>OY759172.1:19681311-20281311 GCA_963662145.1 Sturmia bella
GATTTTGTCTCAAGCAGCATCTCCAAAATAAACTGTTAATATTGTGCGTGACATGGAATATTAATACCGTTAAACGACTTTATTTGAGAAAGTAATAAATTATGTATTACTTTCTTACCGGTAATAAATTAATTATTTTCATTAAAAATAATTTTCTTCCTCCAATAAAAAACAGCTGTTGTATGGAAAGATTTCCATAAAATTTGGAAATGCAAAGGTGCTACTGCACTTTTGATGTAATTAAATACGAACACATATTTGCGATTGAAAAACTGAAACTACATTGAAAGATATCTTACATTTAAATAAAAAGTTAACAATTTTCGCATTTAAATATCAAGTGGAAAATTGGCCATAAGGATTTTCTTTGATTTCATTAGGTTACATTTTTCGAACATTGTGCGCATAACATGCAGAGTTGTTATGCATTTACGAATAGGCCCTTTGTTATGAAGAATGTATTTAGCTCGCTCATACATTTATGCTATTTTTTTAAGCAAACAATGTTACTAGCTTGGTTCAAAAAAGTTTTTTAAAAATTTTACCAAAAACTTTCCAATTTTCCTGATTTTTGATATATAGCCTATTCGAGAATCGATGACACGGTGTATGAATTCGTCATTCCTGGTTTTCACAGAAACAAAAAAAAAATTATAGAAAATATATAACAACTTTTGCCGCTCAAATACCAGGTTTTTTATATATCTCACCTATTTGTGATCTAATGAAATAATATATATTTCAATAGAAAAAACATGACTAGACAAGTGAATAGTTTGACACAAAAAAAAAATAAAGTCCAGAGCGCCTCTACTGAATTTTTACAGGCAGGTCCGCTTCGTGTCTAATGCTCTGGATGTTTCTGCAGACAGTCAACAATTTTCGCATTGTTATGTGATTCTTTAAAACAATAAAAGTTTTCTCGGAAACAGCATTTCAACAGCCTGCTGACTGGCAGACATTTCTATTATTACTGATCCAGAATATGTATATTTACTTTATCGAGCCGTAAATGAAAATTGTGAAAATTAAAAACGCAATCAATAGTAAATTATAAAAAAAATATATTTTGTTTGTTTCTCTTTATTTGAGTGAGGCTGAGCGTCGCCGCTGTCTAAGCCAAGCTAAAATTATTATTGTTGAAATAACTTAAAATTAATTCAACTTATATACTACTTACGAAAATATACTAGACCATTAACACTGAGGGAATTTATAATTAATTGAAGTATTAACATGGTGGGAAATTATTGTGCAATATGATTATACTAAAAATATTAAATTATTTTCCACAATGAAAAATACTGAGGTGCAGCAGAACAACAATAAATTCCGTTTTTTAGACACATAAAACCTTAACGCTTGTTATGAAGGAAATAAAAACAGCAACGCCTTTGCAAATATGGCCACACTGGATACTGGCAACAGTTTAGTAAACACTTTAGGGGTTGGTGAGAGATTTCTGAGAAACATAATCAACAACCACCATTTACTTAAACGAACAAAAAAAAGAAAAAGAAATAGGGATAATTGGTATGTTGCTGAGCACAGTAAATTAAAGAACTGTTGCTTTTACTTTGTATGTTTGTTCGGCATTGACCCTGTTGCTCAATTTTCTTGTTATTGTTTTAGATTTAACAAAAAAAAAAAAAAAAACATTGTTCAATGTTGTCATGGTCAAGGTTTTTCACATACAACTGGCAGGCAGTAATCTCATAAAAACACCATCAAACATGCAAGCCGCTCACAATGCTGGTTAAAAAGTGGTTAATTTGTAGCTTGTACAATGTGTGCTTCCTCTGCAAAGCTGTGTTGTGTGTGAAGCAAAATATATTATTCAAATGATTCTGATTAGCACAATAAGCATTGAGTTAAAAAGCAAAGCTTTTTGTTATTGCAAGGCAATTGGTGTTTATGTATTTATTTTTCATACAAAGTTTGTCTTGTTTTGGAGGTCATACAATTTATATTCTCAAGCTTTTTTTTTATCTAGCATCTGATTGAAAATACAGGTTAATTCAATTTTACCTTTTCTGTGGCAGACATAATATATCACTGGAGAAAATCCTTGTCGACAACTTTCACGTGCAAAGACTTTTTGTTTTGACAGCAATCACTTAAAGGAAAAAACTTTCTAGAATTTTGTAACTCAAGTACAAAATGATATGCAAACTTTGAAAAAATTTTTTTGGTAAAAAGGGTCTACAACCAAACAAAAGCAGAATCTAACTGTTCTGGGAAAACTTTGACAGGCTTAGACAACATTTTTAGCAACACCATATAACACAAGAAAATAAATAAAAGTCGGAGAGAAGTAAATGGGGGGAATTAATATTCAAAAGTAGCATAAAACTGTTGCAATGTAGTTTATTGTTTTACTTAAAGTAGTAGTAAGAGAAAAAAATCTAAATGTAAAATTGCAGAAACATTTTTAATTGAAGAAACATTTTAAAATATGTTACGTTCTTTATAACGATATTAGGGCTGGAAACATGTAATATAGTTAAGGCAACAGTATAACATGGTTGCGAGCACATAATATCATGGTCTATAACCATATTAACAAACATATGATTACGACTTCATAATTTGATTGCTTATTACTATATTATGGTTGCATACAGCCATAATATATTGCAACAATAATATGCTCCTCTTCGAATACACATTTTTTCTGCCTGTAATTTAAAATCGAGTATCTACACAAATTACTTATTGTTACATTCGTTGTTCTCCTGTTGCAGTGGTAACACTATACCACAGCCACAAAACTCATCTTTTCTTCATATTCTATGAATAAGACCTTCTTAGATTTATTTTTTTCTTTAAATACGAGATTTTTGAAAAGGCTGCTCCATACTGATTTTTTTTGACTTTGAAATAACTTATTCGATTTTCTTATACAAAATGAATGCGAATTGTAGATTAAAATTATTTTGCACTACATTTTTCGGGCATAAGACCGCTATGGAGGTGTTAAGGAAATTTAAGTTTGGAAAATAAGAAGTATATCTAACTTGTAAAATAATTCTGCAGATTCATGTGGAGAGGCTTATCACTAATGACAATTACATGCCTTAAAATTGTAAATATTCTTCAAAAGCATTCATATCAATTTTGATAGTTTTTTTTTCCACAGAAAATACATAGGAACATTAATTTTTGCTTGAGTTGCTGGAAAAAAGCCTCCACTGAAAGTCAGAGCAAAAAATTCCGTTTACATTTCTTCATGAACTCAATTTACACGTTGAATTTTCGAACGTAACATTCAGTAAGACTTCCTACACACAGTTCATATGGGTACATAAATTTCCTTAGGACCTCCATACCGGCCTGCAAGTTCATTCTATATTATTGTTGTAAGTGATATTATTGCAATAGACGACAGAAAACAGCCGGCACTCTTAGTTGGTGAGAAAACTAGCTGTTTCGATACCACCACACTTCTCGTCCGCTCCCATTCTTGAACTCAGAAGCTCATGTTTCTGAAGCGACCCACCCGCCACTCAGCTATCTAAATTTTTGTATATATTGTGTGGTGAGAAATTTTCACCCAGTAAATATGCCATGAAAATATATAAACAATAATATATGTCAACCGCAGCGCAAAGTTTGCTTAAGAAACACTGGTCATCTGATAGTTTTGTTATACGAGAAACAACACAAGCGCTTGACTAATTTAAATGTCACTTTACTGGAACATCTCAATCAGTATAAAATAAAATTTCATAAAGTTCCTACGTAACGTTTGCATACTATTGACGTGTTTATTGTGAAACCAATGAATATGTGATAAAAGGACCTTTATTTTGCGTTTTATTTATATATAAAACTCAAAATTAATTAATTTCTTTTTTAGATTTGTTGTAGATTACGTTGTAGGGGTTTCACTCTTAAAATTTTCAACATAGACGATATTTTAACTTCAATTTCACAAGTAAAACGATTAGCAACCCAAAAAGACAGTAGCAACGGTATTGTTCCATCTATCATTCGACAAGAGATAATTTTGTTAAACCTACCACCTATTGTTAATACCGAAGATATGACGGAAAATTTAATTTGTAGGGGTTTAATTTTTAAATTTTAACGGAAAATTTAAATATTTGTAGGGGCTTAATTTTTAAATTTTCCGTCATATCTTCGGGAAAAAAATACATAGAACAAAATTTTTAATAGTTCTGCTAGAACTATCGAACTAGTCACTCAACAATAAATGTATTACTTTGTACGAGCTTTGATTTTCTGTTATTAAGATATGGTGGATAAAAACTATAAGGGTATACTTGAGGTCGACGACTGTTACAGCAAAACATTGGTATCCTCCAAGTCAAAAACATCGATATACCACACTTTCAGATCCGACTGTAACTGCCGATGATATAACCAAAAACGTATTTTGGCAACCCCTATAATCGGCATAAAAATATTAAAAATAAATTTTTCATAATTCATTTGCAACAATGCTTTATAGGCGGTGATGTACGCAGAACTTTTTTTTCTGCTTGTAAGATGATATGGTCTACTCTGCATGATACGATTTTATGGCTGCTTCCCTATTAATCCCATCTCAATAGAATATTACAGGCACAATGTTTTCTCAGTCATGGTGGCTATGCCGATGTTCTGATTTCAAAACAAGGTTCAAATATTTTTTTGTTAATAGTTTTAGCGGGATTTCTGGTTCGACTTTTACTTCCTAAACATTGATAAAGATTTTTCGTGATAAAATTGCAGTGATTAACATTTTCAAATTTTAGTTTTTTTTTTTTTGTTGCTCTGTGTAATTAGTGTGAATATAACCAAATGCTTCATTAACATCGCAAATGACAGAAACATAAATTAGTTCAATGTGACGCTGACCATGTCGTTGAATTATCTGAGATGCAAGGTCACCAGGGGCTTTGCCAGAATTTGTTAGTTTTATGGTTTTTAAAAGTTTTCTCAGAAAATTATTTTTAAATATTGAAAGAATCAACGAAGTTTTACATAAAATAAAATATTTCACATGTCTTTATGTTGTCTACATACATATGTACACTCAAAGAAGAATAATAGCACTAGAGCATGTGTTGCAATTGTCTAAATTAATCATACTGCATGCACACTTGAATGTCTTGTGTCACCTGCAGCAGTTAAAAAAAGAAGAAGAAACAACAAACGTGAGTTGCAAATTAACAAATAGCCTATGACATGCAATGGTAGATTTATTTGATGCTGTTTCAAGTTTTATATAATTTTTAAGTTTAACAATGATTAAATGAAAATTTAATTCAAAGCAGCATGTGAGAACATGCGTTTAATTCTGCAAGTGTACATCTTTGTATAATTTTGTATCAAAGTGAAAATTTAATTGCATATACTACATATGAGCTTTGCTTTTCAATTTAGCTTGTCTTCTAATACATAATGTTATTGTAGAAGTACTCAGTATAATTCCAAGTGCAAATCTTTTTGCCCCAACTTATCGCCTTAGTACCCAAAGCAGCTTACCCATCAAGTATTTGCTCGTTATGGGTGACGACACATAATCGAACTGTCAATTTAAGTTATTCACGGGTCTAAAGAAATATAAAATTTTATTTTTACAGATTATGTGTTAGTGCTAAGTAAAATTTGTTATCATTTGAAACTTAAAACTAAAACACTTTTCATCGCCAACCAGCTGTTACCCAAAACATCACCAAACACAAAGTTGTAGACAAAAAAAAAACAGAGGAAAATTGAAAATTTCCTCGTTTGTCGTTTTGGCAAAACTCAAATGCCACAACCCTACTTGTACTACTTGTATAATACACGTGTTAGAGATTATGTGTCATAACGACACTTGCATTCTCTTGTTTCCAAAAAAGAAATACCAAGCACAAACTGGTTAGAGATGAACGTGTGTTTGGCGTAAATGTTTAACAATCATTTACCCCACACAACAATAATGCAGCAGCAATTCAGCAATTGACAAGAAACAAAAACAAAGCAAATTTTGTATATGATGGCTGATGATTGAACAACGATGTTGGCAATAAATTCTACAGATTTCCAACAGCGATGGGCAATTATAAAAAAAACTCTGCTTTACTTTTATTTGGCACAAATAGTTTCTAAAATGTTAAAGAATTGGGGAACTCAGCCAGAAAGGCGGCAATCTCCACTTTTTCCACAAACTCACAGTTGTATTCAATGCATGCTTCCCTTGCGTAAGCATGGCGTTGCCAGATGCAATTTTATCCCATAAAAATGTATGATCAAAAATTGTTGCCAGAACGGCTATCTCCATTGGATATTGTTATGTACGCTATGACCATGGCATTTGTTGAGCTCTTTTTCACCCAACTGCTTTCGAAAATTTATACTGCTGACTTGCAAAACAGAACTAAAAAAAGAATTGAAAAAGAAAGAAACTGAAATGAAAAATAAATAACAGTCTTCTGAGATGATAAAATATCGTCCAAGACTGCAAAAATATCATTGCTTTGGTTAATGTTAATTACGTATACAAACAGAAGGTAAAATTGCATGAGCTTTGGTTGCCGAGTGGTTAAGGCGGCTGAGCCAAAATTGTGAAATTTGACACGTCCAAAGTTCATAGGGTGCTGATGAAGGGTGTTTGCTACCCAAAAACAACAACCTAGCTATTAAATTTTACTTTTCTTTACTTAATTGATATTAATTAAAACTAGTGACAAAGCAAGGATTGAACTTAAGCCTGAAATAGTAATTTAATATTAATGTATGAAACAGTTAGTTTTTATGATAATTTTATATATTTGTTATTATAATTACAAATAAAGCTGAGTTGTTATGAAATTCCTGCAAATTAATCAAGAAAAAGCCAAGAGGTACAAGTAAATTAATGGGGAAATGCACTAAAATCTTTATATCAAGGCCAACTGATAGCCAGGCGATAAATTCCAAAGCAGCTATGTCCATTTCATTAGTTATTTGTAAACGTTTAGTGAGTGCGGACCTGAATCCTGGGATAAGCTATAGATGCGTAGTAGGTAAACGCATACTTGTAACATATACCTCATTCATATAAAGTATAGTTCATGTTTTTCAATATTGAAGCGGTTGCGTTAAATGTTGTTAACTAGATGATGTCGTAGTTATATATGCTGTACACTAAACAGACAAATTAGCAACAATTAACCTGACTTACTCAGCTCTGCAAAAATAAATGTTCCGTTTTTATGTTATATTTCTTTTTTTTTTTTTTTTTTTTTGCTTAATTAAAAGTCTACAAACATCATCCATGTTTTCTATTTTCCTAGTTCTAGTACAATGCAATGCATATATAGGGGTCATCCCGTGAGTACTGGTCTCAATCTAAGAAAAAAAGAAGTTACCATATTCAAACATTTAGCAGGAATTCAACAGTTTTTGAAGGGCATCCAGCATATCTACGCTCTCAGGTGACAATAGTATAAATCTGAAACTGAGTTTATTTTCTCCGCTTTCATGCCCTAAACACTAAGTTAAAGAAAAATGTAACGACACATTTCCCCTGGTTGCTGGGGTAATTCAACCGAGTCCAGAGCCGTATATTAAATAAGAACACGTGGCCTTCTTTTTTTCAGACATCGTTATAAAACATACGGTTTTATTTATTTTAAACAAAAAAAAATTATTTAAATTAAAAAAAGCAAAATCGTGGAGTTGGTGTGACAAGCGTTGATCATCAAAGGAGAAGACACGAATTTTCTCTGGGAGTGGTATTCCAGCCTCTCATAGCAAATACAATCTTTATAAACTTTTACTTGGAGAGAGTTTTCAACCTCCAAGAAAAGACCGGCCAGGATGAAAATTACCAAAGGTCTGAATATGTATCCAACATTCAGTCCTTTCATTTGCTTGCTCAGGAATATCCTTTATTAAAATAATAAATGATATTCCTTTTACACCACTGAGTATGAATATCAGAGAAGAAGCATAACCTCTAATATGCAGTACTTGCCGTAGCGCGAGCTGCCAATCAATATTTTTGACCATAAGTCAAATCAATATTTTTGACCATAAGTCAGACATTATTTTCCATTTTTTGCATTTTATAAGATCCACTCAAAATCTTTCTGACAAAAATCTTACGCATCAGATGGATGCATTAGCTGCTTGCCTTCACTGCGGTAAAATAATTATGAAGGCTTTTCAAATGAGCAATTATTATCAGCATATAATGGCATTTTATGTCTCTGCATAAGTAATAATTTTAAAACAATTTCCGATAATAATTTGTACATATGGCTCAGCGTACGCATGCAAATTATTTTTTTTATCCAATTAATGCTTGCGTTGTATTAAAATCATTTAAGACAGAAAATTTCTCATATACCTGCAGGCAGTAAATACTTTATTTCGGTTTTGTTATTCAAACAAAAATCAATTTATAATGTAATCATTTTTTTTATGGAATAAATACCTTAAATAACTTAAAGTTTATACAAGCAGGCAGTTTATTGAATTTAAGCTTTCAACAACAAGCTGATAATGATGGTGGAAGAAGTAATTGCTTATCTTATAAAACTAGTACATAATTTTAAATATGTGTATGTGTGTGGCCATATTTTACACATTTCAAAATACAGCTGCCTCAAAAGCACTATCCTAATATGGAAACGTGCATAAGCTATTCCATGATGTATAATAAAAGTTGTAAATCCAATTGCTGCTGAAAGCTTTCAAAGTTTATTAGTTCCAACATCTTGAAAATTGTTTTGCCTACGTTTGATATATTCGTGATTTCAAATAAGCTCAGTAGTTACTTAATTTGTTTTGCATTTGAAAAAAATCGAAAAAACTTTAGTGCCGCAGTATAAGCAAAAGTTGAATATTTTATCCAATAGGTTGCTTATGCCCTTTAATTATCTTCGAATATTATTAAATGATCCATACTGTGCGATTGAAAATATTTTAGTCTCCTGATAAAAATATATCACGTTCCTTAAAAACGTTTGTGCAACAAACATGTGAAAAACTGTTTACATAAACAGTATTTATTTATTTTTTTTTTTTTTTTGATACAAAACACACGTTGAATTGCATAGAAAATACGCACTCTCGCGTATATTAATATTAAACAGACTCACAAAAAAAACACCTAATAAAAATAAGATCATGCATATTTGTATATGTAGTGCATACCTGCATATTTATTCTCAGTTTAAAAATGTTTATAAAAAGTTTTGTTAGATCGTTTTACTTGAGTGTGTACCTCAAAATCTTTCTCAATTATTTACTCAGGAGCAGCTTTAATATGTGTAGTTTTTTTATAAAATTTTCTATGTAGAATTTCACTTTGATATCAAAAAAAAAAATGCCAGTGATGTGTTTTTAATTTCATTTGTTATTTTTTTTTTTTCTTGTTTGGAAACGTGAAAGTTTATTTTTATTAAGTCGAATGCAGCACACATGTCAAGAAATGATAAACTAAAATGGTGGGAGTAATAAAATTTATGCTGAAATTTTAAATAGTTCTCATTAAAAAATGTAGTCCTCATGTAAAAAGCAATACTTATTTATAAAACATAATAAAAAAAAATTGAAATTCAAATTAATACCTTTAATAGTCATAGCTAAATGAAAGAAAGTTTCTGTCGTTGACACATTTGTGGAATATATTTATATTATTACATATTATTATATTTCTCGACTAGGTATTGTTTAAAAAATAATTAATATTTGTAATGGTTCCCAAAAAAAAAAAAAAGATTTTTTTCTTAGCTTTGTAGCGTTAATTAATTTAATTATTAAACATCGGTATTCCTACATTAATTAAAACAGCATATTGTTCAAGTAACTTATGTATGTGCTACAAGCATCCAAATATTTAGTTTCGGTCAGCTTTGCGTATACGTGATGAAGATAGTAAAACTTGCATGCTAGACAACACTCATACGCACCCTGGTATCTTAATTTATAAGTATGGAGACATTTGAATGTCGTTACTAGGGATATGCGTGTGAGTATTTTTTGGCTCACGCCCCGCCCATTCACGATAAGAATTATTTTCCTCACACATTTTCAGGCACGAAAAAATTTTTTGGCATCGAGAAACGAAAAACTTATCACCATCAATCACGTTTGTATTGAAACAAAATATGAATGTAAAAAAGTTTTATTTATTTAATATTTCGTTATTTTGACCCCTTTTTTTCTTTATATTTTATATATTTATTGGAGCTTAAGGTCTTTTGTAATTTGAGTATTTATTTTTGTCAATATTTCGCTCTTCTTCGGATAGCTTCTTCAGGACAATAATAATGAAAAATGTTTTGATTGGTTTTTTTCAAAAACAAACATAACAACAAACATAAATATTTTCCTATTTTTTCTTTCACATTTCAAAATTTAAAAATTATTGTTTTTTCTTTCTATACACCCATAAAAATTATATAAGACCTTAAGCTCAAATAAATATATAAAATATAAAGTTTTATTTATATATGTACATACCTACATCTATGATCGCAAACGATAACGCCTAAACTAGTTTATGATCATAAGCTAGTTTCATAAACTATACCATTTACACTAGCATTTTATAGAGTTTATTTAATTTTGTTTGACAAGTTACAATAAATTCTATATCAAAAATAAAATAGTAATATAAAGTCTTTTGAAGAAAAAAGTATTTATGTGTCTTTCATCCGGATTGAATAAAACTAATTGTAAAATTATTTATTTGGCGCGGAAAAGAAGGAAGCATCTCTTATTTTCATCATCCATGCTTAATTTTTATGTATTTTAATAACTCCAAGAATTGTGCTAGATTTTAAATTATTTAATTTTAAAATATTTTTTTCCGTTTTACTTTCCCTTTTATCGTTTTCTTTTTCTATGTCAAATTCGCCTGGCCTTACCAGACGAAAGCATAAAAAATAGAGTCGTATTTGCAAAAACTGGTTATTAGCAACAAATTTATCTCAAAAACTAGTTAAAAACTTGTTTGTGATTTGTATGGATAAACTAGTTTATCACGATAAACAACTTATAACCTGTTTAAGGCGTAGATGTAAATGCACTATTAGTCTTAAAACATAGTTTGGAAAATGCCGTGTTTTCAATGTAGAACGATTTCTTTCAATTAAGATTAAAAACATATTCATTTTTATACATTCATGCATGTATATTTATTTTAAATATTGATTCAAAATACAATATTTAGCTCTCAAGCTGTTAAACTATTTAATTAAAGTATTTTTTTATATCACTCAATGTTTGTACGGTTGAAATTAAATAATAAATTCAAATTAAATTTAGGCACCAGGAAGGAATTTTTTGCAGAAATAACCGATAACAAAAAATTGTTTGTGCTTTAGCACATAAACACGTATGTACATGTGGGAATTTAATTGAACCTGGTAAGTGAATGAAATACGCAATAATCAATACAAAGTGCAAGTAGTTATTTAATATTAAAAAATTATCCTAATTATTTATTTGTTTGAAGAGCTATACGAAATGTATTATATCAGTTCTAAAAATAGACCCTCGGCATTTCGTTGATGCTAATCAACTTATCAGAAGAAGACTTGAAAAATTCTTAAACGAATGTTTGAAACCCAACTATTTGTTGCAAAATTCCCATTAACAAAATTAAAATCAGAAATGTTTAAACTAAATTTTTTTCGTCTTGCAAGTCTTTAACTTTTCTTCACAGTGCTGTGTATTAAATGTTTTCTGTATTAAAGCTTGGTTTGAACATTTCCCATTCTCATTGTTTTCATGAGAATTATGGAATAAGCAGTTCAGTTTCAAACACTCTTTTAAGAATACGGAAAGCACACCCTAATCTGTACTGACACCAAGGCCGCCATAAACGAGCTTGCAGGTGTTAACATCACATCTAGATTGGTTCGTGAATACCGCATATCTCTTAATTATATACCGAGACATTTAGGCCTGGAGCTTCTCTGGGCATAACGTTGTGTCTAGCAATCTAGTGGTGGATGGACTGGTGAACTCTGGTGTACGCTTATTTAGAAGAACATGAAAGAATTTTTAGTGTTCCCCTCAATAGGTCATAGCTTATACAATGGTAGCGGCTTAGAATTGCGCAGGACAGGTGGTTAAATGAGATCACCAGTCAAAAATCGGGCTCACTTGGTCCAGCTATAATTACAAGAAAACGCTAGCTTTGTCGGACTTCCGGCGACAAACGCTTAATTGTGAAAAGAAAAGTTACGATATTATTAAAACAATTTTTTTACAACATTTGCTTTCAAAATCAATTTTGTAAAACAAAGAAATTTTATTTTTTTGAATACATCCGCTCTGGCAAATAAGTAATGCTAATATAATTGTGCATTTATATTTATGACCAGAAATTAAAAACCTTGTAAATGTCAATTAAAACATGATAGTCATATAGAAAACCGTGTGAGTTTCACGTCGTGTGGGGCAACCTAAGCAATTTCAAAACATGTTCCCCTTAAGACCTGGCAGCTTTTTACAGCTCTTAATTGTCTTTCTTCTAAAGTAATTATTTTTGTAAGCATTTAAAAAGTGCTTGTGAAACAAATGATCACATGAGTTGTATTCAGCATATAAATACAATTATTTCAATGATAAACATAGTGTACCGGCAAGACCTTCTTAATCAAGTTAATCTGCTACATGTGCCTGTACACTGTTACGCACAACTGTTCTCATGCAAAAATAATAAAGCAAACAGTTTATTACCCTGCAATTTGTTAAATTGTTACACGTGTTACTTGTGGATTTGTGGTTTTGCATTGTATTTAACACATAAAAATAAAATTGTTTTCCCCCCAGCAAATGTTTAACAAAATAGTTTTTTAGTAAAAAAAATAACAAGTTGCTTTCTCAAATGATTGTTTTTGTTTTCGAACACATACAAGTAATAAAAAGCAAAAATTTATGATTTTTATTTAATCTTTAAAAACAGGATTATATTTATTTAACATCTCATCACTATAAAGAGCACTTGATGTTAAAGATCAGCAGAAAATTGTTATGAGTTTTTCATACACAAATATTTTACAGTTCCTTGGCAACCGAATTTATGTCATGACATTTTAGTGACCCAAAAAGAAAAGACAAAATAAAATTATAAACAACAAGTAAAACTGCACTCTGCTACCGCACAGTGGTGGCAGTTACATAGACTCGAGGGACAAAGATAGTAATGGTAATAGTATCATTGTGAAACTTCTGCAGTATGTGACTAAAGATGTTGAAAATGATTTAAGAAATTGCCAACTTGTTCCTTAATAAATAAAGCTGAAGCAAGCTGAAAAATTAGCAAACATACATATATGAACTTGACAATATAACAACACTCTTACGTCTTTTTCTTTCATAACCTTATGCAGGTATGATTAATTTCAATTCAATTGTTTATATTATGAAATTATCTTTAGAAATTAACAAAACAAATGTGACATAGAAAAGTTATTATTTCGAGCTCAAATTGTATTTTTATGTTACATTGAATAGTCAATAGTCAGTTCTCTATACGAAAATAATTCACACATATTTTGTTGCCGTAATTTTTTCGCCACAGTGCACTGAGGCAAATCTTCAACACTCTTTTTAATAGTCAATTGCTTATACGGATGCATAAGTGTGCGTGTATGTGTGTGTATGTGTATGCTGCTTTGTTGGCTGTAAATTTAATATCAATGTGTTTAATTCGCTTATCTCAAATATTTTATGTATAGAAATCTTATGGACTGTTACATAAGAGCTTTTGTTTTTTTTTTTTTTTGGAACGAAGTTCCTTAACGCGGCTTGCTGGTAGTGCAAATTAGTAGAAATCGTCAGGAAAGCGTGTGAGCTGTTTATATGTATTGGTGTGTTTTCAAACAATTGTGTAGGTGTCTCCGCTGCTGCCAGCAGAGACACCTAACAATAAATATTAATTAGTTGTGAAAACGGACACTATTGCGATTTTGAAAAACTTTCGTCGTTTTATAGCAGATTGACAAAAAAAATACTGCATGTATCAAAAATAAAAAAATAAAACGTTCCAAAAATTTTAAGAAGCATATAAAATTTCAAAAACAACATAAAATAAAACATACAGATTTCACCTTGTATTACATTCTAAGATGAAGAAAAAACGTAAGGAACTTCGTTCCTAACGGGGGTCCCTCGACCGCATTTCTTTTTTTTTTTTTTAATTTTTGACCTTAAATAACCTTTTTCACCACAACGACTTCCTTCTCAGTAACGTACTTCAATGGTCTCTGGACATTGCCATCAGTATTGGTCAAGTAAGTATGTATGCATGTATATATACTTTCTTTATGAGGCTGGAAATGGAAATGGTACAAATTGCAAACGGAGTCTTAAACTTGTGTATGTAAACCACTTCTTTTAAAGAGAGTAGAAATATATTCACGAAAAAATTTCAATTGATAACAAGCCCCTTAAGTAAATAGCATTACAGCTTATAAGAACTCAAACCCGTCTTGTTGTTAAAGCTGGAAGAGGAAAAATTTTAGCATTTTTTTCTCATAGATTTTAATAATTTTTTTGGAACGAAGTTCCTTAACGCGGCTTGCTGGTAGTGAAAAATACTAGAAATCGTCGCGAAAGCCTGTGAGCTATTTATATGTATTGGTTATCTGTCGACAAACAATTGTGTAGGTGTCTCCGCCGTTGTCAGCGGAGACACCTACCAATAAATATTAATTAGTTGTGAAAACGGTTGCTAGATGTCGCTAAAGTAATGTACATATGTCACAACAAAAAACAGCAATATTGAAAAATTTACCAACAGTTGCTTTTCTTCGTTTTGTAGCAGATTGACAAAAAATACATACATACATACAGATTTCACCTTTTATTGCATTCGAAGATTAAGAAGAAACGTAAGGAACTTCGTTCCTAACGGGGGTCCCCCGACCGCATTTCTTTTTTCTTTGAATCATAAGCAATAGCTCTAATTTGCAAAACTATTGCTTATAAATAGAATAGAACTAAAAGCGAGACTTTAGTTGTACCCTAGTCCCGTAACTATAGAGTAAAAATGAAACCCTATTACTCAGACTCCTATGTCTGTCCGTTCGTCACAGGCCCTATTCTCCCAAACGTTAAGAGCTAAAATAGTGCATGCAATTACCCGGCCGCTACAAAAACAAAGACTAAGAACAACAAAACGTTAAAAATAAAAGGTTTCCCATACACGCAACTGTGAAAATTAGATGAAATCAACTGTAATTTTTAAACCGCTACAACAACACACAACAACAATTGTCGAAAGCAACTAAAAATTAAGAACTAAAGAATGCTCCCGTATAAAAAGCTGTCCAAATTAACAAAAATTAGCTGTAACTTTTGAACCATTAGAGCTAAAGAGCTAAAATCTTCACAGTATATATGACTCTACAACAATTACCAACCAAAATAACAAAAAGTGAAGGACTAAAGTGTGCCCTCACACAAGAAACTGAAATTATTTGTAGCTTTTGAACCGTACGTGATTCAAACTTTATATATGCACAGGTAATGCAGTTATCAGGCCTACACCGCAACAAATACCAAAGATAGCAAAAGTGAAAATTTAAATATTGCCCTTTACACGGAGGGATACCCTTTGATTTGAAAATCATCTATAGCTTTTGAGCCGTAAGAGCTTGAAGCTTGACATTTACACAATGTATGAAGTTTTTTGTTCTCTACAGCATCATATACTAAAAAGAAAACAATATCAAAAACTAAAGGGCACCCCATGCCAGGTGCAGCCTTTGTCTTCCCCTTGGACAGTGGTATGGAGCCCTTGCTGTGCGAGTCAGTCTCTTAATTGGCTCAATCTATTTTGATTCTTTAATCAATGCATTTAATCATAAGCAATCATTTAGAAAATTAATCCGGACATTAAAAGAATAGTACAGTACCACCTCGATTGGCCGGATGCCCTAAATTGGGAGCACCTGGCAGTTACTAAATTGTGTGTTTTATATACTGATATACTAGCAACAGCAACAAACACAAACATCAATTACTAGTTGATTGGAGAGAGATAGAAAGTGAACATAAAATATATTCCAATTCATAGAAAACCACAGTGATAGAACTGAGAGCTGATCAATAAGATTAAATATATAGACAGCCAGTCATGAAGAACTTGAGCTTTGAACCTAAATAAGATGGTCCTGAACTGGGCTCGAAGCCACTTGGCTGCTGATGAGCATCGTGGCGGACGTGAAACAGCCATAGTATGTACCCCAGCCAGTATGCCTTCAAGTTTGCTTTTCTTGTCTTCATTAAAAACGTTGATCACTCCAATTGTATCACAAAAAACACTTTCCCAATATTGAGGGAGTAAAAATGGAACTCAAGTCTGATAAAATTATTAAAAATTATAAATCTGTCTAGATAATTCTTTAAAATTTGTTTACTTATTCAAGCTAGAGCAAAACAACAACAAAACTTATCAAATGTTCGCCTTAAATAGTAAAAAATGCTGTCCAGTTTTTAGGAGTGTCCAAAGCACCGCGTGCTTAGATTATCGATTTTCACAGAACTTCTTCCGACCTAAACAATCCATTGATTTTTGATTATTAAATGAGCTCTGTCCAGAGCATGCACCCCCTAAGAAGCCAACAGCATTTTTATCAAAGTCCCATAAAATTTACATGGTAAAATAGCTCATTTAATATTCAAAATAGGAGACGACCTCTTAAATACATACATACACACACATTAATATTACCAACATTAAAATTAAATTTAATATTTGCAGTCTAAGAAACATTGTCATTGTTTTTATGCAACGATTTTATTATTTTAATACAACACATATTGACCGACCGAGGAAAGCCTTCACACAAACGTTCCATTTTTATTTTCTATTTTCTTTTGAATGTCATTCACTGGCTTGTTTGCATTAATACAGCAATGTCACAGAGTATTGGCAGCACGAAATGTTTATACTACATCCCTGATTTACTTTGTACCTACTCATACTGGTCGAAAAACTTTATTTTATACTTCTGGAGGTTATTTAGATTTCATATTTTGTTGCAAACAGCTGCAACAATGGAGATTTAAATCACTTTTATACTTTTTATGATACTTTTTTTTAACAACATAACTTTTTATTGTCTATTATTTTTTTTAAGTAACTAAATACACTGCTCAACAAAATTAAAGTGAAATGAATCAGAATATCTTGTATTTTCTGATTAGCAATTACTAATTGGTACTTTAGGTATAATTGTTTAATAATTGTTTTCGGTCTTTTTGAGCCATCTATGAGCCGCCAACATGCTTTAATGCTACTCAACTGCTCAGTAGACTCCAAAAAGCTTAAATAAATGTTTAAAACTTTACTATGCATTCCCACTAATATTCTCAGGAATACAACAAAAATCATAAATGTTCAAACAAATCCTTGCAGCACACAACAATATTATCGTTTCGCAGAAATTTCATTTTAGTTTATAAACCAATCAACTGAGATAAAATTGGAAGTTAATCAATAAGATTAAATACCGACAGTCAGTAAACAGGTACTCCAGGTAGTGGCATAGCCACGCGTATGCAATTAATCATGACCCGGGTTTCAAGCAATTTGGTAGCTGATGATTATTGTGGTTGACGTGAAACAGCCATGTTCAATATATCTTCAACTTTAATTTTCCTGTCTTCTTTAAAAATGTTGATCACTACAATTTTATCACCAGAAAATCGATCTCAATTCTGATAAATTAAAATCGAACTCAAGTCGCATAAAATTATTAACAATTATAAATCATATAACTCGATTATGAAGCTAAAATATATTTGTTTTTATTCTCCAAAAACTAAATATCTATAAAAGAAATTAACAGTCATATTTCTGTGTGTAAGTATCAGTGTACTACGGCAGAGTAATTTGCCACAAACGATTTCTTTGATGAAGTTTTTGATTAATTTTTATACGAATTCAGCTGTAATCATAAAAAATATTTTATTTCCTTATTTTTATATCAGTACTTTGTAATGTTCTTCAAAAGATTTGAGTGTGTGTGTGTGTGTGTGTGTGTGTGTGTGTGTGTGTGTGTGTGTGTGTGTGAGTTACTGGTGTGTTTGAGATTTAATTTTCCAGGAAAGCAAAAGCAATAAAAAAAACTGTTTCATGTTTTCATTTTGTTTATTTTCTTATGCAAAATAATCAACAATAAAATGATTTGTCCTTTGAATAAAGGAATGCCTGAGACTCGCTGACATTGCTGGCGGCTGTGAAGATACGATTACGAAATCGATTTAATAAGTTAAATAAATTTTAAAGTGGAATCTCGTGGCCGCAATCTGAAGTGATTTATCATGCAATAAGAAGTAGAGATAAAATATAACTCTTCAATGGCAGCGCTTTAGGTTAAACGTTACAAACTTTTGTCAGAAGTTGAAAACTTTGTGGATAGTTTTAGCCTTCGGAGTAAAAAACGCAACCCTTATTATTACAATTGTTATGAAATTTCTAACTAAAAATGACTTTATAATACAATTGTAGCCTTTTACAAAGCTATGGGCAATTTGCATCATCACAAGTGCTCCCATGCACATATTTGTGTTCCACTCAACTTCCGCCCGCTATAAAACTCCCAAACAAAGGCACTTGATAGTAGAGAAGAGTTTTATGGTTTTGGCAAAACGGTATTTTCCTGTTTGTACGAGTATACTTTAATTAATAACTAATAATATTAATTACTAACAACTGGAGACAGCCCAATGCAATCACATGCCATCAAAAGCTGAAAATCTATAGAAATCAATATTTACATAATCTTACTGTGTGTTATGAATTTCACATGCTCCTGTAAATTCCTTGGATTTCTTTTCTAATGTAACAAATTCCCGAACTTCAGCACGTGTTGTTAACAATTAAAATATTCAACAATATGTACGAGTAATAGACTGTTTTGCCAAAAAATGAGCAAATCTACTTGTTACCAAGCACATTCATAAATATCAGCACATGTCAAAGAGAACCTAACGAACTGTAAAAATTGATTTTGAAAATTTATTTAAAAGTTAAAATTAGGGTTTCTTTGCCGGAAAGTGTCAGCAAAACTTTGTCTCTATTCGAGCGAATGAAAATCTATTATAAAATATGATTGTAACTATTCTATCCAGCGGTTTCATAATCTCACTGTAATTGAAACAAATTGCAAAACTCAGATTTTTTCCCCTATTTCTACATCTTAAATAATCGTCCCGAGATGGCCGGTATGATTCCTCAAAAGCTTTGGGTGTTTCAAAAACTTTGCAGTTTTATACTTCGTGTTGAAAAAAGAAACCTCAGGTACCGGTAAAACTTTTACAACTCGAAAACCCTTGGCAACCTATTTGACAATCACAAGCACATGCCATCCGATAATCAAGCAAAAAGAAAATGTTTAAAGTTTACTAATGATACAATACTATAAATATTCGATTTCATTGATTTTGCAAATTCCTCTATTCAATTAAATGGATTAATCTTGTAAAAGTTGGCAGGGGTAAAATGAAGCACAAAGTTATTAAGAGATGTCAAAGGCATCAACAAAGCATCATTGTGTTGCTAATGTTTAAGTTTATTTAAGTTTAAGCAATTGCTTTAAATTTATATCCTTAAATCTTAAGAGAGTTGAACCAGAAGTTGCAAAGAATTTGCACTGTTATTATGTAACTGAAGAAGATGTTGCTTCATGTGTCTTCCGTGAATTTCTTGGTTGCTAACGAGTTCTGCTGGCCTTGAGAGAGGTCAATGACCCCGTTTTAAAATCGGTATGTATGAAATAGCAATAAAGGAATACAACAAAACTTGTTGTTATCGATGTGTGCAGGGATGTGTGTGTGTGTGGGTGTGTTAATCAAACTAAGCACAATATGCTACTCATACTTTTTATCACTTTCTGGCACATCTCAAGCGTGAGAAATCAACACGATATAGATATTTTATTAAGAAAATTTCATTTAACATGTTTGAGGGAAATTTGTTCATTATTGCTTTCTTCCTGTTCCTTGTGAAATTGTTTACTTACCTGATAATGATATTTTTCTTTATACAAACTTACAAAGAAACACATATTATTGGCTCTGCTAGAAATGGCAAAAGCCATTTATGCTTCACAGGAGATGAGAACACAAGCATACCTGTATACATACATGTATGTGGGTATTAGAGAGCTGCACTAATCAGTTGTGCATCTGCGTTTTTCTTTTTTCTTTTTTTTTAATACGTTCAAAAATTATGCTATTATTTGTTAGCGTTTTCATTTTCAAAAAATTCTAAATGCATGTGTATATTAAAGCAGTTCGATTTCTATAGACAAAAAATGTTCGATATTATACATAAATTTTTCGATAGGTTTTTGGCATGAGGTAAGAAACTTCCGCTGCACATTCCACAACATATTCAAAAAAATCATTTTCGAGGCGTTCAATTTCATTTATTTTTGTGTGAGAGTCCCCCCTTAAAGGTGTGGTGCAGGGTCCGTGTATTTGAAGTAAATATTGGGGAGAAAAAATATTGGGTGTTGGTCATACATTTGACTCTTTTTTCTAGACTTTAACCAACACTCAGAAGAAGACGCCTAATATGCATTGCATTGTACTGGAACTAGAATAAAAGGAAATAGGGCTTGGTGAGTGATAAAATGGAAATAGGGAGTGTTTGCGAATCTCTACATAATATTCCAAATAAGCATTTAATAAACATGGAATATTTTTTAATTAACCCAATAAAAAAAAGCACGCGTCACTTGTTGCAGTTCTCTAGTATATACATGATTTTTTGTTTCCAAGTGAAGTTTTACTGCAAAGTCTTCATCATAATTTTTGTAGACCTTTGATAATAATGTATGTAATAACAAAATGTATGGCTGCATAGAGGCAATTACTTATCGCCACCTTATTATATAATATATTGAACACCATGACCGTTTATAAAAAGGACTTAAGTACGGTTGTGTAATTTATAAGTATTGGTGAACTTATATATTAGCAACTTTTTGGACATTATTACAAGTTTGTCAAATAAATTTTTGTAAGGAAACGTGACTTGTATATAAAACTAATTTAAGCAAAGAAAATATTTGTTGTATTTCTGGGTGGTTTTATCGCAAATTTATAATAAACTAATAAATATATGGGCAAGTCTATGAGTATGTTAAGAATGACTGTTAAAATTAAATCCTTACAATCTTTGATGGGTTGAGTAGAAAAATCTTTAAGATTTTGTTCTAAACATGTAGTTAAAATTCATTCAATTGTATTCGGAAACGACGAAAAGAAGATAACTGAAATTGTATTCTATTTCATGTTACGGCTGGTTGCATTAATTGTATACAAAATAAAAGAATTATGATAAAAATTTAATAATAAATCTTATATTTTACAGCCAATGATGATGAATATTAAACAGTATCTCAGCAGCATTTTAATTTTTATGAATAACAGTGTACATTTTTCACAAAACACAGCATGAAGAAGGCTTTTTTTCTCATTTAGAAGGGAAAGAAAATGCCTGAAAGTTGCAATACACTCACACTTTTTCACTAACACACTCACAATGTTCTAACTTTGAACTCAGCTTTCAGCAAAATTTTCCCGAAAGTAATTTTTTGACATTCACTGAAAGTAAAGTGACAAGGATTGTAGCAGAATAATAATTGTGAATTTTAAATTATTTTGTATATTAGAAAATATTTAAAACATTTTTACAGCAAATATGAATAAAGAACACAAATGAAGTATATAGTGATAATTATTAAATTAATTAATAAAAGTTTAGCAAAAAAAATATATATTCGAATGTTGCCCTATAAATTTATGTTTGTAGTAGTCCTGGCAACTCTATTTCAGTAGTAAACAAAACTATTACGATGATTGTAAAATAATAATATTTGCAACTCTTCGCTTTGACGACATTTTTAAAATGAATTTTCTCGTTCCTTTGAAATTGAGCAAGAAATTCTCATGAAAGTCACAGATTTCAAAGAAATTTTTATTCATAATATGTATACAAAAATTTAATGAAAGTACTTTCCCGTCTGAATGTAATGCTACCAACAACAAATAATTGATTTTCTTCAGTGAACGAATAATTTAACGGAAGAGTGAGTGTATTTTATTTGCTTTCGTTTTGACATGGCATCACTTTAAACAGCTGATTCATTTATCTGGCTCTGCTTGACATTTTTCATACTTCTTTTATACATACATGTTCCGTTCGTTTAGTTCCAAAATGAAGCTGCATTTATTGAAGTGAAAAAAAAGATCAGGCTCAATTTAATATAAGGTACACTAACCAGGGCTTCAAATTAATAGAGATTTTTGAGTTAGAAAATGTTGTTTAAATAAATCAATTTATTATACTCTTACACATCATTTACACATGCAAGTAACTTGTAGCACGTTGTGTGTACATATTAACAACCAATAGATTGACAGAGACAACAAAAGATTTTGCTATTTGCTTGATTGCGTACACAGGCAACTGCAAGCCCATCTTCAAAAGCAAATGTATTCAAAAAAAAAAAAAAAAAACATTACGTCAGAGTAATCCAAAAACTAGTCCAAGTAACTACTCTGGGTTAGTCTTGAAATTACTTCATGTCTTGAAACTACTCCATAGATTAGCACATGATAATCAGGTGTTCTTTCTATATTATTGATGTGATTGACAGTAATTAAACAAGATAATGGAAACATCATACATATATCTTTAGCTGGGGCGACGACTAGCTGTTTCTCACCACACAAAGACAAATATATACAGTGAGTTGTAATACAACTTGATTACATTCGTGTCATGAGAAACTTTCACCCGGTACATAAGCAACAATACATATGTATACTAAATAAAATATTAATAATGCGTATGTTTGATGCAGTCAAAAATTTAGACAGAAATATACGATAACTTGAATGTCGCTTTAGCGACATAAGCCTCTGAGTTGGAGAACGGGTACAGATGGGAAGTGTAGCAGCTGCGAAACAGCGAGTTATTTCTTCTGTTTTGTTTAATTAATATCATACGCAAAAATAATATAGCATGAACTCGATCCCGGCAAGCGGAATACAAAATAATAACAGAAGAAAATGGCTTGAACAATCAAAATTAATTAATTTGGATCTTTATTTTTTCCACGCCCTTTTGATATTTGTAGCCAAATCATCAAATCTTGTATCTGACATGAAATTGAAGCTGTGACTTTTTCATCTCTGGAGATTACAAATATTAAGAAAGCCACTAAAAAGCATGTATTTTGATTAATAAACAAAAAAGTTACAAATCCGTTTACAAAACAAACTTAGTTTTGCACAAACGTGCTTAAATTAGACAAAATAATTTTTTTTAATACTTTCATAGTATTTTATTTTTAATGTTTAAGTTTTGGGTGCGTATGTTATGTATGTTATGCTGGTTTCTTTTCTACAAAAAGTGCAAATATATAGAAATTGTTGTGTACAAAAGTTGTGGTTGATTATTGTTATTATTATTATTATTATTTTTTTCCCTTGCTTATAGCTTTACTAATCTTTTCTTTTAACCCTAATCACTAAACTAAAACTAAAACTAGCATTTTAAGAAAAAAGTGGAAAGTGCACATTTTTTTCAGAAAAGAAATCGGCGTCCTGCATATTGAACTTTAACAATTATCATCAATTTCAATATGTGTTCTTACGGCATCGCAAATCTTAATTTATTTCGCACTGTTTAAAAATATGAAATATAAAGTCTAAATTGTTTGTTTTCTTGGAACTACCTCTAAAATCATTCAGTTTTTAAGCAGCTTAAATAAGTTAAATACTTTTGCTAAATTGGTTTTAACCCAAATAAACTTGTTTTCAAAGTTCGACTAAGCTACTGGGAAAACCTCCCTCCTCTCTTACTCTTATCATGCCAGAAATTTAATGGCTGTTTCATTATTCGCCTTATTTGTAGGAAAATAAAAATGAAAAGCCACTAGAAGCATAACACTTACAATGCCAGTGTTTTCATTTTACGGACATTTGAGTGTGAGATATATTTTTATTTTCTGTTTTTCCGTTCTGTTTAACTCTCAGTATTATTTAAAATATTTTGAAAATAAATCACAATTGGATTTTAATATGTTTTTTTTTTTTTTTGTTATACAACATCTTTACTGACAACTCACTTCTTTCTACCTGCCCAGAGTGCAAAAGTCATTTACAATATGAAATGTTACATAAAAATTGTCTCTAGACTGAACATGAAAATATTTCGTTTTCTAAGCGGCTTAAATAGGTGAACATTTTTTATGGATTTAAAAAAAACTGGATTTGCTTCTTTAAAAGCAACGTACAAATACAAATGAGCTTTCATCAAAAAAAGTCCCAAATCTCTTTGCTTTCTCATCTTTGATTAATAAATTCGTTTTCTCTACACATAATATATGTATGTAAGAGACACAGGAAGACGACGCTTACAATGAGTGGCTGTTGGTTGTTGTTAAGCACATGTTGTTAAGCACATGTAAATTGCAAAGGGACATAAATACAGCCAAACACTAAAGTCAGTTGTATTCGAAGTTATTAGGTCGCATTCATAAAAGTATGCCAAATTCATCTCTTGCTAGAGTACATAAAAAGTTTTTACAATATACTTTTCATTCAAAGTTTTAAAACTCATAATAACGGATTATCCATTTCGTGGTTTCCAAAGTATAGGACTGAAATTGGACATCTGTCAAACTAAGTTGTTAAACCAATTTTTTTTTTCTTCTCAGTTGGAAGTCTGACATTGACGACAATGGATCGCTTAACTATCATACAATGAATAAAAATGATCAAAACATACTACAAAAATGGTGATTCTGCCACAGCCTCATATCGTCCTTTAAGAGGGGATTATGGTTTACATAATCGTCCAACTATACAAACAATTGGCAGAATTGTGAAGAAATTTGAAGAGTCTAGAGCGGCTACAAATATTGCAAAACCTGCGTATCATCGTTTCGCTCGTTCCGCTGAAAATATCGCTGATGTAAGTGAAAGTGTTGCTGAAAACCCGAATGTGTCGATTCCTCGTAATTCTCAGGAATTAGGACTATGAGGACACATTATGGTGTATTTTGCATTTAGATCTACACCTACATCCATATAAAGTCCAGCTCACACAACAACTGAAGCCAGCTGACCATTCACAACGTCGTAGATACGTGGAATGGGTGCTTGAACAACATGCAGTGGACGGCGATTTTTCGAACAAAATTTTCTTCAAGGCATGTTAATAAACAAAATTGTCATATTTGGGGCTTTGAGAGAATCCTCAAGTAATTGAAGAGAGGCCATTACATCCTGAAAAAGTCACTGTTTGGTGCGCTCTTTGGTCCTAAGATGTGATTGGATCTTATTTCTTGGAAAACGACAATGGAACGAATGTCACCTTCAGTTCGGAGCACTGATAACCGACTTTTTTGCCTGCTATTAAAGAATACGACTTGGAGAAAATGTGGTTTCAACCAGACGGTGCCACATGCCACACAACTCGAGCGAATATGGCTTTATTGTAAGAGACATTTCCTGGCCGCGTAATTTCTCGTCGTGGCGATATCAACTGGCCGCCCAGATCATACGATTTGACACCATTAGACTTTTTTTGGTGGGGCTACGCGAAAGACCATGTTTTCACAGATAAACTTTTAACTCTTGAGCACTAAAAAGCAACATTCGTTAAGCTATGGCTGAGATACCGCCCAATTACATCAAAAGAATCAATGCCTATTTTTCTAGTGCCGCCTTTAAAATTTAACCACCCGTTATTATTGTAGTTAATGATATTAGTTAAACAAGCCAAAGAAAACATTAAAGACCTTTGGCTAGGGGTCAACCAGCTATTTTGAAGCAGTAAATAGGCAACAATTTAGCTGGCTGGGGGCATTGAGTGCCTGTGCAGAAGTTTGAGCCTCTAAGTTCGAGCAGGGAGGCTGAAGAGAAGTTAGGCGGCCAATTGTCCCCTGCCAAAAGTGTTTGATATCTTATTCGCCTGATTTAATTAATACCAACCAGCTGTCTCTAGTACGGAGTGCCCGTAGAGGAGTGAAATATATGGCCAACTTGGTTTACGCTGTGTTGCTATCTCCTTTTGCCCGCCTTTCATGTCTGACTACATACTTTGTAACTGAGGCACATTGAACCAAGAAGAAAACATACTCTTCAACCCAAATTCTTGTTTATTTTTAGCTATATAAAAGAGGTCCTTCTAACCGGAAATGTTTTACTGTATTTAGTTTTTATGTTTGCGGACATTCCTTTGCATAAAATTTAAGAACACAAATGTTTCTTTGAACTGCTGCCCTGCCATTTCGTGCTTTCTAAACATTTTGTGGTTCTATTACGAACAAATTGTAGTATTAATACCAAACAAATAACGCCCAATATTAGTCCATCGAACCGAAAATATTTATTAATAGAATGCTAAATTCAAGAAAGAAAGAAAGAAAAAAATAAAAAAATGTTTCAACAAAAAGCCTTAAGAAGTTTAATCACAAGATAAATAATGGCCAAAGTTTGGGCAAGTAAAACAAAAGGAAAACAATAAAATGCGATAGATTTTGCTAAGGCAAAGTAAACAGAACAATATTTGTATTGAGCAATTTGCATTTTAGTAAACTGAATTAATTATCTAATTTCTGTTGTGAACTAAAATATTGATTGTCAGGTGAAAGAGTGTGAGCGAAGGAACAGGCTTAAATAAAAATCAGATTTCTTGGAATTTCTTTTCTCACGAACAACAGGAAAATGAATGTGCTTTCCGCTCAAGTGTGAGAATTCGTTAAATGATGCTTAATGAAACAATAAACTATTGAAGGGTAGTGGTGGAAAATAGACAAAGTGACCCAGAGTTTATGCAAGCACTGGCATAGATAGTTCAGATTCGAACACAAATTCAATTTATTTTATTACACTTCATTAAATCAAATGACATAGACATGAAAAACTAGGTCGCTTAAGAGTCTTCCTTTTTCATACTTATCTTCGCTTAGTAACAGTTTATACAATTGCTCGCTTTCATTATTTGCCCAATTCACAATTTAATAATAGCTGGCAAACAGCGAGCTTGACTATAGTGGGTTGAGTTCTTTGAGTTCTTAGAAGCTGCTTTGAGTCTTCTCTTGGTTTTGCCAATTTTTTGCGAATCTTTGCGGTTTTATGCCAGCTGTGTTTCGTGTAACAGTTTGCTTAGTGTATTTTTCCTAATTAAGTTTCAAGAGTTTATTGCTTCATAAAGCATCATTTCGTAAGTTCTCATACTTAAAATGAACGATTTTTACATTCATTTTGCGGTTGCTCGTGGTAAAAAAAATTCCAAGAAATTTTATTTATATTTCTTCTTTCTTCACATACGCTGCTTTACTTGGCAATTTATATTTGATTTCACAACAGAAATTAAATAATTAATTCATTGTGCTGAGCTGCAAAGTGCTCAATATAAATATTGTTTTATGTTTATTTTTGTGTAACAAAATCTGTTGCACTTTAATTGTTTTCTGTGTATTTTAGTTGCTCAAAGCTGTTTTGCAAGGCCATTATGGATAAGCTTTTAAAATCCTATGGGTGAAACGTTGTCTTTTATATAAAATAGTATTCTATAAATAAATATTTTCAGTTTATTCTAGGCTCATAAACGTTTGCCTTTAGTGATTAACTGGTTTCTGTGCAGGCGCTTAACTTTTGTAAGTAATTGCAAACCTATCAAATTTTTTTCTTCCCCATGAGCGCTTCAAATAAAAATAATAATTTCTTTAGCGCACTTAATTGACTTTGTGTCCTGGAATGCATTTTTCCATGTCAATGTACACCTTCAAAAATTAAGTTCCCCTGTAATAAACTGAAGAAAGCCATCTAAAATACAGCACGAAGTCATCTCTTTTGCCTGACATTGTAATGAATAGTTCATTGAAACAAGCAAGTCTCATTTTAGTTATTACATTTGTAATAATGTGGTATTCACTAAAACCCACATTTTGAATTTTTAGAGTAAATATAATTTTCAGATATTATCAGTAATACAAGTCATAAATTACAGGGTATAAACAAACTTCATATGTATGTATATACATCTATATGTATCCAGCAAAAATATCGGTCTACCTGGAAGCAGGTTTATAAGCGAGTAATTGTGTGCTATCGCTTACTAACCTGATTCCTTATCGCACGAATTTTACTCGCAATATTCCACTTGGTAGGTCTCTTAACTTCGCTAGTTTCTAGCTTATTTCATGCTAACCTAGAAGCAGTAACATCATATGTAAATTATGCCAAACTTACATATATTAGTGCATCCCCTTTCGCTTACGAGAGTGCAATTGTTTCAGCAAGCAGTTTATTAATACGTAAATTTGTTTTTGCAAAAAAACCTCAATCTCTGAAACAGTTGCATCCTTGTAAGCGTAGAAGGATGTACTGTGTAGCTTGGTAAAATGAATTAGATTTTAAGGTAATGTACGGATTCCATGATAAGCATCCTCCAGCTAGGCAGTTTTGTAAGGCGTGAACATGTTTTACTGCTTATCTATGTGAAAGGTATTTTGGCTGGGTATGCATAAAGCCAAAATAACGCATATTGCTTCTGCGTTTTCATCTGCCACATTTATGTATCTATCCACCACGAAATTTCAAATCAAATGAGGTTTTCTCTGTCGTACAAAAGTGGGAACGTGCGAAAAAAAAATGTATCCAACAAAAATACTAAAAACTTTTGAGTTTGCTTCAAACAGAGCCGATTGCGTGTACGCGTAGTCGAAAAATCACGACTGCACGCGCTCATTCAAACTGTGTGACAAGTTTGTGGCATGTGTCCAGGCCACTTAATGTGTCTACTTTCACCGTTCTTACACAAACGTCAGTACAACTTATGGCGAGTGCTCAGGGCTTTGGCCTTAGCATTGTAACTATTATATAAAACAGGCCTTGACTAAAATGTTACAAATGTATTTAAAATACACAACATTTAAGCTGTACTTTTTATTCATTCAAAAAAATCTTCATTCTGATTTCCTCATCACTTGATACAAAAACATTTTTTCCTTTAATTAATCTTACAAAAACAACAAAAATTGCAGCGGCAATAGACCAAATAACTATTCGTATTTTGTAGGTATTATTATTTAACCGTGTTTTTTTTTCTTTTTTTTTACAAATGAATAATTATTGCTTTTAGTTTTTCATAATATAATACACTTAAGAAAGTGTATTGCTTTATTATGCATCATTTAACAAGCCTTTCATTTCATTCATGCATTAACAAATGTAAACAATTGTTAAAAGCAATCAAGTTTTAGCATGCCACGTAATGCCCAGTTATATTACCCTATTAACTAATACTACACACTAATATTCATAAACAGGGTATCTCACACTTTAAGCGTGAAGAGACCCACATTTTTCTGCTCTTCGCAGCTTCACAACAAAATCAATTTCAAGAAAATCTATTTCAATTTAAGCAAATTATTTCCATTTTTTTTTTTTTTTTTTTTTTTTTTTTTTTTGTTCGTCACACATGGAAACTAATATTTTATTTCATCATCAAGGGATCGTTTATCACTTGAGACATTAAATTATATGAACTAAAATTAAAATATAAAATATAAATTATTCAATATTGAATTTCCTTTTCTCGATATCATTGTAACAGACAGAAATTTACACATGTATGGTATATTTAATGTTTTCATTTCAGTTTGAGTTGGCACGTGCAACAACACAATTAATTAGAAATTAAAATTTATGACATCTTTATCGCATGCGATAGGAAAGTAGAGCCTCCAAACGTTTGCTATGCTCTCAATGAGAGCATTAGTTAAGGCAACAATACTAACCTTCTAATTCATAAAAATTATAACAGGCTTATAAGACTGCTATTTGACATATTTGTATTTAAAATCTGTCAAATAAGAGCTTTATAAACCTGTTATAATTTTTATGAATTAGACGGTAATGCTATAACTAATAAAAATGATAAAATAATTAACAATTGCTTAAAATAATTAACACATGCAATAAACTCGCTTGATTTCGTACGTGCGGTCGTGCTTGTTCGGCTACACGTACATACATATATTCGATCGGCTCCACTTGAAGCAGAATCAAAAGTTTTTGATATTTTTATTGAAGTAATTTCTTCCTCTCGTGTGCGCAACAGAGAAAACCTCATTTGATTTGAAACTTCGCAATAGATAGATACATAAATGTGCGGATGAAAAAACAGAAGCACAATTTCCAATTTTCGCTTCTTTGCGCTTCTCTTTGCATACATATATATAAAAAAAATGTGCATAGATGTGAAGTTTGTGTATACCCTGCAGGAAATGTAACTCCAGTAATTTATGATTGAGTCACTTGTACTACTGAGAATTCCTGAAAACACTTTTTACTATAAAAATATAAATTTGGGTGTTGTTAAGTATTGACTATTGATGTTGTAATAACAAAAATGTAGATTCATTGTTTCATGGACACATCTCTAGTGCTTACCATAGTGCTTCTACATGGAAATAAAACTTGGAATTGAATTTTTTTTCAGTTTAATATATACTTTTTTATATTCTATTAATAATAAATATTTTTTTCATCTTGTGATTTCGTTTGACAAAAAAATTCTTTTTAATATGTAGTTATTTTTTCTGTTTTCTTGTTTAGTTATTTATTATGGTAATTTAATTTATTTTCATTGATATTGTTGTTGTTATTTTATTTAAATTGATTTGTTAATTTTTTTTTTTTTTTTTTTTTTTGTAAGAGCTCGCTACAGATAAATATGAAAATTTTATATTTTAAAGTTACAACTCTGTTTGTTATTTTTGTTTTTAAATTAAATTATTAAGATTTTTCAATATTGTTAAATTAAAACTATTACGTTTTTATATGTTGACGTTTTGACTTTAACATATTTTTTTTTTTTTTTCATTGTTATTATGTATTTTTCTTCTTTCAAAGGGATTTTAAAAATTATTTCGTAGTTTTCGTAATCCTCTTACTTTATGTTTTAAATATTAAAATTGAAAAATATAAAAAAGAGTTTTATGTGTTTTATTTTCTAATGTTAGTTTTGATAACAACTTTATTTAGAATTATTGTAATAATAACACATGCATGCCCACTGTGTGTATGTGTGTGTGTGTGTATTAAATGATTTTCACTTTCACTAAGATATCTGTTAATTTTTAACAAATTTACAATTTAATTTTTAATTTATACCTTAAGTTTTATAAATTTGTTTAAATAGTTTTAAATATGTTTTTGTTTTTCTTTTCCTTTGCTGTTTTTTTTTTTTTAATTTTTGTACTGTAATTAAAAATATATTTAATATTTAGGTATATGTATGTATATGGATTCTGTTTTCTGATAATTTTCTTTAATTCATGGTATTTTTTTGAGATACTTTGGTTTTCTGTGGTGATATGAATTCGTTAATTATTTTTTTTTTTATTTTTTATTTTTTCTTCTTTTTATTTGAGAAGTTTTAAACATGTTCTTATGATTTTTAGAGTTTATTTGTAAGATTCTTTTGGAATTTCTTTCCTTAAGAAAAAACTATTTTTTCTTGTTATAAAATGTTTAACTTTTATAGTTAAAATTCCCTTGTTTAATTAATTTAGAAGTTTTTGTTTTTCGTGATTAAAAACCCGTCATTAATTTTTTTAATTGAAAATTATATGAAAATTAGCATAAAATGGCTGCAACTAAACTTAAGAAGATTCAAGATTTTGGAACAGAAAATTTAAGGATTTTGTGTTTTTGTGCACGATTTTCCTTAAATAAAGGAGTAATCTTTTCCAACTAATTAGCTCAACTCATTAATTCGCAATATTGAATAGGGGATCACAACTAATATTCCAAATGTTTGAAAAGAAAACGTTATCAGTGTTGAACAAATTCTATTGTGGCAAATTCTATTGAAGTCTTTTACGAAAATGGGCATTCAAATCATGCAAATGGTGCTCACAGGCGACCCACACTTTCACCGCATTGGATTCCTTAACAAACAGAATTATCGCACTTGGCCAAATGAGGGTTTACGAATGCTGTTTCTGAAAAGCCAACGATGCATTCACAACGAATAACTCTTTGGTGTTGCTTATGGGCTGAGGGCGTCTACGGATAGCAGTTCTTCGAAATTGAAATCGGCCAAGCAGATACCGTGAATCGTGTTCGCTATTGCTAGACCAGAGGCATTCCTGTGGGCACAATTTGACGATATGAACCTGAAGGATATGTGGCTCTAATAACATGATGCCACTTGCCATACAGCCCATGAAATAATGGTTCTTTTGCGATCATCACATCGTGATGACGTAAATTAGCCGCCGCCGCCTATCATGTGACACCGTTGGACTTCTTTCTTGGGGCAGACATTTGGCCGATATCATTCGTTCGAAATACTGACATTGATCCCTTTATCATATTAGAAAATATTACGCTAATACCCTGTAAGCTGTTTGTTACATTTACAATTTATATTGTGCATATCAGCTGGACCACTATATATACAAAAAATAGCGAAATTGTATTCCAAAGAAATATTTGTATGAAGTTTTGTTAAACATTTTCTTTTGCTTTAACTAAAAATAAACTATTTTTTAAAACGAATTTTAAATTTCGAAAAAAAAGTGGTCAAAACAGCGGCTGGGGAAATAGCACACCAAAACTGCTCCTTAATCTTCAAGTAAAGCTGACTGAATGGCTGGATTGGAATTTTATTTGATTATTATTATTACTATTAAGTTATTATGTTATTAAATATTTGAATTATCTCTAATTAGCTACAAATATTGTTAACGGCTTGTGATTATTTTCTTTTCTTGCATAATTTCTCAATACTGTTGTTCAATTGTAAAAAAAAACTCAATAAAAAAATTTAACAAGCATGTTGTTGGTTTTTTTTTGTCATTAATTTGCAATTAATAAAAAGTGCAATTTGTTATTGTCATTATACTATGATTAAATAAAAGCTTTAAGAAAATGGCCAAATTCGTTAATGTACGAGGACAGCTCAAGGAAAATTAAATGGCAATTTATTAATCTGCTAAAAAAAAATTCTTTGGAACAGAACAAGTCTCAGGTGGTAAATAATTTTGCTTTGGCCAAAACAATAACAAAATTCAAAACTTTATTGTTTTGTTGCCAGGGTTTTTGTAAAAGCAGCGGAATTTCAGAAGAGCGTATTTCAAGCTTAGAACAATTACTTGCGTTTACAAAAACTTTGCAAGAGCAAATCAAAATTTTGCATTTGCTCGTTGAGCCAACATAACCTCAAAAAACGTGCGGTTATGAAGCTTTATATTTTCACTTTTTTTTTTGCCTTTTTTTTTTGCTTCCTTTTGCTTTTCGTTGTTGCTTGCTGCATCCATCTGAACACATCTATACGCAAAGAAAAAACATTTTTCAATATGGTTGCGACAACAATATTATGTTGTTTATAAGGAAAACAAATTATTTTTATTTAAAATGTCATAAGCAATTATTACAGTTTTATCATATTGTTGTTGTTCAGAAGGACTGGAATAAATTTATATTCCTTTGAAAAAAAAAAAAACAAAATCTTCAACAGTCTTAAAATTAATATTTGAACAAGCTTTATTTGTGACAAACATAGTAGTTTTGATCTTTCAGATTTGTGTGTGCTTGTTAATGAACATTTTTGTTCTATTGAAAAGAAACAATAAAAAAGTATTTACATAAAAAAAACGCAGTTATTAAAACCAAAATAACACAGTTGTGCAATACAAATTATGGAACATATGAAGAGCTGCTTATATTTTGTGTGTAAGTAAGAGCTTTGAATGACATATAGATTTATATGTCTGTAAAATATTTGCTTATTATTTGCGATTAGGCTATTGTAGCCACTAACCATGTTATTGCTGCATTCATTTATAAAATTGTTACTTCCAACTGTATGGTTGGAAGTAACATTGCGATTTCCAACTATTGAAGATAGCCATATTGCTGTCAAAATCACAATATTGCGGTGAGGAACTATGTTTTTGTAAAATTCAGACAATATTGTACAAGCTGCAATATGAAAACAATTTAGTTGGATTTGACAATAGTATGGTTGGAAACTACAAAGGTATGGTCATAATTGCCACTAAAATGTTTGCATGACACAATAGTATGATAGCAAATGAGTATAGTATCATTGGATGCGACAACAATATGGATGAAGGTGGCAATAGTATGGTCGGACATGACAAGATTATGACTAAATATAGCAATAACATGATTAGTGGTCACAATAATCTTATCAGTGATAGTGACATTAGTTAAAATATGCATGTTTTACTTAACAATTAATATTGTTTACATTTCAACAGTAGTATCATCTTTGAATATGGTTATCTTAACCATATTTTCTACGTGTATGCATTTTTCGATTTTTATACACATACACATATTTGCTTAAAATAAATATCCACAAGAGAGTAGTGGTAACGTTTCTTTATGGCAAAAAAGGCAAAAAAGGGTACATATTGGTTTATATGTGTCCGTACTCCAATTCAAAGGACCACGGGAAGAGCAACTCTCAGAGAGGACAATATTTTCTCTGATAACAACAAGCATTTAGCCATTATCCCTCTGTTAGGCAATATACCGATTTTCTTCTATCCAGGGTAATAGATTCATGTATTAGTAAACCAAATTAACTTAAATAATTAAAAATCAACTTATAGAACATTAAAAACATGATTACACTACCTGAAGCAATAATATGAGTAATAAGTCCAATAATACGAGTAATAAAACTGAGAACGAATTCCAGTGGAACCATGAAAATTGCCACATAGAGCTGAAAGTGAGATCTAAGCTTTGCACAAGCTCACCTGATCTTGAGAGAGAAAACACTGAAATGTGGATATTTGCAGTTCTTAAGCCCACCTCGTACATTTTTTAACAGAAATCTCTATATACCAAATTCAACTCAACTTATAGCGGCTTTACTAACTTTTAGGGTTTTCGTATCCGTACTAAATTAATAAAAAAAAAATGTTTAATGGACTATTTACAGACAACTTTTCAAATATTTAAGCTTTTATACATGATTGGCTACAAAAAAATAATAAAAATTAAGTATTTTGTTAATTTCTTTAAGGTTTCATTTGTTTCTTTGCTTTTATTTTACTCAAAATATATTTTGATTTAAACTTTAATAAATTATTAAATTTCTTTGGTTTTTTTCTTGTTGTTGCTGTTGTAGTTGGTTTTAATTAATATCACTTAATTGACGAGTGTACGGTTTTTTTTAATTATTTATTTTAAATTTGATTTTTGGTTTTTCTTTAACGTTTTGTTGTTATTATGGGTTTGATTTGGATTGGTAGAGGGGTAAATTGGTTTGCGTCCTAGATAAACTTCTTTCGGGTAGTTTATGTACTCAGTAAAATTAAACTTATAATTAAATTTTTATATTTTAATGAAGTAAAAAAGAGAAAGACTTAAAAGGCTTTTTAGTTGGTACCATTTTCTTGTTTAATTAAGATTTAGTTTTGAGTCCAAGTGGAGATATTTTTAATGGTTTCTCGAGTAATTTATCAGTTTTAAGGAATTTCCATAATGATTGTCGGAAAAAACTTAGCTAAATATTAAACTTAAAAGAAATATTCTATTTTGAGATGTTATATATTATATTATTGCACTTTTTTGTTTTGGAAGCAATTTAAAGAAGTTTCATTCCAGATGATTGGAGATTCAAGGAAGAGAGCTTGCAGAAAATTTTAATACAATAATTGACTCTTAAAGGCAAGAAAAAAAAATCACAACCAAATTGGAAAATCAAGACAGGGAATTTATTAATAAGTTATTGAAAATCACAAAAGAAAGACAGAGGGTGTGTAAAATTTTGCCAGGAATGGAAAAGTGTTTCAAAAATATTTCAGGTCGAAATATTTGTATTACGACAAACGTAATACAAAATAATTATAGAAGAAAAAGTTTCAATAATAAAACTTAATTTATTAAAAAAATATTAAAACAATACCTTTTGTTTAAAAAGTACCTTTTAAAAAATGCAAAGTTTGCAGAAAGTACCTTGTGAGTAGAAGTGCATTTTAATAATGGATAAATTTTAAAAGTGCAGCTTTAAACACTGTAGTTATTTCAATAGTGCCTTTGAGAGAAAGTAGCTTAAAAGAAATGCAATTTTAAGAACAAGTTCCTTTTCAAAATAACTTTTTGATACAGTACCTTTGCGGGACCACTTTGGAATAAATAAATTTTAAAAAAAATTTCTGAAAAATTAATTTTCAAAAAATAACTTCTAGAGACTACTTAAAAAAATACTTTTACTTTGAAGAAAAAATCTTTGAAAAAATTCTTTTTGGAAAGGCTACTTTCAAAAAAGTACTTAAAAAAAACATTTGAAAAGGTACTTTTTGAGTACCTTTCACAAAAATTGATTTATTATCTTAAGAAAAAAACTTCTAAAAAAATACCTTCTGGGAGTACTTAAAAAAATAATTTTACTCCTTGAAAAAGATCTCTTTGGGAAGAATACCTTTTCAGGAATACTTTGAAAAAAGTAACTTTTGAAAAGAAAATCGTTGAAAAGTACTTTTTGAAAGAAGTACCTTTCACAAAAAATATTTTTTTAAAATAAATTTCTAGAAAAATATCTTGACGTCTTCTGAAAAATGTACTTTTTAAAAATTTAGCACTTTTTTTTAACCAGTGGGTACTTGTTTTAAAAAATAAAGTGCTATGTTACGTTTTAAGAAACTTACATTGAAAACAGTGTATTTTAATAAACACGAGACAAATCACACTTTTAACAACACATTTTGAAAAATTCTCTTATTACCAGATTTAGAGGCCCATTTGTGTCTCTTTGAAAAGAGATTTTTTTTAATAGTACTTTTTCCGGGCAGCACTTTTTAACAAAAGTACTTTTTAAAATAGTATTTTGTAAAGAGAATACCTCTACAAACATTATCTTCCGATAAAGTGTCTTCTGAAAAAAAAAATATATATTATTTTTCAAATAGTGAGTGGTACTCTTTTTGAAACAGTAGGTACTTTTTTAAATTATTAGATACTTTTAAAAAATATACTTTTTAAAAAAGTATTTTTTTAAGAAAATCGCCTAATGGGAAATTACTGGATTCAAGTTCCCAGGACATGTGCACTCGTCACTCATTTGATTTCGTATGTGCGGTCGTGCTTGTTCCGCTACATGTATCACATCTACATGAAGTAAAAATCAAAAGTTTTTGGTACTTTTATTCAGGAATTGTTTTCGTATACTCAAGGGTTTCACGATGGTAGTGCAAACTGTGCAAACAAAGCAAATCTGAGCAAAAATGCTCTACTTTTTTTGACGCAACAACAGAATGTAGTTATGTATTTGCACTTTGCTTCATTTGCACTAAAAAAAAACGTTGAACAAATAGAAGTGTGCAAAAATGCTCAGATGAAAATAAAAAATGTAAACAACAATAGATGGCGCCAGCAGATGGCGAAGCCGACTAACAATTTTCAGAGAGGTAGACAAAAAATAGCGGCGGTGATGAAAATTTTTAATATAATAAAAAAACACATTCATATGAATTGAAAATAGGATTTTTTTTAACAAATGCAGGCATAATATTTTGATTTAATAATAACAAAAAAATAGATCGTGTTTTATTTTCAATTTATATGGTTGTCTTTCCAAAAACAAAATAAGATCGGCAGTGAATGATGACTTTTTTGCACATGTCCTGGACACTTAAAAGATCACGCTTAAATGAGTACTTTTTGAAAAATTATGCTTGTAAATAAAGTACCATTTCTTAAAGTATTTTTTTCAGAAAGTATCTCTAGAAAAAAATCATTTTTAGATCAGCCACAGCTTTGTTAGAGAAATTACTTTTTAAAAACGAAAAATAATAATAAGTAAAGTATATTTTAAATTTTATTAAGTTCAATTATTATTATTATTATTATTTTGAATCTGTCGTGGCTTTAAGCCTTTAAATCTGTCTTATTATGCGCAAAAATAATTTTTTTTTTTTATTTAATTCTCAAACTAAAAAATCAAGCACATAATTTAACGATAAAAAAGCACTTAACAATTTTTCTTATTATAAGCAATTTTCAATTAAATCATTTATATCATCTCTATAATGTAGTTGTAAGCTTTTAGTTATCGTTTTGTAATTAATGCCTTTAATTATTTTACTTTAATAACCAAAACTTGTTTAATTTATTTATATACATTTTTTAATTACGAAAATTTATAATTGTCTAATAATTTTGTTTGTTTTTAGCTATTTTCTTTTATTTTAATTTGAGCTTTGTTGACAATATTGTGCTATTTTTAAATTATGTACATGTCCTTTAACTAAACTTTAATTTATACAATTTATCATATATTAATGAAAAATATTTTATCAATGAAAAATATTTCATGTTTATCAAATTGCTGTTTGCAATACTTTAATGCAGTATTTGTGAAACAAGCATTCAATAAACACAAATCATTTTTTTTTTTTTTTATTAAATAAGCCTGATTATCTTAAAACTTTAAAATAGAATCTCAATGAAAACTAAACTACGTTAAAATATTATGTTCTTTTTTGGCGTTTCGTTTACAGTTTAAATGTTGAGGAGAATTTAAAAAATAAGAAAATGACTGCTTTTAACTCTAGCTAATTAAATAAATAAATTATAAATTTACCGCCTTTATGTTAATTTTGTCTTTAAATATTATTGACTTAAGTCTATTTTGGCAAAATGCAAATGTTGAATTAAAATGACTTAATTTATTTATTTACACATAATCATACACTTAAATTTGCAAATATGTATATACAACAAAAAACATACATTTTTACTTTTGGCAGTGCCTTTAAACTAATTTCTAGTCAAACCTTTTTTGTATAGAACTTTTCATATAAAACTTTTTCACTCAATTGATAATTTGAAGACAGTGCGCTGCTTAATAAACTAGTATACGCGTTTTAAAAAAAGCAGTGGTTTTTCGTTTCAACGACCATTCCTTTCAGCCAACATCGCTTTTGATAAACTTTGAATAGCATATATAGCCAGTAAAATACAGCCTAGCCTCTATTTGTGCGCTACTTGGCCTAAACGAGGTCCATATAGCACACATTCAAATTACCAAGCATTTGTTTACATACAGCGTTTTTTGCGACTTTTTTTTTTTTTTTGTATAAAAGCTATATTTATATTACACGAAAAAAAATACCGAGCTGCCAACTCTGGCAGCTTATTTTATCAGAATTTGTAGGGAAATTCAATATAGAAAATCAGAAAGATATATCAATTGTTAGAAATTTTATTTTATTTTATGATTTTTATGATAAAATTGGAGTAATCAAACAAATTTTTTTCAAGAAGACAAGAAAAGTAAAGCCACCAGCATGCTCGCGCAATCACATGTTGGTGCCAGCATTTTTGCCGTGTATGGGCATTTTGCTTTGTTTGATATTTAGCTGTTGGTACCAGCGTGCTGACAAATAAACAACATTTCTCCAGTATAACTTTTATTTAAAGGACTGAGCTGTAGTACAGCAAAATTTGTATGAAGTAGTTTTTGAAAGTACAGACTTTGCCATCTCTGAGACAGGCAATTGTCAGCATTCCACCTTTATGTCTTCGAATTGATTTCTTGGTACATTTATCTTTTAACAATAACCAAACTACTTTGCAATAATATCAATCAAGCCTTTATTTTCTAGGAAAAAGCAGCGATAAAACAAAAACAACATAAAAACGCCAATTATAACGCCAATCATCATAGATCCAAGCATCATTGCCCGTATGACCATTACCTCGTTTCTGTATTTCTCGAAACGCAATAGTTTTCACTTAAAAAATTTCATCGAAAACAGGGAAAACAATGCTGAAATAATAAAATATTTCCATCGATGAAACGTCAAATAAGAACGATACGTCAAAACAAGAAACCAATTGTCAAACAAACTGCATGCAACTTATTGGGATAGTCATATAATAAATACACAAGGCTAATCCATTACAGTTTCCCGCATCCCTACTACCTTCCACATTTTTTTTACGATTTTTACCTTCTGAGTTGTCAAAGTTTATAGCAAACGACAACAAATCGTATGTCGACTAGAGAGAACATGTTGACGCAAATTGAATTGCTAGCATCACTAGTTGATCCGCCTTGTACTCTTTCGATGGCATCTAAAATTTCTTTGAAACCAGTGTGACCATTTTAGCATGTTAATTGTTAAATTTGACATTATTTATTTTGGACTAGCAGAGAAGTTTTCTTGTAGCATATTTTAACAAGAAATTTATTTTAAAAATCTTATTTATATACATGTCCACCTGGAAATCAAGTTCCCATATATAAAACTAGATTAAGCAAGACTTGTGTTGTGTAGACGATAAATAATGACAAGTCGAATGAAAACAATTAAAATGACCAGCATTCATTTTGGCTGTTTTAATTCATATGATATGACATGTTTGCGGTGAATATAAAGGGAAAAATATGAGAAATACATGCAGTGTATCTACCTACATAACCATTTCTACTAAAAGAAATTTCAATATGTAGCCCAAAATCAGCCGTAAAAGTTTTTATACTAAACTAACATCAATGGAAAAAAAACAAATATAAAAAACTGGTGTTTTGTTTGTAAATTTAAAATTTTTTCTTAAAGTTGAAAACAAATAGTTAATTGCTAATAATTTTACCGGGCATGATTTCGCTTTTTTACTTCCTCAATATTGAGAAAGACTTTTTGTGATAAAATTAGAGTGATCAACATTTTTAAGAGAAGACAAGAAAAGCAAAGTTGAGGACCAACCGCCTGCGGTACATACCATGGCTATTTATACGTACTGCTTATTCGCGAATAAAATTATTGTGAATAGAAAAATTTGTCGTATAAAAAGTAAATAAAATTTTTATTTGTGAATAGCTAAGTCACGAAAACAAGTACTGATTAAAAAGCTGACGCAAATAAAACACAAAAAGTTGCCACTTCTTTTTATCGGTCTTAAAGTTTTCTTCGATGTGGCACACGTACAATCATATGGCAGAAAGCAAATAATTTACTAAAAATTGCACGAAAGCAAATCTGGGCCTTCTTCTTTCACTAGCGATTAGAAAAGTTGCGTTCTTGCAATATTTCGTGGCTTTTCTACATTAATTGAAAATTGTAAGAAAAATCATAATTTTTTGTTTCTCCATTATTATTTTAGTAATCACGTCTTTTTCTGAATATATGTTGTGCTTAACAGTGTTACCAATTAGTTAGATTTTTACCATCTGGTTTCACTAAAAAATACAAATTTTCTGCATTTGCATTGACGCATAAACAGTGAGTTATTTATTTGCGAATAGTTTTTATTTGTGAATGGGCTACGTATAAACGTAGTAACAGACATTTCTCACTTGTCAAAGATACAGAAACAGTTGTGGGAGAAACTAAATGTTTTGTTTCAATTCACATTTCTCAATTCACATGAGAATTTTCTCGGTGCGAGTAATACAGAAACGAAGTACAGACTCTTGTGGAAATATTTATATATATATATTTTCATGCTTAGAAATAAAAAAAGCTTTTCAACTTAAAAGTTTGCCACAAATAATGAAAAAAAATATTAATTCCAAATAGTAGAAGCATAATTTAAATTTTTGTCTCAAAATTTTATTCTATTCGTTTAATTGTTTTTTATATGATATAGTGTTGTTTTTTCTTGTTTTTTAATGTTAACATTCGTTTACCATGCAAAATTTTTAACTTATTTATTTTTATTAAATTTCTATTTTTGATTTAAATACATTATTATTGAAATTATTGATTGCTTTACTTTAATTCATTTGGTTTTTAATTTACTTAATTAGATTTGATTTTTATTTTATGTAAATATTATTCTGTTCTAGTTTATTTAATGGAATTTAATTTTCTTTCTCTTGGTATTAAACTTTAACAAAAAAATAAATACGTTCAACATGATTCGAGTATAATTTGTTAATATGAAGATGTTTTGTTTATAACAACAACTATAACAATTATAATAATATGTAGTTATAATAAATAGAATAATGACTTTTAAATGTTACTACCACTCAGATACGATGTTGTCAACTGAATTGTTGAGTTTTCTGTTCTAAGGGATCGTCATCATTTTGGTCCGTACCCGAACTGTAGGGACTCGAATGCGGTCTGGAGCTACAACAACTGGTGCTGCTGGAACTGGAAGTTTTTTCCAGCACCGGTGCTGTTTTGGCCGAATGTCATCTAACATTGTTAGAATCTTTATCATCTACATTTTGTGCTTCATCATCATCAACATTCTGCTCGTCATCAACATGATCGTCACCATCATCAATGTTGGAAGGTGCTGATGAGGCTGGTGATGTTGTGGTCGATGATGATGTTGAGGCAGATGCAGACGCCGTTGAAGATGAAGATGTTGAAGTGGCTGTTGCCGTTGATATGGGTTGCGTTGTTGGTACTGTTGCTGGTGTGGTTGTTGTTGTTGTTGCTGCTGCTGTTATTGGTGGTGAAATTTCTGGTTCACCTTGTGCTAAAATCGTTGTAGTTGTTGTTGCTATGGGTATTGTTTTCAGTTGTTCAGCGCCCGTTGAGATTTTCGTGGGAAATTCAAAAGAGGATGGTGGCACTGGTACGTCTGGCAGTGATGGTATATCCTCGGATTTAGGTGACTCCTCGGTCAAAGTTTCTAGCACCACAATTTCATTGTCCTCTTCGGGATTATAGTCGTAGAAAACTTTCGACGTATCACCCTGTACATTGACATCAATTGGCTCTTCAATGACCGGCAGAACGGGTACATCTGGTTGCTGTTGATGTGATAACTCAAAATCAGCTGAGAAATCACCTCTAGGTGGCTCTTTTGGAGATTCAATCATTATTTGCACCGTAGAAAGTTGAACGGAGTCCAACATTGTTAAACTACCATCATCGGAGCCAGGACTAATGCGTATTTGGGGTGGTTTGTGTTTTTCTTGAGAAAAGAAAATTTGTTTTTTAGTCTTTAAATGAAATTCTGACAAGCGCTTTAATTTCTCTGTTTCATATTTTTGCCAATATTTCGCTTCTCTTCGAATTGCTGCTTCAGAGCGAAGTGTTGGCATAAACACAAAACAAAAGCGGAAAAAATAAAACAATAGATTAATATTAAAATGGAAATCAATGTGGAAGATTTGTATCGAGTTTCCTCAGAGACCGCCTGAATGAGTTGTTATAGATGGGGTGTCATCACACGAGTTCCAGATTAACTCAGGGGTACTGCAAGGTTCCCTTTTTTCCCCCTACTCCATTTTTTATTTTTCTGAATGATATTCTGTCTTAAACTTCCAAACCTATCTAACATTATCAGAATCTTTATCATCTACATCTCGTCATTGACATCATCTTCATCATCAAGGTTTGCAGGTGCTGACGAGGCTGGTGATGTTGTGATCGATGATGATGATGTTGGTGCAGATGCAGATGTTGGTGCAGATGCAGGCTTCATCCGGGGCTCATCCATTCCTGGTAGATTGGTCAGTGGATCGCACAACGCACTACAGAGAAAACTCGTTTTTCAGCCGTATGGTTTGTTTGTGGAATAAATTGTCTGCAGACATATTTCCATCCAGTGGCAATGTAAGAGTAAAATCAAATGTAGACAAACACCCTCCCTCCTTCTTCCTCTACAAAATCTATTTGCCTAGTTCTGGTACAATGCACTGCACAAGTAAGTATCGTTATCTTTGTTTTTTAAACAAACACAAAACTGCAAAGCTTTTTCGGCTTGTCTGCAGAAACACCCTAAGCCTTCGGCAGTAATCGAACCTGCGACCTCGGGGACTCTTAGTAGGACACTCTACCAATTATTCACCCATCGAAGAGCTCAATGGACTACTTCTCCAAATCAAAAAAATTATAATCCAGCCCCGGTGCCACTTACCCAATCCCAAAATCAATGCTGGTGACGCTGCTCTCGATCCGTTCTCCTCTTCTTCTTTGTACTCTTCACTCTCTCGATGAACAAGGACATGCACTAATGTGGAGTTCTCTGGTCGCAAGCCAAGTGGCACCATAACACCTTGCTCCGGTGAGGGTTTTGTGACAATTACTTCCGGAGTTGGACCCTCGGCTGCAATGAAGCGAGAAAAAAACCATACACACAAAGTGCTTAATTAAATTCGAAACTTGTTTTCATAAAACATTGACACACATACAGACAAAAGCATTTTTGTTAACTCTTAAAGCGCTTTGTGCTGACAAACCTCTTTCTAGGGGTGGTTTTTTGCGTATAAAACTGGTTGCACGTTTCCGTGTTGGTGTGGCTACCACCGCTTGTTGTTGTACATTTTGTTTGTCCACAGAGGCGGTAGTCGCATTATTATTATCAGCAATTGTTGTGGCAAGAGAAGTGGTGGAAGAAATAGCGGCTGTGGTGGGCGAAATGCCTTAATATTAGTGTGAAAATTGTTTGGATGATTTTTTTTTTTTTTAGTTGTTAGATTTATTTGCAGTTTTGTTGTATTGAAAGATTTATAACCAGTGTTAAGAGATATATTTATATAATTTTTTTTTTTTTTAGAAGAGATAGAAGAATAAGAACGGAAACAAACATTAAGTTATAAATAAGTTGAAAGAAAAACAAGCTGCTGAGGAAAAAATATTTAATAGAAATAATACATCATACCAAGTTGTGCTTAAGGTACTTGAATTGTGTCGAATTAAAGCCTGAATACATGTATTTTCATTTTTTATGACTTCTTAACATTACTCAGTCAACGTTATGGAAGAGAAGGTTACACAAAGTTAAGCGTTTTCAGCTCTATTCGCAGATTTTAAAATTTATTTCAACAGCATTTTATATTGTTGATTCTAATTTTCATAGCTTTTAAATAGCTTTTCAAATATTAGGAAATGAAATTAGCAATATAAGAAAAATATAAGAAAAATATTTACAATGATCTCAATGAAATTCAGTTAATATTGTGTGGTGAGAAACTTTCACCCGGCACATAGTCAATGAAGAAATATAAATGAAAATAGTATTTGGCTTGTTTGATACAAAATTTCAAATTAAAATTTTTACAAAGAATATATAACAACTTGATCGATGAGTGGCATGAGTATCACTTTAGAAACATGAGCCTCTGAATTGAAGGACGAGCGCTGACGAGTAGTGGGGCAGCTTCGAAACAGCTTGTTGTCCCCCAGCTAAAGGTGTTTGATGTTTTCCTTATCTTCTTTAAGTGCTGTCAATCACAACAATAATATGAAATGAACGTAATCCCAATGAAAGGAATACAAAATAATTGTAGAAAAAAATTCGTTATTCGAAAATAAATGAAAAAAATATGTGTAATAAAATTTATCATACAAAAGATTTGTCTCTGTCTTGGAATAAAAAACCATCACCGGTGTGCACAAGCGAAACGTGGTGGGTACATAATGGGGTAAAGAAAATTTGTAACTACAAAAAGTAGCAACTATGTAATATTAAGTAGTATTCGTCTCTGTCTTTTTTGCTACCAACATCAACTGGAGGTGATTAAAAGACCTTGTCTAGCCCTTAAGTTTAGTTGATGTCAAATGTATACAAGAGAGCAAAGAGTTTTTGCCGCAGAGGCATGTACAAGAGCGAGTTTTTCGGTGATGACTTCATGCGACGACGACAATTGGAATAATAGGGAATATTTTCTCTGTGATTTGCTTGCCTAAAATAATGACGTCTAGTCCCCCCTTAACTAATATTGTGCTGTTTTCAAAAATCATTTTGGAGGCCTACAAGTTCCAGTCCTTTTGTATTTTTTATTAAAACCCCCTGAGTAAGCGTTATCGATGTGTTCGAAAAATATTGGCAATAACAAATTATTGAAGATTGGTCATACATCATAGAAATCCGACTACTCGAAAAGGATTTTTTTTTGATATGTCGTAAGGGAACATTTTTTTCGTGCCCAAAAGCTGTTTTTGTTTTCCTTACAAAACAACCAGGCCCAATTTATGTGTACTCATTTTTAGTTGTGTTCATGCATGTATTTGCTGAAAATAAAGGTCAAGAAAAAAGTAGTGGTCACGTTTTGTCGGGCAAATACTTCATAGGTTATGTTCACCTATAATATTGATATAAGAAAATATTTAATTCTCGACTAGTGCTAGTGAATTCTACTACTCTTCACTGCTTAATGATACTCAATACTTTTCACTTGAGTACTCAATACCACTCATTGCTCTTAACAAGTAACTTGTTTCTTATATAACTCTTTTTTATTATTACCCTTAATTTGATACTTCTCAAACAGTATTGCTCCACTGATTCAAATAGAATTGTAGCTTGTATTGAATTTTCCATTAAATAATCTTGGCTAAAAAGTGCCACTCTGGAAGTATTTTTGAGTATTGAGTATTAAAAAAAAAAGTACAAATACTCATTGGTCGACACACTAACGGTGAATACTTCTCTATCAAAAAATAAACTCTACACATACGTACATATGCTTTCAATCTACGCTTATCGAAGACACAAACCTGCTCATCAGCATCATTTTGGTACGAAGTATTACAACTTTTATATGTTTAATAAGGAAATTTTATTATAAAATGTTTTTATTTATTAAAAATGTCTTCATTAAATATTTAAAATTTTGTTTTTAGTACTTATTTTTAAAAGTTAATGTTATTTACAAGAAATCTTGAAATTTTCGAAATTGATGTAAGTGCAAAAAAATTTACAAATAAATGTACAAGTGTTTAAACAAACAAATATTGTGTTATAGCTGTGAAGTCTGACAAATAATTTTGTAATGTGTGACAACAACAAAAAAAAAAAGATTTAGTTTTTTCTTCTGTACAAAAATAATTACTTTTTCTATGCACTGAAGGTGAAGTTAAACTATCATCAACAGCATCCTGGTGTCGCAAAAAGAAATTATAAAAGCTTCGGCGTCGATTAGCTCTTGGCGCTTCCACAAAAATGCTACCACTTTGAGTTTGAGTTTTGTTTGTGTATTTATTATTTACGAATTTCATTTGTATTGAGTGATCGAAATGTTGAACAAACATGAGTTGAATGGTGAAATGTTTTCAAAAGACGAAAGACATTAATAGTGATATTTTGTATTTTCAAAAATGACAAACCAAAAACATAAGTATTGCTTAATTTTTTGACGAAAATTTTCATGAACGGAAGACAAATGACAAACGAAAATGGAAGTGAAAAGTTTTCATTAATAAGGATAATATTGTATACTTGTTTTTTTTTTATTGTAACTATTTAAAGAAATTTCTAATTGAAAATTTTTTAGCTGTTTTCACTTTTTTTTCACAACTCTGCTTTTTCCTTGGTTTCGTTTGAAAAGTAAACATAACAAAAATGAACTAATTTATATGCTTTAAGAGCCAGTTGAAGTGTGTTATTTTAGGTCTATAAGTAGACCTTAATGTTTTCTGTATTTTTCAGCCCTTTATATGCAGCCAACATTTCGTTGATGCTAATCAATTCATCATTAGACGAAATGTCGGCGGCACATAGACGACTGAAAAGAACAGAAAACACTAAGGTCTATTTATAGACATAAAATATAAATATAAACGTAAACTATACTCTTGTGCAATTTAATATTGTTTGCATCTTTTTAATTTCTTGCTTCGTTGGTGTTAGACAAAACAAAGGTCATAAAGAGGTTGAGCTTTGGTGAACGGGTCACGTTGTTTGTTGGGTTATATTATCCAACCCATAAATTAACTAAAACCTGAAGCAAAGGTGAGCTAGTTGACATTGATCGAGCTTACATCATTAAAAAATTAATAAATTCAGCCAGTTACAAATCTGACTTGTATAGCAAGTGTTCCGTTCTACCGGTGCTAGTGGCTCAACACATTTCAGACACAGAGCAGAGCGCTGATTGTAAGGGGCACTCTTTAGCCTTTAAGTTTTTATTGTTTTAGTTACTTGTTACTGTAGCGGCTTGTTAACCAAAGTTACTGAGCAAACTCAGTGGTGGGTGCCACTCCACCAACTTGCAGTTCAATCGTTACGGGTAATTTTAACAACTAATGGGTACCCTCAGGTAATAAACACCATTGGGACTTACATTTTTTTTTTTTTTATATATTTCTCTTTTAGGTCTGTGTAACAAAAACACCACTTAAACTAAAACTTTTTACTAGTTTCTTTTTTTTTTATTTAATATTGTAGGCATCAGTCAACTACGTGTCCTGCTCAATTTTTAAGTCACTATCTCTTACGTCTCAGACGTAAGACCTGATTCTGATAAATGATATAGTTATGATCAAATAAAATATTACCAGCTTACTTTTCTATTCTGTTGTTGCAGTTAGATACTGTTATTGGAAAAAAGCAGAGTTGTGGCGTTAGGAAATTTTCTTTTAGATATTTTTGAAAATATTACACTAACATATTTGTATATAAAATTTAAAACACTCTAATGTTCTTATTTATACAACTCACCACTCTTATTTCATACATATACATATCTTTTTTTTTCAAAATGCATTCTCCATTTACGTTGTTAGTTTTTCGCGCTTAACAATATTCAAAATGAATTTTCCGTTAGTTAAAATCTACGAAAATTCATTTTGAAGATCGTTAAGAAAGAAAATACTGTCAGTGATTAGAATAAAACTCACCACGCAGAAGGCTTTGGAAACATGATTGTCGTTTTATAAGCTGCTGCAATGAAATGATTGTGGTAACGAAAACCAAAAAAAAAAAAAAAAATACATAAATAAAATAAAAAAGCATACTGTTCGTTTCGGACTAAAAACATAAGAAGTCAGTGTTTGGTTACAGTGTCATATTAATTGGAGGAAAGAGAACAATTTTTTTTTTTGTGATTTAATGAAACGTTTTATGATTTCGTTACATGAAGAGATATTTTTGATTTTTTTTCAATATTTATTTGTTATTCAATAAACAGAATTTTACTACAAAAGCATTGGATACCAAGTATGTATTTCAGTTAGAAAACTACTTATAAAATTGTTAGAGAACAAAAAGTTGAATGAAAACAAACAGTGGGTCACTTAAGTTATTTCACAAAAGAAAGTATTTTTAAAATACTTTCTGCTAAATAAAAACATAATCAAACTTTAATTCTTTGCATAATTTTTTGCCAAACGACCCATTGTTGCTATTAACAAAAACAAAACAAAAACTTTTTTATGCTCAAGATTGTACAAGAAGAATAAAGCTTGATACTTTAACGCTCTAAATTGTGATAGAAAGTTCTTTACAAAATGTTGTCATTTTCTCAAAATAATATTGAGTTCTAAACTAAAAAAAAAAATTGTTTGTTTTTAAATTTTATTGATTGTTAAAAAGAATAAGCTTAATCTTGATTCATGGTCAAATTTAATGTACAGAATTTTGAATTTCGACTCTGTTTGAACTAAAATTACGTACTACGTGTTCAATGTAAACCTTTCCGGTTTGGGCGCATTAATTACCTCTGTTATACTCATAGAAATTTTCTGAAAATTTTAAATCATTTGGTTGTGAGCCATTCATAAGTATGCTGTCAACCATATCGGAGAGTAGGGACTCGTAGGTCAGGGATAGACATGAGGATATTCTAAAATTCGGGGATTTTATAAGTTAAAAAATAAATAAATAAATCAATTTGAAAGAAATAAAAATTTAGATTTAAGTGGAACATTTTTTTTAATAGAATTTTCGTCAAAAAATTTTATATATTTTTTTTTTATTCTATTAAATGGAAATCAAAATAAACATGTAATAAATACCGCTTTCCAAGTTCTTCACTCTGTTGTTTGATATTATTGACTACATCGTCGGCTCCAGAGACCATCATCAAGGGCAGATTCAGCCAGGGCCCGGCCAACTCACTAATATCCGAAGCATCAGAGGCCCGTGAAGACTTGCGAGAGGAAGCTCGACTTGAGCATTGGGTGCCACGACGTGAAACCTGAAAATGTTTGCAAAGTTTTTAAATGAACTTTATTTAAATGTTTTGACAAAACGATAGTGTACAAAAATTATTTAAGTAGATTTTAGTCTGACTTTAAGATTTGCAATCGCTGATTACTTCATCGGTATACTTTACCCAATTACTTCATCATTTTCTGGCTACATCAGCTGTGAGGATGAAGCTGATACCATTAAATACACTTCTTTCTTAATGGTAACAAACCGAAACCTTGCACTTGCACAAAGAATTTTTACCATCGAAAAAACCAAATGTGCGATCTAACATAGTTTCTTTTAAAAGCAACATCGCCGATTCACACTGAACAATACGCACACCAAATGGGTAAATCTGCTGACGTGACCATTCATAAGCAGATAACGAAAGTTGGAGAAACTCTGAATGAAATGGAGACATATCAGGAGCTTTTGACAAACACAACATTCCAGTCTATTGAACAAGGGATGAGAGGAAAGGGTGTAATAATCGCATGGACCCTCAGCATGCTAAGGAGCCGCAGGATCGAACACCTAAGGCTTTAAAGTTCAACATATTTTCTTTTAAAAGCAACAGTGAAGATACTAGATCAGCACATTAGAATGGAGTACCTTTCAACATCACGAATCCAAGCTGAACAATACGCATACCAAACGGGTAAATCTACTCAGATGACGAGTCATAAACTGCCAACGAAAGTAGGAGAAGCTCTCGAGCAAATGGGAATATATCTATGCTTGTCCATAGCCACATCTGGAGCTTTTTCCAGTTATAATTTAGGTATACAATTGCACCTAAATGATAACAGTAATACTTCGAAAAAAAGCACAGTGATGAAAAAAGTAAAACAGTTGTGGAAGGTCCAACAGGATGCAAAATAATGGTTAAGGTTGGAATTTTTGGACAGAAGATCATTAAGAAAAATAAGAAATAGAGTGTAAAAAAGAGCAGAAACTTGCGGTGACCTGAATTAATCTTAAACTCGTGTGAATGCATCCAATTTATAACAAATTGTATAGGGCGGTATATAAGACTATTCGATATAAGTTTCCTCATTTCATTTCTTGCACTCATTTAAATAGCTGCTTCAGTTAAAACATCGATAACTTGTTTTTAAAGTTAGAGGAGATTTTTAGGGGCTTGTAGTAAGATTCAATATGAATTAAAACAATAATTCATTGAAGATTGGCGAGCGAATCTCGATATTTGCCGTCTTTCATGTCTATTAAGCTAATTATCAACTTACCTGTAAATGAAAGAAATTCAACGATGAAAGTCTTGCCTGCCAGCCGCCTGGACTTGATGTTTGTGTAGCACTGTCTCCCGAGTTGGAGCGTTCCTTCTCCTTCTTTCTTCTACTCAGTTAAGGAAACAGAAATAACACAAAAATTGCATTAAAGTAAAAGAAGAAATATACACATATGCAAAATTTCACAAACAATAAAACTATTACCTTTGATACTCTCTCCAAGTGGTCTGTATAAGTTTGGCCGCCTTCTCCTGGCGCTTCCAGATGCGTGTCGATGAAACAATTTCTAATTCTTTGCGTGTGGGAAACTGTTTCTTGAACTTTACATCCATTTGCTCTTGCAACTGTTTGAAATTGTCCGTCTCTTCGACATGACCCAAAACATGTTTCACCAATGCATGGAGAATATCTAAACAATGAATTTTATTGCCCTTGGAAATGGGTAGATTAAATGATACCAATGCTACGGTGTTTGGTTTGGCAATGCCCAACGGTGGATCCAGAGATGCAATAAAATCGGATAATTGTGCGAAATGTATGAATTGTGTAGCATGGGGATCATATCTACAAAAGTGTGGAAAGAAGGTAAAAATGGTTAGTAAAATACGATTTTTGTTGAAATGTGAAAAGCGGATAAGCAATGTTTTGTTTTAGTTTTTTGTTTTTTGTTTTATTTAGCAAGCAGCAGCGGAAGACTTACTTAGACCATCTGATATAGAACATTTCCAAATCGTCTTCTACTATACCAATTTCTTCCTCTTGATGAGCTTGATTGAAATTCTCCAAAATAATGGCGATATACATGTTAATGACAATCATGTAGCTAATTATTATAAAACTGGTAAAGTATGAAATGGCCAACAATGGATGGCCACAGTCCCCATTTGTTTGGCGATTAAAGTTTGGATCACAATCCGGTGGCTGGATCATAAGCGATTCGAGTACATCATTCCAACCGGCTGAGGTCATTAAGCGAAATAACAACTGCATGCTGCGACCAAATGTCTGAAAGTTGACCATATCGTCGAGAGCACCCTGCAGTTTAACATGACCAAACAGTGACATGCCCAATATGGCATAGATAAAGGTTATGAGACCCAATAAGGCCCCAATATTAAATAGAGCCGGCAGTGATACTACCAAGGCAAATAGCAATTTACGTATACCCTTCGCAGCTTTAATTAGTCTCAAAATGCGGCCAATACGAAATACACGTACCACTCTCAGGAGAGTGGGACTTATCGGCAAATCAATCATTATGTCTTCCATAAGTATGCCGAATATTGATGCCAACACCAAGAGAAAATCAAACACATTCCAAGGGACCGTAAAATAATGATAACGTAGACCTATGATTTTCACTATGGCCTCTTTAATTATGACGCGTATGTGAACGGGCACAAAAAAAGAAGTCATAGTTGTTTGAGGTTGCAGGGCGTTTGGGAGGATGGACAAAGAAAAGAATATTTAAGTTAGTTTTTTGTTTCAAATTTATATTAAAAATGTAACTTGTAGACTGTGATTTAACTCTGCAGCTCATTCACTCTCAGTCTCTTTCAGTTTCACTCTCTTAGAATAACTACTGCCGTGTGTAAAAATTTATACATAATTTTATAAGAAATGCAAGAGATGAGAAAATTACTCAAAACCTCTCTTTATTCTTCTCATTATAAAATACGTATTAAAATTTTTGTGTTTTAAAACGATTTGCCCGATTACGCAACTGTATATTTTTTGCTAGCAATTTGTATTGAAAACTTCACACATGGAGTTTCTACGTTTTCAGGAAGCTGAATTGAATCTATTTCTGATAATAACTGTTACCACAAGATATTGAATCAGGACAAAAATGTATTTAAAAAGACTTCAAACTAAAAAGAGCCAACCTGTACAGAAGTGCGAAAATCCGTGAAAGTTTTGCTGAGTGCAAAAATATACTTCAAATGAATTTTTTAAAAATTCAAACAGTTGTAAAAGGTCCAACAGGATGCAAAACAAAAATTTATAAAATTTAAAAGTATTCTTGATACTCGACCTTTGCTGTTGAATATTTTTGAGTTTTTAAATCGAGCTTAAAGTCACTCGTGTTCTTTTTTTTATCATAAAATAAAGAAGATACACAACGGAATATCGAAATAAAATAACTCATTTATAAAAAAAAACTCGAGTGACCTTAAACTCGATTTGAAAACTCAAAAATATTAAAATCAAAAATGTATTAAAAATGGCTCAAGAAGACCGTAATTTTCATTATTTCGGTACCCCTTTGTGTTCTTTTGTCAAGAAAATTGATTTCGTTTAACTGAACAATTTTCCTGGCGAAGGTACACAACGGGTTACCGAAGTATTGAAAATTACGCCAAAGAAAATAAAGCTGATAACAGTGACAACAAATCATTATTAATATTTAAACAGAAAGTAGAAAATTTCATATAAAATTTTTACAATTTGCAAATTTTCCAATTTTTAAACATTTTTACAATTCCATGTTCTATCAGGCTAAAGAAATCTAGTACTAAACTCAAAATATACAACCGCTGAAATAAAATTCTCTCTTCACAAAGTCTAATTTAAACTGTATTTTAAGATGGAATACACCGCTACTACGGGACCTTGTGAATTGGCCAATTATAATATTTTCAGAAATGTAATAAAGTTTCGTAGTTATTTTGTTTTAGAACTAGTTCGCATATTACGTTTTATTCTGAATGGAGCTTAGAGCAAATAATTGTTATGACAAATTTTTGTTAAAAGACGCAAATAAAGCAAACTGATTACCTGAGCTGGGGTACGACTAACTATTATGCTTTCTGCGCTAGAATAATGATTCAAATGATTGCTATGGCTGATATCAATTTAGAAAAAAAAACAAATAAAGCTAAATTATTAGTTGAGCTGGGGTACAACGAGCTGGACTTCTTTCTTTGCAAAACTTTTTCATCTGGCTCTAGCTTCGCACAACACCAAGCACAAATCTGTGTGTACGTGATTACATTTTATGCTGGCTGAATATCATGCCCTGTAAAAATTAAGCTCTTTAACCCTTAAGTGATCATGGTACCTAACAAGATAGAGCCATATGTTCTATTAACTTCATCAAAATCGAAGACCTTGGGCATTTAAATGATATTGAAATTACTTTCGAGAGCCCAAGCTGCTGATTGTCGTAATACAACACATTCAAAATTTTAAAAGCATAAGTTGATTTTTCCAATCTTAAAAAGCATACACATACGAGTCTGAGAGTATGAAGAGCACAGAGTTTCAAATCACAACTGCTTGATACTTACCCAAACCAAAGACGGTGGTAAAAAATGCATTACTGACTTCGAGTATAAAAAATACCGCATGCGGTTGATTGTAGTGCTCAATACCCATGGTCAACATATTTAAAAAAATCAGTACGAATATGGCTATTTCAAATCTATTTATTGTATACATGTAATACATAGATTTATTAAATATGTTGTTGTTAATATTTGCAGTTCACATTGTTGTTGTGGTGTGAATGGTGTATTTGTTTGTTTTCGGGAAAAGTAAAGGGAGGGGAAACATATGAATATTAAATTTAGTTAATATAAATGTATAAAAATAAATATTGAAATATTGAAACAAATTAACTTCTTGCTGAATATTTTAGTGCAATAAGCATACCCAGCTTAAAAGTGCTTAAAAGAAAAACAATAATTAATTTTAAAAATGTGCTCCTAGAAATGGTGATCACTTCAGTTTTTCACTAAAGGTGGGGTACTAAGCAAGCATGTAGCACTTATGGATTAAGCAATGTAATGTGTCTTATTGTATCTACAAACTTATAAAGAAGAAGCAAGTAAAATTATCTTTACTTAAAGCAGTTTTCATAGGTAATACATACATATTAGGTATGTATTTAATATACAGGACTACATAGATTCTTACACAGAATAGGATGTCCTAAGCATTGCACAAAGTTGATTAACAAATAGAAAGCCTTTTTAAACCTATTTTCCAAATATTTATTTTTAAAAAATATTTTCTTATTCAGCGCTTTTGTCTAGAAGGAAACTTTTATTAAAAGTACTTGTTCACAAAACCTACCTTCTGCTACATTGAGAAAAAAAATCTATCGGTTAAATTATTAGAGTTAAAAATCTCTACTCAGACCCAAAATAGCAACTTATTTCTTTTAAGGATAACTTTTTCAATAAATGCATTTTTTAAAAGGAACTTTTTTTAGAAGCTACTTTTTACAAAAGGTACTATTTTCAGAAGATACTTTATTCAAAAGGTACCTTTTTTCAAAAGTACGTTTTGCAAAGAGTAATTTTTTTAAAGTGGCTTTTTTTTAAACAAACCATACCACAGGATTTTTTTTATAAAAGTACTTTTATTGGAAAAGTTCTTATTTCTAAAAATACTTTTTTTCAAAAAGTAATTTATTCGAAAGGTACTCTTGCTTAAACAAACGTTTCTACTAGGATCTTTTTAAAACGTAGTTCTTTGACTCATATTATGGTGGTTTTTTAAAGACACACATTTACTTCTTTTAAAAGCTATTTTTGATCGGTACTTCTTTTTAATATTCTGAAAATATACTTGGTTTTAAAGAAAATGTTTAACAATAATTAATTCAGGACTTTGAAAGATTTGTTGTCTTATTTAAAAATATTGACTACCCTACAGCTTCATCACGAAGAAATTTTTCTCAGTTCTGAGGAAGTAAGATCAAACTAAAGCCGGATAAAGTAGCTGGGAACTGTTAACCAAATAGTTCGCCTACAAAGTTCAATTAATGCTTAGACATTTTTAGATACTCATTTTAAAACAAACTGTTTTAATATGTATTTTTTTCGAAGATTTTTTTTTTGTAGAGTACCTCTTTTTTAGGATACTTTCCTTTATAAAAGTACTATTTAAATAATGTGCTTTTTTAAAAGGTATGTTTTTTAAAAGATCCTTTTTTAATATACGTTTTTATCGAAATGTTTTCTTAACTTATTTTTTTTTTTATTTGGAGAAGTACTTTTTTAAAGGTACCCTCTCAAAATATAGAAAAATTCTCTTCTTAAAGGAGATTATCAGCACTCTTCTGAGAGGAGATTTTTTTCAATACAGATTTTTTATGGTTAATTTTTGAAGAGGTACATTTAAATCTTTTTAGCAAGTTTTTTAAATGATATTTAAAAAAAACTTTGTTTTGAATTCTCTTCTTAGGAAATGATTCCTCTTTTTTCAAAAACTCTATTGTGCTATCTATATTTCGAGAGTTTTTGGTATGAGAAAAAAAAATTCGACTACGACATGCCCTAAAAGATCATTTTTGAAGCGTCCAGTGTTCAATTTTTTTTTTTTTTTTTTTTTTTGGCAGCCCCTAAAACATTCTGCTTCTTGACTATGTTTGAGTTTTCTTTATTTCTTCATGCATTTTTCGAAGTCTTGAATAAGTGAGTAAGTTCGTATCTAAGTGCTGTTAGAAGTTTATTTACGAGATACGTATGCCCAAAAGATCAGTACAAGTTAATCTTCGAGTTTGGTTTAATTAACGTTTAAACTAGCAAATCTTTAAACTAGTAAACGAAGCAAAATTTAGAGTTTAAATTTTAGTCGTTAAAGAGTGCAAAACATTAGCTGCTTGAAATTTGTTTCAGTGTTGCCAGATTTCTGTTTCTAAGCACCATCAGTCATAAATAGTTCACCGATTTATTACAGTCAAGCTTAAATTGCAGCTAAATGACAGAAAATTTTTGGTAAGCTGAAGTCCTAACTCTAACTGATTTTTTGGGCCTTAGAGACTTAAGAGGAGTTTTATTTACACTGCTGGTGGTTTCAGTAACATGCAAAAGTTTGGTTATATTATTTTGGGAAGTTCACAACTAATTTAGATTGCTCTACATCGACTAATATTTACAATGAAATTAAAAAGAAGGCTGGGTAAAGAAGTGCGGCAACTGAGTTAGTTACTGTGGGCGACATAAAGAGGATAGTGTACGAAATGTGATTGGTAGAAAAGTTTTCTGTTAAACATAGATGCTTTGGACTTTATAGTTTAACAGCTAAATGGAGAAGCTATAAAGTTGAAAACACCCGCTACGCACAATACAGACAAGACGTTTACAAAAGATATATTACATTCTTTCTCGTTCGCTCTTGCTAAGAAGACAAGTAGTGTTCAAATAATTTTATCACCAAATCATACTTTTTTCCTTATAAGTATTATTTTACTCATTACCAAATAAATACTTAATATCTAAAATCAAATCATTACCAAAAAAAATGTACGTTTTACAAAAACCTAGAAGAAAACCACTTTGAAAGTTTATTAGCGGTTTAATGGGATCTTGAGATGCAGACAGTTTTCAAACATGTAACCAACTAAAAATCAAAATAATATTCAAAAACATGTTTGGTATTTAGTTTTCGTAACAAAAGTCATCAACAACAGAAACGTAAAGAAAACCAAATTCCAAAATGAAAAGTTTAGCAAAACTATTTACAAAATTGATCACTTTAAAAAGTGTTTTTTTCTATGTCTGGCAAGGCTGGCAGTTTGGCAGCTGATATGCAGTGTACAGGTAAATATGCAAGTGATCTTGAGTTGAGCGTGAAAGTGAAATAAAAACGATGCGTGTTAATGTGTGTGAGTGGGTGGAATTACTTTTCTATGCGCTTTCAGTTCAAATCATACTTTTAGCAATTAGAATCTTTGTTTCTTTAAGCGAAAGTAAAAAAAATGTTTTTTATTTAGTTTTTATTACCTTCTGGAATTCGATAAATCATAAAACATCGCTAAAAAATGATTTATTGGTCGCTTAATGACTTTCTGTGGTTTTTTTCGTCCCAACTTTTTCATGGCGGTGTAATAATGTTTTTGAGATTCGGTGAGAAACATTTCCAACACTCCTCCTTCATACTATTTTTTTCGTTTTTTTTTTGTAGGGTATAGTATTAAAACACACAGACATACACAGAAATGTTAAAAATAATTGTGTTTGTTCGTTTTTTTAATGAAAATAAGTTATAAAATATTTTACATTAATTGGGAAGAAATTAAGTAAAATAAATTTCTTAAATTAAGAGTTACAACGCGTGTCGATTAATATCTGTGTCTTAAAAATACAAACGTGTAAGTTTAAAAATAATAATCAAATATATTTGCTTAACACAGTGTGAAACAGTTTTTGAAATAATTTTCAATAAGTTTTAAAAGTTAATATTTTTTTTTTAAGCCACAGGCATCGCTTAAAATTAAGACTTGAGTTGTGAAACAAATATTTCGTTTATTCTCTGCAAGTATTTACATAAAATTTTCTATTTATAAAGAGTAAAACTGAGTTAAAATTTTAAAAAGACCTGCAATAATTGGATAGGTGTTTGGTACTTTTTTGAGGTTTTGAATTTTAAGGGGTTAAAAGGGGTAAAATCCGCATTTCGGTACTTTTTTCCAATTACATTTCTGTAGAAGAGGAATGGAAACAGGAAAAAAGTGAAAACTAAATATTACTCCTCCAAAAAAAAATACCTAAATATATTTCGTAGTTTTTTTTTTAAATTCCGACATACATACATATAAGGGGTAAGAACAGGTACAATCGGTAACTCAATTTCTCCGGACTTAGCAAAGGCATCACAAGGATTTAAAAAAGGTCTAAAAGTTTATCAAAAATAATTGGACAGGTGTTCGGTATTTTTTTTATTTTAAATTTTAATAGCAAAAAACGGGTAAAAACTGCATTTTGGTACTGTTTTTTTTGTTTTTCAATTGCATTTACGCAGAAGAGGAATGGGCGCAGGAAAAAAAGTAAAAACTAAATGGTATTACTCCCCAAAAAAATGCTAAAATTAATTTAGTCTTTGTTTTAAACATATTAGGGGTAAAAGCGGGTAAAAAAGGGTAAAATCGGTAACTCGATTTCAGTGGACTTAGCAAAGATAGCACAAAAATTTTAAAAGGACCTGATAGCACACTAAAAATAATTGGATGTGAGTCTGGTACTTTTTTGAAGTTTTGTAATTTGAGAGAATAAAAGGGGTAAAAACTGCGTTTTTGTACTTTTTTTCAATTGTCTTTATCCAGAAGAGGAATGAGAACAGGAAAAAAGTAAAAACTAAATATTACTGCCCTGAAAACATGTTGTAATATTTTTCGTATTTTTTTTTTTTTTTGAATTTGGACATATAAGGGATAAAAAGGGCAAAATCGGTAATTTTGTATCTCCGGACTTAATACAAGTAGCATAAAAATTCAAAAATAGCATGTACTTCTACTAAAAGTAATTGGACTAAAACTTTCAATTTTAAGGTTATATAACCGGTAAAAACTACATTTTGGTACTTTTTCAATTGCATTTATGTATGAGAAGGATGGAAACAGGAAAAAGTAGTTAGTCTAAGCGGCTGCATCGTTGACATAAATATATCATTACTTAAGAGATTTGCAAAGTTGGATAAGAAGTGGGTGTGACATAATCAAAGTACTCACTGGGATAGCGAAGTACACCGGGTATTCGCTAGTACATAGATAAAAGCATAAACTGTCAAACCTCATATAATAAAAGAATGCGCTTTACTGAAAACAAGGGCAAGTATTCGTATGCATACATTTGTATATAAAATATGCAATAAAGCTCTTTGTTTTACTTCATGGTCTTAATCCTTGGCCATGCCTGGGCTAAATTATTATTTTATAAGTCATAAGAACTTAAAAGGAAAAGAAGAGAAAACAAATTAATAGATAATAAATCAAACCTTATAACCTTCTCACTTCCTGCTTTTAACTCAAAGCGTGATTAAGAGATTTAGTCACTTTCACAACTAATCAATTGACCTTTGACGTATAGCTTACCTTTTTCTTGAGCATATTGAAATTATCGATAATTACTCCTATGAATAGATTAAGAGTAAAGAATGAGCCACATACAATGAAGATAACAAAATAAATATAAGCGTATAGATTTGCTTCACGCTGCGGCTGCAAATCCACGCCACGTGCATCCACAGCATCGGCCATAACCTCCATCCAGCCTTCAAATGTGGCCACTTGCAAAAGCGCCAAATAGCCCATACCTACATGATCAAAGGTTATTTTCGAATTGATCCAGCTAAAATTTTGCTCTATACAGTCCCATTTGTCATTCACCTCCTGGAACAGCCGGTTGTTTGTTGTGCATTTTTGTTTTTAGGGGAAAGAAATAAGTTTTATAAAGAAAAGAAAAAATCACATTGAAATTGCTTTTTTGGATTATAAATTTTTCAAAAATGGTATTTTTGTTTTTGAGTTCTCGAGCTAAACAAAAATCAAAAATTTTACAATTTGAAAAGATCATTTGGTTTCTTTTTTTTTTTGTTTTTTTTGTTTTTGTTTTAGAAATAGAATAAAAGAGCCAACTAACCGTAACGGGCAAGAGTTCTCCATCATTATCGATACATTTGAAAAATTTACCACCAAAAAATTGTACACCCATTATAGAAAATATTAACCAAAAAACCAAACAAACTAAAAGTACATTGAAAATTGATGGTATGGCATACATGAGAGCATTTACTACAATTCGCATTCCTTGCCACCTGGAATAGAAATAAAATGTTTGTTTCGTTTTTAAAACTCAAAATTGGCAAAAGAGAGGCTGCTGTTTTGTTTGCTATAAACGAATGCTTTTAAAGGATTTTTTTTTTTATTTATTTTTTTTTTAATGGGGGAAATTGGAAACGTGAAATAGGATTAAGTTAAAACATAGACACTTATAGCAAGGATTTGAAAAAAATCGGTTAAGGATAGTGGTTTAGTAAAGTGAACAATAAACGATTTTACACATTTGATTTGAGTTCGGATTAAAAGGTTCATTCTTAGCTTTAGCAAATCAAATCATAAAGTGTTGTAAATTATTAAGCTGAATGTAAATTGAGGTGGGAACTTTTTAATCCGAATTGTGAAACTCAATGGTGGTGGATAAGCAAAAACATCAAACGAAGATGGTTGATTTTTTTTAAAAAACATTTCAATCAATAACAATTGGCGGCATTTTTCTTCAAATATTTTTACACAAGAGAAACCAAGTAAAACTTCAGCCAAATTTAAACTAATAAATCATGTAATCAGTAAACTTTAGACATTAAACAGCGCAAAACATCAGCTGCTAGATATTTTTTGCAACTTTGACAAATTTCTATTTCTAGATCTCACATTCGTAATGCAATTAAATTACAGAAAAGTTTTGTTAAACTAGAATTTTTACTGTAACTGAGTTTTTAGGCATAAATGATGTTGGTGAAAATGATGGTGATGATAAAATCACTACGTAAAATTAATCATATGTGTGGAAATAAATGTGCCGAGTTAAATATGTGTGACGTAACGAAATAGTGCTACGACATATTTGAGTGTGAAGATAAATATGTTTTTCGTAGGCGAACATTATTGTACCAACATGTTTATTTGTGAAAGTAAAAAATATCCATAAATATATATAAGCAACTTATAATAAAATAAAAGAATATTTAAAAATATTTTAAAATTAAGAAAATTAAGAATATAAAAAAAATGTTTAAACAACGACACCGTGAAAAATCTACGATCTCTGAAAGAATTTTGGCATATATGGGCACATTTTGTGAATATAACTCAACTGGACCACATGGAAAAGGAAGCCAAGGATGTGGTATATTTAGTGGTATAAGCACCATTTCTCAATTATATTTGAGAATATTTTAAAAAATTGTTTAAATTTTGACTAAATAAAAAATCGATGATCTTGGAAAGAATTTGGGCATATATGGACACATTTTGGGATTAGAACTCAACTGGACCACAAGAAAAAGAAAGCCAAGAATGTGTTCTATTTAGTGGTATAAGTGCCATTTCTCAATCGTACTTGAGAATTTTTCCAAAAAAAAATTTTTAAATTTTGACTAAGTATAAAATTATCTTGGAAAGAGTTTGGACTTATATGAGCAAATTTTTTGTGCGTACCTCAACCGAGCCACATGGAAACCAAGAATTTATTTGAGAATTTTTTTTTTAATTTTTGAAATTTTTACTAAGAATTTTGACATGTATGGGCACATTTTGGAAGTGTAACTCAACGGCACCACATGGAAAAAGAAGCCAAGAATGTGATCTAGTGGTATTAGTGCCATTTCTCAATTGTATTTGAAAGTTTTTTAAAAAAAAAACTTTAAATTTTGACTAAGTAAATAATGGTCCGGGATAGAAAAATTTTTGAAAAATGCTCAATTGAGAAATGGCACTTATACCAATAAATAGACCACATTCTTGGCATCCTCTTCCATGTGGTCCAGTTGAGTCCAAATTCTTTCACACATCATCGAATTTTCACGGTGGCGTTATGTTAAAAAAAAATTTTTTTTTCTTAATTTTAAAATTTTGATGGTTTTGCTTCATATTTTTAAACTTTCTTTTATTTTATTATAAGTTACTTATCTATATTCATGGACATTTTTACTTTCACAATGTTCGCTTAAGAAAAACATATTTACCTTCACACTCAAATATGTCGTTACGTTATTTCGTTACGTCAAACATATTTAACTTGACATATAAATTAATCAATAACTTGAATGCTAATTTTGTTGATGAGAAAAGTATGGTAAAAACTTTATTGAAACTTATTTTATGCATGGTAATCTCCGTAAATTTTATCATAAAACTTTTTTCTCTTAGATACGCTTTTTATCACCAAATATTGAAAAAACTATTCCGCGACACAAAATTATTTATCCATGACATTGAAAGTAGACTGATCCTTAGCTTTTTAAAATAGCTGAATTTTTTATGGCACTCGTGCCGGTACAAAAATATAAAGTAGATCTACTCTATGCGTCTGCGCATTCCATGCCTTGTAACTTGTCGCATACAATTGTACTGTAGAATTTGGCGCATAAAATACGACAGCGAGTACAAAGCGTGCTATGAAACCTCAGCTTATATTTTTTGACAGCATAAAGTCTTGACATAACTGAAAGATAGTCAGCAGTCAACAGTTTGATAAAAATTTATACATTAAAAAAATATTTGCCATATTTTCTAGACCAGCAATAAATTTCTTTTACGGCTATTATACTGCCATAAATGAAACTCATACAAACTGCAATAAATGTTAATAAAAACGTGTCAAACTAATATAAGTTGCAATAAATGTTAGACATATTTATTGCTGGTCTATACGGAGGGTTATTGCAATTCCTTTCGAAGCAAAATGGCTGCGAATTTTTTTAATTTAGTTTTTTCCTTTTTCTGTGAAGCGGATTTTGTTTCAATGTTTTTTTTTTTTTTTTTGGTGAAAAGGGCAAGACTTGCCTGCCAAATATTAATTCCTGAGTTCAACTTAAACAATTATATTTCGTCCATTTTTTTATTTCCAGATAGTTATTATCATATAAACTAAACCAAATTAATACTGAAATTTCATTCAACCAGAGTTGTCAAAACTTTACTGTAGGGAGCGATTTTTGAAAAAACTCAAACATTTAACTTCCGCTTTTCTCCCAGCATTGAAAAAAAATTGCATAACGAAAGAAATACATAAGCAAACCATCTTCGGTTGATTTTTATCTTTTCGTATTCAAACTAAAATTCATAAAGTTTGATATGTAAATAAAACATGCCAATCACAAACATATACGAGATATAATCAAAAAAAATTTAAATACAATTAAAAATTTACATAAATTATATTTAAACAATATAAAAAATATACAACAAGTTTTGAATTAGAAAAATTTTAAACTTAAACTTTTGAGATTTTATGTTGCACCTTAACAGCCTGATAAAGGATAAAAGCGTCTCAATTTTAGTATTAATTTTAAGACTGAGCCACGAGTGTCCAGTGTAAATGTACGCCGAAAGAGTGAGAAATTAGCTTTGCTGAAGAGAGTTCATGAATGCTTCAATATGTTGACTAGTATTAACGTGTGAATATTGAATTGAAAATCACACATTAAACAGCTTAGAGTCTTTGAGATCGGACTTAAACTTAGTTTTAGCCTGTAACTAATTAGTATACAATATAATTTAATCTAATATCGAATGTGTTTTTGGTCTCTGAAACCGGCATTTGTTGTTGATATACAGCAATTTGATTAAGGAAATTAAATGCTACTTTAATGCAACCTGTCAACAAATTTAAAATAGAGTTTTTAACAATCAACTTAATTATTTATTCACTATAAGAGCCAATTGAAATTTATTACTTTAGGTCTAAAAAAATAGACCTTAATGCTTTCTGTCTCTTTCAGCCGGCATATAGCCGCCGACATTTCGTTGCTGCTAAACAACTCATCAGTATAAGTGCTATAAAAAGTAAAGGTTTTGCAAGACGTAAAATGCTTTCTGTATAAAAAGTTTGTTTGAGCATTTCTGATTCTCATTTTGTTCATGAGAATTTTGGAATAAGTAGTTGGGCTTCAAACATTATTTTTTGTTTTTTCAAGTCTACTGATGAGTTGTTTAGCAGCAACGAAATGTCGGCGGCATAGAGACAGAAAGCATTAAGGTCTATTTTTTTAGACCTAAAGTGATAGAGTTTTTAACTTTTTATGACAGTGGTAAATAACTGATAACATTTTCAATACATTCGAAATCACTATGGTAAAATTTCCCTATTTCCGAGATGTACGGATATGATCATTAGTGGAACTTATTTTCTTATTCACATCAAAAATTATAATTGATAAAAATATATTGACTAACAAATTACGGCAATTACCATTCTAGGACTAAAAATATACTTTATTAATTGTTTTCTGTCTTTTTCAGTCGTCTATATGCCACCAACATGTTGTTGATGCTACTCAACTCATCAGTAGACTCGACTACATATTCCCTTATTCCCATGAACATAATGAGAATTACAAACATTCAAAACAAAACTTTAATTCAGCAACCATTTTATCTTTTGAACGTTTGTGATTCTTCTTATTGTGTTCATGGGAATGATAGAAAATGTAGTCAAGTTCTAAACATTCTTTCAGGTTTTTTCCGAGTCTACTGTCGAGGTGAGTGGCATTAGCGAAATTTCAGCGGGATACAGGCTGCTGAAAAAGACAGAAAACTATTAGAAAGATCTATGTTTAAACCTAAAATAATACATTTTAATCTGTTGTTTAGATTTATTCAACAAATATGTTTAATACATGGGGGACAGAAGTTCCTAAATTTTTGTATTTGCAATTGTTCAAAAATATAAATTGCTGGTGAAGGCAAAGTGTTATACTTGTGTAGTTTTGGCAGACTCAGCTTGAACTTAATCCACCATCAATGGCTGTTTGAACTCTATAACAAAGCCAAGATCATGCCTGCTCAAAGCTTTAATAGAAAATTTAAACGTGGCTTAAAACTGAATTCCGCTCCGTAAAGCTGGCCCTTAGTTGTTATTTTCTGTTATCTCCTTTTGGCTGTTAAGGCTCATTAAATTTGTTTTAATAAATAGAATAAAGTGCTCGATTCAAAGAAATAAAAATGTATTTATTATGGTTATTTGGAAGTTTGAGTTTAAAATTAAATTTTGTCAATTTTTTTTTTTTTTATTTTCAACAAATAAAAAACACACACACACATTTTTACATTTATTAAGGATATTTAAGGATTTTGGTATTTTTTTGTTTTTCTTTTACTTTGATTTTATTAACATGTCGGTTATTTCTATTCGAAATCCTTAAAGAAAACGATATTGTATTAAATACTTCCAAAAAATTTGCTTTATTTAGTAGTTTTTCATTTTAAACTGTTTAAGTATTTTAAATAAAAGGTGCTTAGACGTTCCATTCATATAAACATATGTATATTAGAAATATTTATGCTTATTTATTTGAGTTGTAATAAATAAATTAAATGCAAAGAAAGTAATTAGTTCAATAATAAATACATATTTAGGCAAGTGACAAAATGAATTATAAATTATAACACCAGAAGTAATAGGAGAACTATAAATTTAAAGAAATAAATCAAGCAAATGGACGGACAGAGATTGATTAAATTCGTCAATGTAAATATTATTTAATTTTAATTTAAAATTGTTTTATTTAAATCATAATCATCATTTTATTTAAATCATAATCATTATTTTATACTCTGTTCCGATAGACATTTTTAATTGAGTCAATAATCGCTTTATTGCCAAAATAATAAGAAATAGAAATTGGGAATTATAAGAACTTCAGTTGCCATCGTATAGAATTTGACAGCCTAAAATATGCCAGAGTATCTATCATGTGTGCCCTTCACACACAAGATAAGGCCATTTTACAAACGTAACTTTTTTAATATCTGGTTATGTCTGTGGTCGAAACGTGGTATAAACTATAATTAGGTACAGCTATCATACTATTTTGTATGATTGCATCTATGATTGTGGAAAAACATAACAAAACTCACATGTAAACATATTTTCATATGGAATGGAATTTAAATGATGCTGTCCTGATTTGATCAGAGAACGCGAGGATGCTTCAAAATTATTATTTATTTTGTTCCTCCCTATTTTGCAACACCCTGTTAATGGGATGCTACTTGGTGGCAGTGATGGTATTACCGCGATTTTTAGGTTTTTTGTGCTTTCTACCCGATTCTGAATGCGAAATATAACGAACAGAGCTAATTTATTGCCAACCTATGACATTCTGTGCCATTAAAAATGCACAACTTATTTATTTTTACAATCTTAAGTGTTATAATTTATAATTGTAATGATATGTATAGGAATAAAATTTAACATAATCTTTTTATCTGAAAATATAAAGAATAGAAACGATATTTGCATAAAGAAAATTGATTAATAAACCATGTCAGAAAAATTAAAGGCATCCAAAATATTTATCACACAGAAGTTCATTTAATATTTTAAACAGAGATAGTTTTTTAAAAGATACATACATACATACATACATACATATTTTTATATATTAAAACTCAAAAATAGTAATATTAAATTAAAAAAAAAAACTCGACATCAGTAGAAACATATACATCCATACAAATATTTTTAAGAAAAAAGCTGAAAAAAATACACCAAACTTACCTTGATATGGCTCTTAAGGGTCTTAAGGCTCTTAAAGTCCTCAAAGAGCGTAAAACTTTTAAATTTTCATTTTCCTCTATTAATAAAGAAAATACGGAAACCTTTTGAAACAAACAAGGTAATTAAATAATTTTAAACTACTCAGCATTCAATGCGGTGACTGTATACTCACAAACACAATTATGAAATCTAAAATGGTCCAAAAACTTGTAAAGTATTTGGAAAACCCCAGTGCCAACCATTTCAACACCATCTCAATAACAAATATTAAACAAAATGAAAAATTCGTCCAATAGAGAATGCGTTTCAGTGACTTATTACTGTCCAAATAAATGTCTTCGAAACATAATGTTATGCTGGAGGCGAATATCAACACTAGAACAAACCACTCAAAGGCTGGAGTATCCACAACAGTCAAGACGGCCGTTCTAACGCGTGTCCAATGTTTAGCACTTTGTGTGTCCATACAGGACATAAACCATGGACAGCGAAAGTAAAAGCTGAAATTTGGAAAAAAGGAAATTGTAAATTCAGCTTGAGTGAAGGACGTTTTTCTGCAATAAGTTTTTTTTGCTAAATTTTGAAAATAATTTTAAATAGTTGAGATATAACTGTGCTCTCAGCTAAATTGCAGTTCAGACTATTATACAAGTATTAATACTTTCATTGCACTTTATGAGCCAAAAGTCTAAATACACTTGTTGCGACTGTCAAAAAATCCAACGTAAATTACATTTTACACTCACACCATCATTCTTCAAAGAAAATTAAAAATAATCCAGGCCATAGAAAAATCTTCTTCGATAGTTTATGAACGGTTTTATGCAGGCGAAAGTCGTGCCGCCCACTAGAAATATTCAACATCTAAAGTAATCGTTATGTTGAAAAGCGCGAAAATGTCTAGAACAAAATCCCATTATCTGTAAGACCTGGCATTTATGAAATATAATTCTTTACGATTACTAAAAGCCAAATTTTGAGCTATTGTATGAGGAAGAACAATACTCTATCAGCAACGGCTCGCTATCGGCGGCAAAACTATCGACTTTGTGTGTACATAAATATGTACGAATATTTTATGATTTTTTTACGTGTTTATCCCACAGTTACTTCGTTACCTTTGAACCATATTTGTGCTTGAAAGGCTTCGATTGATGCTCAGAATGCTTGCTTCTTTATGAAAGAGTTTGTCAGTAGAATGGATTAAGACAGTAGTGGAAATTGAAGAAATTTTTTGTCAGTTGAATTTTTGAATAATTTTTTCAAATATAAACAAATTTTCAAAAATCGTTCTTATATTTGAAAGATTTTGTCGATGGTCTGTATATATCCTCCCGAAATCGTCCGTCCAAAATGCATCTTTCTGTTGCAGAAAGTATGGCAAAATATTAGTTCGGTTGAAAGTTTAAGGAAATCAGAAGCAAGAAATCCCTTCTTTGCGTGAGTTATTGTAAAATATTCTTTTTACTGTAGATATAAACACTAGAAGGCCTTTACATTTCTCTCTATATTATTAAGATCATACCTTTGCTCAATAGCAACTTAATTAAGTTAAAAAAAGTTTCAGTTAAGACCTTGGTCGATTTTAAAAGCAGCTTAGAACTCCTAACTCTTAACACTACGAAACAAGAAAATAAAATACTTGAAAAAAAAATTACTCACTGTTCATAGCACTTTTGTGGAAAACAATCATCTGGCACTTTAGGTGGCTTCGTTTGTCCAAAACTTGGAAAAGTCATGGGATCATTGTATGCTCCCTGCGAGTTACGTCTCCCACCCACTGTGAGATCGTCTACGTAGGAGACCAGACAATGCCATGGTTTTTCGGTCAGTCGTGAGAACGTTGATTTCTGCGACTGGAGAGCTTCGCCATCTCTCTGCGTTATCGAATCGCCGCCTGCCGCCAACAACTGGGCCTCGCCAGGGGCAGTTAGTGCCAATACCGATGATGTATCGGCCGCGCCCGAACTATGCGATTCGGTGCGACCCGACTGAAACGAAGCAGCTTTATCTAGAGACGATTGTGGATGCTTTGAGCGTTTCACATGCAACCTATTATGCTGTGCATCAACGCTATCCTGACCAGCCCTTGGGAGGAGAGGTGTGGCGCGCGTTTGCGCCGAGGTTGTGTGATAGTGTTGTTGGTGTTCGGTGAGAGCCGTCAACGGAGGTGTCGTCTTGAGCGAAGATAGCTGTGCCAACGTATGCGGTTCCATTGAAGACTTTAGCGAGGTTGGTGGTGTGGGTGGTATAGCGGCCGAGGAAGATTGTGAACTATCACGTTGTAGTGATGCTTGCTTCTGTGTTGATTGGCTTTGCACTTTGGCAAATTGTTTGTGCAACAGAAGATTTTCATAAGAATTTGTACTTTTTAACGAGAGACTATCGATCTTTATTGCTTCGGCTGTTAGACATTTGCGTGGCAAACGCTCGGACTCCATGCGCAACGTGGAAATGGGTTTTTCCTCTTCTGGCACTTCCTCGACGCGTTCTATTAAAGACATACGCTTGAATCGATCGAATTGAGCACTAAATAGATCACTTTTTCGCCGCATGAACGGTGACTGCGCACCGGATGCCTGCGTGGCAGCCACCGACATGGCTTCCACCGAGGCAAATGGTGCCTGAATTTGATCACAGATTTTTCGTATTTCATTTGTTATACTGAAATCATCATCGATTTTTCGTTGTTTTTCCAGACTTCTTCGTTTTATTTTAGCCGTAGTACGACTGGAGTTCGCGGGCAGAGAGTGCTGTCTACGCGGCACTGCAGAAAGATCGTAGCTGTCGTAGGGGTTTAAAGGGGCTACAACTTCATCAGCGGTTGTTCTTTCTGATGCTCCCGTTATTACCGCTATGTGCTCTAATATGGCTTTATTTGCTTCATCGGCAGCTGGTGAGGGCTCTGAGAGTGTGGACAGTCGTCTTTCCAACGAGGTTGTAGACTTTTTAATCTCCTCCAATTCCTTTTCAAAACTCTGTATTATGTTATCGAATTCAGAGTGCTCGACTAAAGGCAAGTGGTCACTATCATGGCCATTGCCATTGGAGGAATGACTGCCATTGCGACGTGATTCTATGGTTTGGAGTATGGAATTAGAGATGTAACTTAAATTCGATTTTATGCTGCTGGTTGACGGTTTACGTTCGTCTTTTCTGCTATCGGCCACAATCAGAGAATCCGTATCGGCTTCCATTAAAGCAGAACCGTAGCCCACAGTATCGCTAAAATAATTGTTGCTATTATCAAGGAGATCGTCCTGTAGAAACTGAAACAATTCCTTTTGATCGCAATTCAAAAGTTCGTCCCTTAAATTAGCTTGATTCGAAAGCAACTCTTCGTGCTCAATGGATATTGTGTTGAGAGAATGACGTGAATGACAATCTTCATCGGATTTCAGACTGCGGGAAGGTATAAGGGATCTCTGCGATTGATCGCTGGATTGCGACAGGCGATCGAGGGATTTGCGATAGCTGGGCGATCGTGTAAGCAACGATTTCTGATACTGTAGATATGATTCATCATGTTCCTCGCTGCAATGGCGCGTAGAGCTGCGTTCCAGCAAGGAATCAGCACGCATATAGGAACCGCTACGTTCTTGTAAAGAATCGGCCCGCATATAAGAACCACTGCGCTGATCATTGGCATACGGGTCTGTGTCAGTCGAATTGTATTGACCCATCAGCTGCAGTTCTATCGATTCAGTGTATGTTGTGGGCTCATCGCGTGAATCGTTTGGCTGTGTACCAAACCCGGAAGACATTTGATGTTGTAAGCGACGATCTAATTGTGGATTTAAGCTATTATTGTCTAATTGGCAGGAGCTGGCAACAGTGCCATCAAAGGATGGCATTGCTGGTTGCTGTTGTTGATACAGCAACTGTAATGCTGGCTGTTGATGCTGATGATGATGCTGATGAGAGCCAGCACCGCTCAGCATCGAATGCGAAAGTTGTTGTGACGAATAAGATTTTTTATCATCTTCCGTTTCGACACCATCGACGATTGTATGAAGGCTCCCTTTCAACGGTATTTGATAGCCGAAATCAGAACCTGAAACTGGACGATTCATAGATTCCTGCAAGGGTGAAAAATACTTGTGCTTTTTTAATTATTTCACATTACATTTTTAAAAACTGTTCTTTAGTGAAGGTAAAATCTATCAAAGAAAAAGTACGCTTTCAGAAATTTTTTTTCAACGAATTCCTTTTAAAAACTTCTTTTCTAAAAGGTAATTTTTTATAGGTATTTTTTAAGTACTTTTCAAAAGATACTTATTTTTAAAAGTGCTGTTTTGAAAAGGTACTTGTTTGAAAGCGACTTTTTTAAAAAGAAACTTTTTGAAGGGTACATTTTTGCACAAAATAGTTCTTTTAAACGTAATCTTGAAAAGTTCATTTTCATGTATTTTTAGAAAAGAGTAATTTTTTTTTTTCATAAGGTTCCTGTTTTGAAAGGTACAATTTTGAAAGTTATTTTTTTTGTAAGGATTAATTTTTTAAATGGTATTTGTATTAAAAGAGACTCTTTTTAAAATTTATTTTTGAAGAGGTAGTTTTTGAAAGGTACTCTTTTGAAAGGTACTTTTTGAAAAGGTACTCTTTTGAGAAGCTATTTATTTTTAAAATACAACTTTTTAGAAGGGAACTCTTCTGAATGGCACGTTTTCAATGCCCTATGTGCTTAAAAGCTACTTTAAAATAAGGTACATTTTTAAAGGATACTCAGAAATCTTACAAAATATTTCTCTTAAAAGATACTTCCCTAAAAGGACTACTTTTAGAGATAATTTATTAGAAAGTAATATTTGAGGCGGCAATACTATTTTTAAAAAAATATATTTTTAAAGGTATTTTTAAAAATGTGGATGTCTAAGCTTTATTAAAAGTTCTTTTTAAAATAAATACTTAGTTGTACTGTTTTTAAGGAAACTTTTTTTAAAAAGTAGCATTTGTTCCAAAAAGTAATTTGTTTCAAATGTACTTTTTTGAAAAGGCACTAACTTAAAAAATGTGTAAAAACATTTTATTAATAATTTTTTCAGTATTTTCTAGAGTGATAGTTATTTTGAAATATACTAATTTTTTAGGAACTCTACTTTTAAGAACTTTCTTAAACACTTCAAAACTTAAACTTTACCTGATAACTCAGTCTATGAAATTTCGTTTCCGTGATTAGGCCTGGCTTATCGATTGTTGCTGCTGCCGTTGCTTGTTGGGCTTCGATAACAATCTGCTGAAACTTTGTGGCATATTTTCGTTCTTTGCGTTCTTTACGCTCTTGACGTTTTTTACGTATCAGGTCTCGTACTCTCTCTATGCTGCGAGCTAGTCTTGACTCTTCGCCTACTTCCTAAAGTTGTATGGGAAATGAGGAAAAGAGATTTTTAGTTTCTCTCTTTTATTACTTAAAGTAAGAAGTTATTAACCCAAAATAAATAAAAGGCGAAACTTTTGCCAATTTTTTTTTTCTTTTACTAATAAAACATCAAATTCTTTAACATCAAATTCATTTCAAATACATGTAACCAATACTAGAGAGGTTTGAGTAATTTAAGTAGGAGCTAATTGCTACTTTAGTACAAACTACTTAAATTTTTAGCATGCAAATTCCGTTATCTTTTCAATTAAATAAACATTTCACAAACAATTTTGTTTAAAATAAAAAAAAATGTTTAACATTTTCAAAGCAACAAAATAAAATAAATTTAAAGAAAAAAATATTCTCGAAATGTAGTTCTTGCTGAAGGGGGGTTAAGTAAAAAATATTACCTTTTTCTTGAAAATCTGTTTTTAGGTTTTTGTTCAGTTTATGGTGTATAGTTTTAGGGATATTATTAACACAAAATAGTGAACATTTATTTTGAAGGTTTAGTTTATTTTTTGTGATTCAGTGCAAGTTTTGAGAGTTAATTTTTAACATATGATTTATTTAAAGATAAAAGTAGTAGTGTTTTTTTAAGGTTAAATAGTTTCAGAGATAAAAGTTTTGCAAGAATTATTACACACACATAATAGAGTTTTAGGCGCACACACATACACATATGCAAGTTGTATGAAAAGGAAGACAATAAAATATTTGTTTGTTTTAATTAAAAGTTTTTGAGATGAAATAATATCATATGCTTGACAAAATATATGTAAGTAGAACTGAATATAAAAAAGAAATCGTAATGAGTTATGCAACGCTATAGATATTAATGGTTAATGCAGGGTTTTAATTGATAAAAGATCTCACAAAGAAATGTTCAAAAGAACAGTGAGTGACATAAAAAAGACACCACTATATAAATTCATTTTCTTAAGTAAAGCAAACTGTGTGTTCTTTTTACTATCACCCACTATGAATACAAGTTCCAAAAATTAAAGGACAGAATTTCAACAATTCCTCATGAGCAAATTCAGCGAACTGGGAATTACAATGCAGTAACAAAATTTTTACTTTAAACAGTCTTGCCAAACAAAGCTTTTTTCGCTTTCAAAACCTATTAAGTTTAAGCAAGTTTATTACCCACAAGTCCTTTTATTTTTATGAATATGTATGATTTGTTTCTAATGCACAACCATTTCAAAAAATATATTTTAAATAAAATCTTAAGAAAACAGACAACACTGAAAGGACAAGAAGCAGGTTTCTAAAAGCGTTCTCAAAAACTAATTTACATCTAGTACAATTCATTTCCATACAGCAATATTTTTTTATCTACTATTTAGGCTTCAATTAAAAAGAGTAACTCTTAACTCTTTTTTCTGATTATTAGTTTTTATTTCTGCCTTTATTTCATTATGTTTAAAAGTTTATTTTGTTTTTTAAGTAAAAGAAAACTTGTTGTAACACATACACTGACAGCTTTTACACATAAATAATTTGCAATAAAAAACGTCAATCTTTTCTTCTTCTGCGATTTTTAAGAAAAAGCGCACACATTTAAAATGACACTGACTTGTGATTCAAACCAAACAAAAATATATCACATTGAAAGAAATTACTGATGAGTTTGAACTGGGAAAAGTACAGCCTTACCTCCTTTTTGGACTTTAGCTCTTCGGAGTTGAAACTGTTAAGCAACAGGGCCAAGAACAAATTCAAAACCATGAAGTTGCCCATCACCAAAGTGGGTAGAAAAATAGCAAAACAAGAGGAAGCACCTTGCTGAAAGAAAAGTTGAGAAAAAAAACTGATTAAAAACATGTGCAATTCATAAAATTAGCTTCCGTGTAAGTTAAGTCACAAAAAATCAAGGCAATTGAATACTCGTAACAGATAAATAGCGAAGCCCCAAATAAATATACATACTATATGTAAGCGAATTCATACAAGGTGAACTTGGTAGCACGAGTGATTATTTTTTGCTTCTTGCATCAAATAACTTTCAGATGTCAAATTACTTTTTGGAACATTTTATTCTAAAGATTTTTGGTGGTAGAACAATTTTGCGGTAAAAGTTTTTTCTTTTCATAGTGCTTAAAGCACAAATATAAGTATTTAGCAAATATTCAGATCTTGACAACTAAAATCACTTTATACTAAGAAAATGCATGTGTTAGTTTGTGTGTGCTGTGCGGCGAATTCTATAGCACCCACCTGGTAATAAATTCACCTTGAGTGTGAACAACATTGTTGGCAAGGCGGAGCAGCTACAGGTGGTCGCAGTTCATTTCGCTTCAGTATTTTCCCTTGAGATGTTGTATGTTTTCTTGTCGTTTGCTATCAGTTTTGACAACTCAGAAGTAAAAAATCGTGGAAAAATTTTGAAGGGAATTGGAATGCGGCCACCTGTAATGGATTGACCTTAAAGGTTGGTTGTTAAAATCTGAATTCGCCTTTAACTGAGAAAAAATCGAAAACCATGAGTGCTAATAGAGCTACAGCGTTTGTGAATGAATGGCTTAAATTGAATTGATCACTTCAATGTACGAAGTTTTTCTTCAAACTCCCGAGCTAGGGATTTTGTTATGGGCCCAGGAGCGGTAGTTTAACGTCAGAATTACACTACTTTGTTTGATCCATCATCAGATTAGGGCCTACGGCCAGGTGCTGACATAAATCACTCCACATCAGTACGGTACAGTACTGATTTCAGATTTACTTTCGTTCTCCACCTCTCTCTCTCTCTCTTCTCTCTCTCTCTCTCTCTCCTATTCTTCATATTCTTCTGTCTTAGTTGATTTGGATACAAAATTCGAACGAACGAAGAATTGATCAAACGAATTAGTCTCTGTTAATTAACTGGAAAAGACCGGCCACTGAAATAAACAACCGGGCACTGCTCTGCCGCAAGAATAACCACCTGTCTACCTTTTATGAATTCGACTCGGTCTGTGCGCTATGTTTGTTTTTGAAGTGAAAAGTTTTAGAAAAAAATTAATAATAACTACCTCTTCTTCAGCTCTCATACAATCCCAAAGGGGTTCTATCCACTCTCCGCATAGAATACGAAAAATCATCATGAACGAGTGAAAAAAATCATTAAAATTCCATCTGTAAAAACATGTAATTGAAATATTACAATTTAACTTCAACTTATTCCATTGTTTCTTGCCTTGGCACTGGATCAGGATCAAATTTTTCCGGGGTATAGTCTTTTGAAAACAGTTGCATGCCAATGACGGCAAAAATGTAAATGACAATGACCAAAATCAAGGTCAGATTACCCAATGCACCAATTGTCGAGATAATAATGCTTAACAGAACCTTCATGGTAGTCCAGGATTGAGCCAGTTTCAGGACCCTTAACTAATTACGAATAGATGTAGACCAATTTTGGGCAGCAAATTTTCTTTTAAACTTACCAGTCTTAAGCCTCTTAAGACACTTAAACCATCGACCAGTTCAAATATAATATCCAACAGGGAAGCTGTAACAATAATTAAATCGAATATGTTCCAGCCACAAAGAAAAAACTCTTTGGACAGAGCCATCAATTTAATGATGCATTCAAAGGTGAAAATGGAAGTGAAAACCTTTACAGAAAATATATATAAATATAATTTTAATTGAAATCATATTGAAGATAATTAATGGCTCGATTATGGCAAACGAATTAAATTGCGCTGAGCATGATAAAGCAGGCCACGAAATGGTAATGCCGATCACAACTATAGCTGTGCCTTATCAACTTGTCTGGCAAGCGAACTGAGCTTTGATGCCGATAATCGAGCCATAACATAATATGGTTACCTTATTCCCCACATCTAAGGCATTTCGAAAGCTCTCACTCATGCCATGATGTTCCATGGCTAAAAATGCTGTATTCAATACAATGCACAACGTTATGGCCAATTCAAATAATGGATCACGTACCACTTTGTAAAGGCAATTTTGAAACTGCAGCCAACCCTCGTAGTCAACACAACATTGAACGCATCTATCGCAATTGCGATCAGGAAGATCATCTGAAATGAAAAGCGCAATGTGAACACATTGAGAACAAAAAGTATTTAAAAATAGACTTAAATCTATTTGTGAATCTGATTTTCTAATTTTATTTTTTGCCTACGAAAAAAAAATTAATAGAAGATATGAACTTAATTATGTATCTGCTTTAAGAGTCAATTGAAATGTATTATTATTAAGGTCCAAAAATATACCGCTGGTATTTCGTTGATGCTAATCAATTCATTAGTAGACTCGAAAAATTCTTAAAAGAATGTTTGAAACTTAACTACTCATTCCTTAATTTCCATCAACAAAATGAGAATCACAAATGTGGTAAAAAAAAAATTGTGCTATATGTTTTTGTTTATATCTCAATAGTTTATTTTCAATCTCCAAGCAGAAAGGACATTTATAAAAAGATTAAAATTAAATGAATAAATTATCTGGAGGCTTCACAATCGGTGCCCGAAAATAGATGTTTTATGAAACATATCTATATATACCCTTTTGGTAAAGGGTATGATAAAAGAAAATGGAAAGGAAATAAATACAATTAAATGAGATAAAAAAATACCATAAATAAAAAAAAATAAAAACAAAAACGCATTAATTCATTTCAATTAGCTGTTAAAGCAAATAAATAATTAAGTTCATATTTGAATAAAAATAAAAACTCTAAATTTCAGACGATTGATCAATTCTATCGGCTGCTACAACTCTTGGCTTGATGGTAGCAACTAAAAGTATGCTGCTTGCCATAAAAATGTTTACAGTTATCCAATGATAATTTAGTGATAATTTTTGCAACCGCCAAATTCGATTGGCAATAAATTCGGTTGTCACAACGAATCGGTTTTCTCTGAATATAAAAGTTGTTTTAGTTCGCTTATAACTTCTAACATTTTTAATATTACGCCTCACTTACCGATTACAACAATTTCAGCGGAGTACTCCGGATGTAAAGCATAAATATTATGCTTTTTAATGCGCGCCAGATTGCCGTTGCACTTGATTAAGCGCACCTCTCGTGGCGACAGCGCCAACGTAACAGTCGTATGATCATTTTGTGTATCGGTAGCCGATACATTGACCAGCTCCGAAGCCGTTATATCCTGTTCATCATGATCATCCACCACACCCGAATCATCTTGAGACGATTCTCGATTGACTCCGCTCGATCCCGAGCTGGCCTGACGGCTGGGCATCAACGGATGTGATGGATACAACATGTTGGGATTCTTTTGGGCATCGTCTTGAAAACAAATGCGCGATTGACGCACCTGTTGCTGCTGTTGGTGTTGTTGGTTGTCTGCATGATCGCTGGAGTGTTCACATTTTAAGGCTAAATCGGTAGGACGTTCACAATTGCTGTGACGTGGACTGGGACTGGGTGTTGGGGTGAGTGAATCATTTTTACTGTGATGCTGTAAGATAAATAAATAAAACAGATAATTGTATTCTCATTTCCAATGAATGTTTGCTATGAATATTAACCGTTCCATTGCCATTACTGTCTGTGTTATTGCCACCCTCTTTCGTGTTGCCTTTCGAAGGCTTTTTTCTGCGTGTCTTCTTTTTGCTATAGGAGGCCAACAGTACGCCTTTGCGTGAATCGATTTTCTTTTTATTATTGCTTTTGTTTAATTTTTTTACATTCAGAACGGACGGGTCGAAGCTAAAAGTCGAATCATCTCGATGATCCAACAAGTCTTTTTTACGTTCCTTGAAGAGAAAAATGTGCAAGTGAATATTTTGCGAATTCGAAATCGTGTTCGCTACTTACTTCGTTTGTTATTTCGGCTTCTTCCTCGTAACTTAGAGCGACTACGGCTAACATTAGATTAATTAAATAAAATGAACCAAAAAACACAACCACTGTAAAAAATGATACACTCATTGGGCCCGATGTGGCCAACACCATATTGTACACATTCTCCCAATAGTCCAACGTTATCAATTGAAATGTGGTCAACATGGACCACATAAAATTATCGAAATTCGTATAACCATGATTGGGATTTTCACCAACACACAGACACGTATAGTCAACAGGACAATGACGGGCACCCGTTAAATTGCCGCACAACATGGGCAGTTCCTCATCGTCATACAACCAGTTATCGGTGTCGTTTATCCATCTAAAATTAAAAAAAAAAAAAAAAAAAAAAATATTCCAAATATCTTTTTACTTTTTATTTATTTTTTTTTTAATGTATTTATTTTCTGAAGATCTTTTTTATTAGAGTATTTGAGTATATTTGTCGATATTTCGCTCTCCTTCGCATTGCATTTTCAGGACAATAATATTGAAAAATGTTTTGATTGATTTTTTTCAATAACAAACATAAAAACCAATCAAAGCATTTTTCAATGATATTGTCCCGAAGGATAGTGAAATATCGACAAAAATACTCTTAGTAACAGAGACCTTCAGCTTAAGAAAATAAATAAAAATAAAATAAAAAAGAAAATAAAAAAAATTAAATATAAAAAATAGGTGGGAAAAAACCAAAAAAAATTTTTTTTGCGTAATAAATACAAAACAAAAAACGTGCAAAAACATAAACAAAACGTAAGCAGCAGAAAGAGAAATCAGAAATCAATATATGATGTAGTATTGGGAGAGAAACTTTTTCATTATAAAGAAGAATATTACACACATATCGAAGGATTGTGTTTGAGAGATCCTTTTCCTTTTCTTAAAGTTTAGTTTTATTAAAGGAACCGTTTTCCAAAAATTAAATTTTTTTATTAAATTAAATTATTTGGTATTAAGTTTATCGGGCTTAACTTCTTTCTATATAAGTTTTGTGATCGATATTAATTCAATAAGACAAAGAAAACATCGAAGACTTTTAGCCGGCTCTCGTCAGCACAGCTAATTGCCCACCCGGCTAAATGTCTTTGATGTTTTCTGTGTCTTATCAAATTAATACCGGTCACAAAAATAATATAGAAAGACCTTAAGACCGATAAATTTAATATAAAATAATTATATGTATAAGAAAAAGTATGTATAATAAAATTTTAATTTTTTTAAATGGTATTTTTCTAAGACGACATTTTTCTTAAAGGATATTTTTCTCAAACAGTACTTGTACGGATAAGACGTTTATTAACAGTTACTGCTTTTTAAAGGGTACTTTTTTGAGAGGTGACTTTTTTGAGAAGTTACTCATTCTAAAAAATACATTATTTTTAACTTTTTCAAAACCCTTTGTTTGATAAGTTTTCGAAAAATTGATGTTTTTCATTAGTTCCCATAAAACAACTACTTTTTCAAAAGGTATAAGGTACTTTTTTGGGAAGTACTTTTTCATGGCTTTTTTCCAAAAGATATTTTTTTTTAATGGTACTGTTTTGAAATTTACTTTTTTTACGTTGCATTCTTCAAAAAACAAGGTACTTTTTAAAAGTTCCTTATTTTGTTAACTTTTCTCAAATGTAATTTTTTAAAGAGGGTTTTTCTTAAACTTTCGATTTTCAGATTCTATATTAAAAGGTACTCGTTTTAAGTATTTTTAAGGAATTTTTCAAAGGTACGTTTTTAAAAAGCAACTTTGAAAAAAATATTTTTTCAAAAGGTACTTTTTCGAAAGTTACTATTTCAACAGGTACTTTTCAAAAGGTACTTTCATTGAAGGGTATTTATTAAAAGGTACTTTTTTCCCAAGCTACTTTTTCTTAAATGTACTTTCTTCAAAAAGTACTTTTTTAAAAGTACCTTTTTATTTTTTCAAAAGGTACTTTTTCGAAAGTTACTATTTCAACAGGTACTTTTCAAAAGGTACTTTCATTGAAGGGTATTTATTAAAAGGTACTTTTTTCCCAAGCTACTTTTTCTTAAATGTACTTTCTTCAAAAAGTACTTTTTTAAAAGTACCTTTTGGAAAAGGTTCGTTTGTTTTTTAAATTTTTTTAAAGACACCTTTTTTGTAAGTTACTCTTTGTGCACATACTTATTCCCAAAAGTTACTTTGTCTTAAGGGTAATTTTTATTATTAGTACTTTTTGCCTGAGTACTTTTTCAAAAGGTAAATTTTCGGACCATAAATTTTCCAAAAGTCTCTTCTTGATAAGATAATTTTGCAAAAAGTTCTTGCGTCGAGAAATACCTTTTAAAAAGTGCTTTTTAGGAAGCGTTTTTCAAAAAGTACTTTTCTCAAAAACGAATGTCGCAAAAAACTACTTCAAAAGACCTTTTATTTAAAATGATTTTATAAACAGGGTACCTTTTTTAAAATCTGTTTTCTTAAGACACACTTTTTTAAAAATAGTTTTTTCTTTTTTTTTTTCTTAAACGAGCCTTTTTCCAAAAATACTTTTCCCCAAAAAGTAAATTTGAGACATGTGAGTAGTTTTCAAAGCTACGTTTTTCGAAACTCCTTGTTAAAACGTCCTTTTTTGAAAGGCTCTTTTGAAAAGGTTCTTCTAAAAAGTTCTTGTTTCAAAAGATAACAACCTGAGCAAATAGATGCTCATGCTGAGTGAGTGACTCATTTTTAAAATGTGTTCGTTCAGTCGGAAATATGTTTGATGGTCTTTTGTGAAGAGGAAAAGATAAAATTTATGCAGAAAAAAAGAAATGTATAACAGAATATAAACCTACAATCTCCATTCCAAATCGGTCGTATTTGACCACTCGTCGGGTATATTTTTAACGCACTTGTTGCGTAGTTCTCCCATGTAAACCTGTAAAAAGGAATGCATGCGTAAATTCGCTTTAGAAAAACTGATGCTTGACGCCCCAATTTGGGTGGCGATGTTGGAAACAGCTCACTTACCTGCAGTGCAAAAAGTGCAAAGACCATGAGACAAAATATGGTCAGCGTCATGACCTCGGCCAATTGACGAAATGAGTGCAGCAGTGCATTTATGATAGTCTTTAAACCTGGCATTATGGAAACAGTCTTAAGAGCTCTCAACACACGAAATGTACGCAAACCGGCCAAGTTGCCCACATCCATGCCAATGGTCGCATAACCGCTTGCTATGACCACAAAGTCCAGCCAATTCCAAGGATTGCGTAAATACGTGTATTTATTGAGCAGGAAGCCTTTGGCAATGATTTTTATAACCATCTCAATGGTATAAATCGCTAGGAAGATATATCTGCAAATGAACATTGGGAAAAGAGCGCATAAAATATACAAACTCAGGCGTTATTCCACGTATTCCCACGGATCCGAATGCAGATCAATGTGGAGCAAGAAAAAGTGTTAAGAGAGTACAATATACTTATTCCCAACAACCAGAGATTCGAAAGAATTAATAGTTCTGATATGCTGATTTTAATGCAAAACGTTAAATGATTTGGTGTAAATTACTCAATGAATTTTTTTTTTTTTTTGTTTTTTTTGAGAGGGGTTTTCAATGATTCATTTGGCTTGTTCGATTGAATGTAGGACATGTATCTATTAATTCTTTCGAAGCTTGATCGTTCACTTACTCAGCTTCTTCGACTGTTTCGGTCATGGCTAAAAAAATACAGTTAAACAATATTGTAGCCATAACGCAATAATCGAAATACTGATTTGTTGCTATATACACGCAGATTCTCCTTGCCACACTCCAGGGATAAAATAGAAATAAACTTTTTGTGCCCGTGAAACGATGTATGTAGTTTTTTCGAAAGCGCTTGGAGACCACACAAAAAGTCTGCAAAAGAAAAAAAATAATAAACCATTGATTAAAATGTACTCGTACCTTTTTGAAGTTTATAAATAATAAAGTCTCCCACACAGGGTCGATTCAAAAGATTTAATTTCCTGGCGCCTGCCACAAAAGTCTGACATCTCTTTGGTTTATCGAAATATAGAGTACCAGCCAAAAGAAATATTTAATTTCTGGCAGGTTTCGAATTAAGCACAACCACCAAGAACTCAAAATCCTAAATAAAATGTGTTATTAATAGAACAACTGACACCCCAGAGGGTATAACGGTTTGTGGCTCCGATAAGTCGTTGAAAGTGGTGAGTAAAGGACATGGTAAAATTGCCTTATACGATATTCGTTTCATTACTGTGCTGAATGGGGCGACATCTACAGTTCAAGTTTTCGTTTAGTTCATTGTTGTAAAATACAACACTACGGTAGACCACCAAAAACCAACCATTACTACCATTAAATACAACACTGATACATCGAATTTGTACTTTCGAAGTCGACGATTAGAAGCGTTTCCGCTAATACTTTCTTTCATTCTCGAACGTCTTCGGCGAAAGAAGAAAAATGAGAGCTAAGGTAAATAAAATAAAAACTTAAATTTTTAAAAGTGGGAATACAAACAGTGACAAAAACAAGTGTGTGAAAATATTTTATTTGTAAAAATAAAAAAATTTCTTATTATACTTTGCTATAATTTTAAGCAAGATTACTGTATAATTACGCCTGTCTTTTGTCGCCATTTGTAATATCTTTTGTTTTACACTCAAAAGAACACGTGTTTCTTTTTTGTGTTTGTAATAGCTTTCATTAAATAAATTTTGTGTAATAAAAACAGAAAAAACTTTAATTAATTTATAAAATGTAAATTTTTAATTTTAGTGGCGTAAAAAGCGTATGCGTAGGTTGAAGCGTAAGCGCAGAAAGATGCGTGCAAGGTCCAAGTAAGACGATGTAAGTGATAAAAAAAGCAAAACTCTTATAAAATATCGTAACTAAATAGTTAATTTTCTTTATTAGATATTGCATTGCTCTAGAACCCTAAAATGGACAACTTCGAGTTCTAATTGTTGTTTCCCGATGGTGACAAATACATTTTGCATATATCTGGATGCATTTTTCAACAGCTTTTTTACACGTTTATTGTGCAAAATAATGTTTTAAAATAAAGAATAAAATCTTTGGATTAGTGCTTGAAGTGGCCATAACTACTAATTTTACTTGTGTTATTCATTACTACTTTACAACGACACGTTTTGCTTAATCGGACTTAACCTCGAAAAAAGATGTGTGGCTTATTGTAGAAGTGCAAGTAGCAAAATATTTCATTTTGTTTAACGCACAAAATACATAGTGAATTGTTTGAAATCTCATTGTTAAAAAAAATTCATTCTTTAAGATATTTGGCTAAAAAAGTGAATTCTATAGGTTGGTGGTAATCATGATTTTTGTGCACATTGCAATAATATACTGCTAGCAATTTTAGACGCTGGAAGAATTACTGTGTAATATACACATTACAAAGCTGTAAATAAAAATTACACTCAACTTTTATTTGGAGTAGTTTGATAGAAAAAGACGGCCGTGTAAGATGTTTATCTGCAGCAAATTACCGAAACTTATTTAACCAATTCGAAAATATTTGGAGGATTGTCCTAGAAATTCTCTCATCGCAAATTAAAAGTAATTTTGGTGTCACCAATGCTTTGACAGTAACTTTGCTCTTGGCTATTCGCAATAGGAATATGCAAATAAATCCGCTTAATAGTGCGGAAATAAAACTGAATTTGTTTTTTCAGAAGTTTTTAAAATAATATTTGGTGATTTAAAAGGAATATGTACATATATGCAAGAAAGTTCCAATTTTGCGAAATTGTTTTTCTGGTAAGATAATGTGGCACCAGATTGCCTACTGATTTTTGCGTGGAAACGCTACTTCTAAAAATTTAAGCGACAAAAATCTTTTTCGCTTTCTGAATAAACCGTGAATACACATTGAAAAAGGTTTTTGTTTTAAGAATTATATTATGGTTTCAATTTAACTGCCGGTTTTTCGAAAACGTACATAAAATTGTTTTATGTATTTGTGTTGAAAATAAAAGCAATTTTATGGTCTTGTATATAAATTTAAAAAAAACGGCAATTCTATTGTACTGGTACGCCTTTACTTTTTCACTGAGCACATGGTTAAGCAAACACCATCAGTTATTATTTATTGGTTGATATGAAAGAATGCGTAGCGAAATACTATATCCAACGATATCTGGTCATATAGCACTGCCTGAACGATTGAAATGTATCGCATTTTAAATTTTCAGCCGTCATTGTGTATCATTTTCAAGTTCAAAACGACACAGAAAAGGAATTCGATGATAGAGGAAAAAAATGTAAAATTCTGGTTTCTTTTATGGTAATATTTGAAAGAATCATGTACATGTATTCCAGTAGCACTGGAATCTGATTAATAAAGTGTGGTTAATAACAATGGGTCTTGTAACAAAACGTGCCGTGTCCCACCAACGAATTTTCAATCTAACCACAATTAATCAGCTGTGCCTATAATGCCACCTAGAATTTTGCTCCAACAGTTATTGATGCAGTGAAGTATTTAAAAGTATTGTGTGTGCCAAGTCACAGTTGTAGAATATAGTATCAAAAAAGGCTTGAAATGCATCATAAAATTAATTTATCCAAAATATTAATTGTATCATGAAATATACTAGCCACAACTAATATGTAACATACCGTCTAAATTAGCCATCGATTTGTTTGGTCATGAATATGGCGCTGGCACATAAACAAGCCATAATTTGGTCATGTCTCTATATGTGGCTATTTTACTAAAATCCCAGCAAGCAATTGTTTGTGATAATCTCAGCAAAATTAGGTTTTTAAGATTTTTATAGGACCAAATCACGTTACAAAAAAATACCCAAACAGGTCCTTAGAAAGTGACTAATTTGAATAAAAAAATTATAAACTGTGCGGAAATAGTGCAATTGCTTATAAGATGTCTGATATTCAAGACGTTTTTACAGCGGTATAAGGGAACGAGTCACATATTCCCTTAGACGACCAAAAATAATTAAACAATAGCACTTTGAAAAGGAAAATATTTTATACACACGAATAAAAATGTAAGTAAAACTTCGTATATTCGTATACGATTCATTTATAATTAGTGATATGAGTGATAGACAGCTCGAAAATATATGAAAATTGGTCCAAAAACGACAAGGTATAAGATCGTTAAATATCTTAGAAAATACTAAAACGATTACCACATGATTGCGGAATTCATTGATAATGAGTCCCAGTAGCTCAGTGCCGCTTCAAAAAATATTATTGGTAGCATTTCCTCTCTTCCAAATATTAATTTTCGACTATCCAGAGCATTAGCGACTTTTTTAATCACTCAGAAATGGCGAAAAATGCCCAAAGTAGATAAAAATAAAAAATGGTGCGAATTTCAATATCAAAATTACTGAACCATGATACAACTAATAAGGTAACCTATTCCCTACAATAAGAACAACATGCATTTTGTTTTTGTACAACTTCTGAAAACTGTCAAAAAGACACCACTTCTACATTTACAGAAGGCAGATAAAAATCTGCCTTGGAACAGAGCTTATGCTGACAATTTTAAGTAGTTAGACGATTAACGGTCCAGCTTAATGATACCACCTTAATAGTTGTATGTTATTAAGCGAACAAATGTTTGATCAGAAACATTAGTGGACTACATTCCTCCATGTTGTAATCATGTTCTATTTTTAACGTTCACACATTTTCACTGACATATTCATATGCTTTTATGTATGCAAACGAAGGTTTTTTTCTTGACATTTTTAATACATATACAAAAATTTCATACAATTATTAATTTAACTTTATAGACGCACTTTTCATAATTTACAATTGTTAATTATAATAGCGGGCTTTAGTTCGATATTGCTTCTCCAGATTTAAGAATGATTTAAAGTTGTAGTGATACATATTTTTAAACAAGACAAGAAAAGTAGATATTTGCCCTCTTGGCTGGGGTACATCTACCACTGCTGTTTCACATCTACCACGACGATAATCAGTAGCCAGCATACTCTACATTACTGACTGCCTATATCAAGGTATCTTAATACTAGGTAGCCGCATAACTACAACAAACACTTTCATGAATTTTATTGGTAGACTTACCGTCTAATTCATAAAAATTATAACACGTTTATAAAGGTCTTATTTGACAGGTTTTCCATACAAATATGTCAAATAACAGTCTTATTAGCCTGTAATAATTTTTATGAATTGGGGGGTTACTCTATATTTTGTCTACCATTTATTTGTGTGTTTGTGGTGCGCATGGATGCAGTTTGTAAGCAAACCTTAGATAGTTCAACGGCTAAAAACAGTAGTCAGCTGCTCTTATAAGGTTACCCGACTCATATAATGTAATTATTTATTTCACCTTCGTCTAGCTTATTTTCACAAAAACTAATTAAATAACTAACATCTTTTCTAATTAAATGCCATATATCAATTGAAGCTCTTTTTCAATAAGATAATTACCCCAAAAACATTTTCGAAGCAAATATGATCTACAAGATATTAGGCAAATAAAATAAAGAAATCAAATAATCCCTGTCAACGGCAACTTCAAAACGTACATAGTTTTCCAACCATGACTGCAGAAGAAAAATTCCAAGTATGGCAACGTGGCAGGAAAAAGTCTTCAACCGGCAGCTGACTCTAAATGACATAACTTGTAGTAATTGTTTACAAACGAAAACTTTAAAGCGTGTCGTAAATCATTCAACGTTGTTTTAAATAAAATAAACAAAATTTGTAAGAATTTTGTGCAACAAATGTTACTATTATGTATAGTAAATAAGGTATGTTGACAAGAAAAAGCAAACATTTATAAAGCTCCATGAAATAGCCACCCAAAGCTCTGTTACGTGTCCACAAGCATGTTAAGAAATTATTGTGTTGTAACACATTTGTGGCAAAAAAGAAACAAAAGAAGTTTTACAACAAATTATAAAAGAAAAATTTAAAAGAATTGAAAACAAGTGGCTAAAATAAGAATATGGTATATTTGGTAAAGAAATTTTCTGGCTTTGGGATTAGAATGGATTTGTTCCAACAATTTAAATAATAACAAAGTACCTCTCCATGTAATTTTTCAAATTGAGCCCTAGTGTAATGTGAATGCGCTTTTGTTTAGTTATTGTTGCGTTGTTTCCAATTTGTTTTTGTTCTGTCTGGCCTGGCCCAGCAGTTTCGATAGATAATTATGTACATATGTATATTGAAACGTGTTTTCATGCACGTAATAAATATTATTTAAAAACATCGAATAGCCACAAAAGAGAACGATTAAAATCTTTAAGATTTTAAGTGTGGTGGTTTGTGCAGTTTATTTTTATGGTAAATGTTTATGTGAAAAAATTTAAGTGTTCGCTTATTTGATGGTATTATTAAATGTACATACATATGGCTTATATATATATGTGTTGAGGTATGTACATGTGTATGTACATAAGTGTATATGTACGTATCTACATTCATGTATGTAGAGTGAGATTATGTGAATTGTTTGGTTCGAATAAAAAGTTCTACACCACATAATTTCAAAATTCAGTATGAAAATCTAAATCTTTCGGTTTCGACAAAAGTTATGTGAATACACAATATTTGATGTATTTCTATTAAATATTCAATAATTAAATTCCATTAAGCACATGCATGCGTACATCACAAATCAAATTAAAAAGTTTGCTGGATTACGCACATGTGAAATAAAAACATACATATGTATGTATGTAAGTATGTATGGAAAAAATACTAATAAAAGTACATACATAGGTACATACGTACCTCTATAATTTACAGACATGCTGAAAACTTAAAGACATAAAACAGCTGCAAACCTTTTCATTTTTTTGAAAATCTTCTCTAATTTTAATAGAAAATAAACTGTTATTTAAATATATAAATGTTACTTTTTGATACTTTCAAATATACAAAACGTAGTACCCATGAGATGGAAATTCGCTGTATGAAATTCACTAAGCAAAATATATTATTTAAGGTCCAAAAATATACCTTAATGTTTTCTGTCTTTCAGCCGTCTATATGCCGCCAAGATTTCACGATGCTAATCAACTCATTAGTAAACTCGAAAAATCTTAAAAAAAGAATGTTTGAAACTAAACTGCTAATTCCAAAAAAAAAATCAGAAATCATAGTAACCGGTGGTAACTCGTTGTATAGAAGTTGCTAAGAAAAGTAAAACTGTTGCAAGACGAAAAATGTTTTACGTGTGGTTTAGTTGAACATTTCTGATTCTCATTTTGTTCATGGGAATTTTGGAATGAGTAGTTGAGTTTCAAACATTCGTTTTTTAAGATTTTTCGCGTTTACTAATGAGATGATTAGCATCAACAAAATGTCGGCGTTATATAGACTATTGAAAAAAGCAGAAAATATTAAGTTATATTTTTAGACTTAAAATAATAAAATAGATACATATAAATAAATTGTAATCTTTTAAATAATAAAAATGTTTGCTAAGGTCTTGTTTTATAATAAAATTAGTAGTAAATGGCTTCAAAAGTAGTAGTCAACGGCATAATATGTATAAATTTTAATTTATTCGTACAATAAAACCATCATTTTTATTTTACGAAAGGTAGTTTGAATACTACTACGCATAGTTTTTTATACCCCCTTTATGAATATCAAGAAAGATTTGTTTTTTTATACAAAAATTTAAAATAAAAATTTAGCGCACGAATTTGATGTGGATTATTGCTGATTACTGACCGTTTCGTTTTATATTTTATGCAAAATGTGTAATTAAAAATTTGAAAATTGCAATATTTATTAATATAAATCCACTCAAACTCTTTTTATGCACTAGATGGAAACTGCATCTTTCATACACATACATGTATTCAAAACAACAATAAAAAAATCAAAAAATGCAAGCATTTAGAAAACCAGGCAGGAAATTACTATTCATAAATTTTCCCAATTATATACATATATTTTTACTACAAAAAAAAAAAAATATAAAAATCTGTCTGCTTCAAATATTTTTCTCAATTATATACATACATATACTTTTTACTAATTAACAAAAAAGACTAAGTAAAATCAAAAATCCCTGCATTTGAATTATTTGATCAGATTTGCTGCTAGTGATTAAAATGAAACTGATGCTCAGTAGAAAAATTTTCAATCAAAAAAAAAATCTCTGTAATTCAGGCAAACACACAATATTCAAGGTTGTACGTACTTTAAAAAATAGCGCGTAAACAATCAAGTTCAAGGTTGTTCAGGCATGTTATTTTTTATTTAGCTATGTTTAATATATTCCTCTCACAAATGCCTATTTGTTTGTGATGTGATTCTTATTACCTACGTTTTTTATTCCGATAAAGCAAATGAAGTGAAACGTTTTAGTTCTCATTTTACATATAAGTTCTCTTTCTTTTTGAATTTTAAATTGATATGCCCACATTTTTTTTTCAGAAATATAATCTTTTTCTTGATATCAAAAGTATTACATTTTTGTTAACCTTAGCAAATTTATTTAGTGTTTTCTTTCCCTCAAATGGTGGGGAAGGTGCGTGTTTTAAATGTACAAAATACTAGTTGAAAGTTTTGTGAGTGTTTTCAAATTCCACAATTGTGTATGTTTACAGAAATGGACGAAATAATAGTTACAATAGCTTGTTTAAAAAAAATCGAGCTCAAAAGATACTAGTTGTGTACACTTGTGTAAACACAAGAGAATGTAAAATCTATTTCTGGTGTAACAACTTCTAACGATATCTTAAAATATGTACCTATCATATATTTTAATTGTAAGCTTGCCTCGCAACAAATAACCTGCCAGATATTTCCAAACTACTTCTAATCTTATTTTCCTAAAAAAAATTTAGCTTATCATATTTTCTTCCACGATTCGATAAGCGTTTTAAATTGTAAACATTTCAATTATATTGAACTACATTGTAGTTCATTTTATTTGTATTTAGTTCATGATTGGTTCAAATTGTTTTGAAACATCATTAAAACCTTGCAAAATATTTATAATTTCTGAAATGTTTTAAATCACAAAGATACATATGTATACATATGCGTACATTACGGAGTGTGTCGATTTTGCAATCGATATTGTACCATCGATTTTTCATTTGTGCCATAGTTTTTGCCATACAGAAAAAAGTTCCATCAATATATATCAAAAAACTTATTTTCGAGGCATACGATTTTCATTTTTTTGTATGTTTGTATGGGAGTGCCTCTAAAGAGGCGTGATACAAGGTCGTTCTGTTTTTGGATAGAAAAAACTATTGACGGTTGGTTATACATTTGACTCACGGACACCTTGCGACTAATGGGGAGTCCGCGGGATTCCCATTTGCACTATAACTGTTCTTCTACTCAAAGTTTGTGCAAGTGAGAGAGCTTTTGAGAGAGACATATTCTTGTTCCTCTTGCACGAAACAGCCAGCATTTTTTCTTCGTTCTAGTTTGGGCAGGTAGTTAAACAATCAGCTGTGTAAAAAGTAAGCAATAACAAAGGAAAAAGTTCATCTGAACAACCAACATAAAAATTATTTCTTATAAAAATATGTGTAAAAATGTAAATGCTTGCAGCAAAACATAACATTTTCAAAAAATGTATGTTATAATTTTCATTACAGCGTGAAAACATGCCATATGTTATTTTTTGGGATAGAAATGTGCTTTTTGGTGTTCCTGTAGCTTTGTGCATTTTCGTCTATTATTGAGAGAAATTTATGATTGCTCTCATTTGACTAAACTTTGCCCAACAAGTACGGGATCAAACTTAATATAGGTATTAATTTATCTGCGCCGGAAAGTTAAAAACAAAATAAAAAATATTATCAAACATATGAGAAAAATTTGTTTCAAATTTTTTCACATGTTTGTGGTAAACAAAAATTAAAATTTTTCTCTTCCACCTTGTCAACAAAGGAAAAAGCTGAAATGGATACCTTTTATATATGTTTGAATGTATTAGGGACTCAGTGAAATGGCGAATTCAGAGTCCGTGAATATATTTACGGACAGTCAGATGAAAATTAAAGCGATCTCAACAGAGCGGATTAAATCACGAACAATTTAGGATTGTAAAAACGCTGTTAACAGTTAATCGGCGCATGGCGAACTACGCATTCTATGGATGCTGGGACAGGTGGGAATAACTGGAAATGAGATAGCAAATTCAACAAAGAGCAAGAAATTTAAGCAAGTTAAATCTTAGCTAAAGAGTTGAGCACACAGGGCTCACTTAACTCTTTGGAATAACGAAACTGTGGAACACAATACAAGAATTCTGTCGGAAAATCCAGGCGTGGTAAAAACAGGTTCTTTTAAGACTTAGCAAGCCCGAATCTAAACCGCATTGGAACAGCGGGAGTTGATGTATGTACAGCAGGTGGGATGGGGGGATAGTGAGATATTGGATCACTATTTATGCCAATGCCTCGCCTTCTCACAAATATGATACGCCTCCTATCAATCTAACCTAACCATATTTTTTTACCAAAAATTAAATTTTGTATTTAACAGATTTTTTTTTAGTAGTTTTGGTCTATTGTTATTTTTAATCAAATGTAGTCTTTCCCTGAAATTATTTTTCTAGCTGATAAAGCATCCTGGAAATATTTTTCCCAAAACTGTCTCTCGTTTATCATTACCTAAAACGTGAATTTATTAAATATGACGTTTAAGTTAAATGATTTAACCTAAGGTTGTATGTACATACGTGCGTATAATTTTAAATAAAGTTACCTCCAGCTGGCTCCGACATACATTGTTTAATGAAAGAGCTAAAAATAATTATTCCAATCTGCTTGCGCTTTGAGAGTAAAAGTTTTCAAACAGATTGTCGTTTTATTAAAATATGAAGCACAAAAGCTTTTTATATGGGTGCTTCCATGTATTCGTACGTGACATTTGCTTTCCTAAAATGAATAGCGTTGAGTATCATTGAGCAAGGAAAAGTAATAGCACTACTAGTTTTCGATCACAATAGGTCGGTTTTTTTTTATTATACTTTAGGTTCCCAATGTTCAAGAAACGCGTTTCCGTACTGGAAATATATGTACATGACATTAGTTTTCTTCGTGCTAGTTATTGCATATACATAGTTAACCCATCAGCTGTTTGAAAAAACTAACAACAAAAAAAAGTTCTGCTGATTGCACCAATGTAACAAACATTTTTTTAATTAATATTGTACAATAAAATATCTGTGAAAGACTAAAGCCTAAAATTGTTCATAAAAACATCTAATTTTTCCAAAATTTATGTTGCAATTTTCATTACTGCATAAAAACATACCATATGTTATTTTTCGGGTTAGAAATTTGGTTTTTGCATTCCCTCACTTTCAATAAGCTTCATCTTTTTTTGAGAGAAATTCTTGCTTGCTTAGAGAAACAGATCAAATGTCAAACGCTGTTCTTTTGAAACTTGTATTCCCAAATTTAAAAGTAAAATTAAACGAACTTTATTTTGTATTCCTGATTATTTGCGTTCTCCATGGGGAAAAAATCTATTTTTGTTATAGTTTTCCTTTGACTGAGAACGAAACCAAATCGAACATTCTTCCCATTCTGGGGTTTCACTTGCATTTTATTTCTTTCTTATTCTTTAATTCTTTGACAGCTGGGCGACTCTCTTAATATGTACATACATATGTATTGAGTTGCATTTACTTTGAACATACTTTGGTTAGAACCATTAACATTTTTAGTTTTTTTTTACAAATTTTCTTATAATGCTTTTGTCTTTGTTGAAATAACAAAAACATCAAACAACCTTTTACGAAATCTGATTCGCATTTCACTACAAAAAACACCGTCTCTTTAACTTCTGTAACTAAATGATAACTTGTTTTATGTAAATTTTCTAATTTTCATTTCTTCGTATTGCACAATTTTTACAGAAATTTTTCTTTTCTTTAATTTGTTTTTGAAAATATGTATGTATGTATAATACAGCTTTTTTTTATCAAGTTGGGCATTTCGGCCATAAGACAGCGAATTAAATGGCACCAAAATCAACCTTAAAGGCCCGTGTAAATGTCGCTGAAATTGAATAGGCACGAAGTGAGTTAAATGATAAAAAAAAATACCCGACCCGGGTTGACTTATTTCATATTAGTGTATGTGTGTTTGTGTTCGTGTGTATGCATTTCAGAAAAACGTGTAAATCTTTGTTTCTTTTGTCAAGTTTAATGGCCAGTAAATGTTTTACATACACCATCAATATCCAGCACTTGCAAACAAATAAAGCTCATTGAGCCCAGTCTGTGTCTATTATTGTTAAATAAATAGCACTTTATACAGTTCATTTTATTTATTTTGTTATATTTTTTCTTTTTTATAATTTTTTCCTGCAAAACGGAAGTGAACCTTTTAACCGCACTTTTATGTTCTCTTCAATTTGCTATTGTTCTGCAGACTTTTGCTAACGAAACGAATAAAAATATGTATAAATAAATAAATTTTATCTTTTAACTTTTTGGCCAAAAACCATTGCTTGTCCATGGGGTATATTTTAAGTAATAATATGCTATTAAGAGGATACAAAACTGTGCTCTATTTGAATTCTCTATGACGAAAATAACAAAAAAAGTTTGAAGAAATGACTAAGTAGGGGAAAGAAGTGGGAGACAAGATGGTAGATGTAAACTCAGATCGGTTTTAAAAGAGGGTATTTTAAAGCTAATTTAAGTTTTAAGTAAATACAAGGGTGCGCGAATATCAGAAAGAAAGAAAAATTGACGTTAGTCTTAAATTTGAATGCTCCAGGGGTTACTTGGGTCCGACTAGAACGGTGCGACAAAGTTTTTAAAAACAAATGTACATATTTATTTGGATGAAGGGAAAAATGCTGGTGGTAAAAACTGGGCCGCCTGACTCGTTCGTAGTCACGAGCAACTATGTCGCTATTCATGGAGTTGTAGTCCTTTTGCTTCATTTTTGACCCCAAAGGGCGGCAACTTGCTTGTACCTCATCTCTCACAGTTTTCACTGCATGCACTTTTATTCCAATTGTCATAAAATATGCGGATGTAGCATTTCGAAGCAGAAAAGTTACTCATTATGTCAGAAATTTTTTATGCAATTTTTTTAAACTGTTTAGTTTTCTTGAATTCGAATTAAAAAAAAGTTGTGTTTAAATCAATAGTAATCATAAATGAGAAGAAAAAATACAAAATAAAGCATAGAAACTGTAGTTTTTTTATTTTCGAAAATTCGAAACAAAGTTCGAAAATTCGAAAATAGCCTAAAATTTATACATTGCAACTTCAATTCAAGTATATATATTTTTTAAATATATGTATATACTTTATTATACTTGTTAAATTTACAAAATTTTTAATTTTAGGCTAATTTGAAAAAATGAGACTTTAAAAGCTTTAAACCTTTTTAATAGGTTAATTTTTTATTCTCGAAATAAATATCGAAAATTCAAAACAAAAAGTGAAGGTCGAAAACTTGAAGCGAAGTTAAAAGAAAATTAAGTTCGAAAATTTGAATATTGCTTTTAACCCTCATATGTTCTTAAAATATAAAATTATATATAGCTTGAAAGTTTTATGAGATCGAAATGAAAAGTTTTTTCAGTTTGAAATTTCACTCACATAGGAAAATGTGTGAATATTCTATGACCCTAACAAAAACGAAAAATATACCTCAGTTTGACCATAAAATAACAACTTCGAAAAGGCAAGATAGCTTATGGAAATTTGTTTAAAAAAATTAGCAAATCCAACAGTATTGTCAAAAAATATTTCGCTTGCCTGCACTTTTAGTTCACACTATCATATTTATTAATATGTGGGATAGAGTATAACAGCCTTAACTTTTCATTTTGTAAAAACTCTAAAATACATAAAATAAAAAAAAATAATTTTTTTTAAATGAATTTCTATTAAATGAGTAGAAAAATACAAATTGAAACTTTTAAGTTAAAATTTTATGTTGTACTAACATTGTACTAAACTCACATATTTGTTAAACAACATTTTCGATCACTCATGTTCACTGTGCTTGAATGGGAATTTCAAATTAAGCAACCAAAATTTTTCGAGTTAGCACCAAATCAATGAGAACAACTTATAAAAAATATTGGTTTGTTTGCTTCCGGCTCTTCTTGATCGAAAAAGTTTGTGAATAAATAAAAAAAATATATGTATGTATATGTGTAGCTTTTTGATACATCATTCTGCAAATAAAATTTTAATATTCCGATTGCATTTATAATATTCTCGCTCTTAATTCATTTCTCATGCGCTCGTGTTACACTTTTACCCAAAAAAGTAATTTTGAAAAAAAAGTTGCAACATTTTTCAACTTTAACAAGCTTATGCAATTTTAATTTTTCATTTCTTTTCGCCAGTAACACGAGAATAACTCAGTTAAACTTTTGTTATTTAATTTCTTTTTTGCCTTTTTCATCATAAAAGCAAAAAAAAAAAAATAATAATAAAACTGAAAGTCATAAAGTTTTTCTTTTCATATCAATGTAAGAAAACAAAAACTTAAATTTTGATTTTAGTATAGCGTTTCTTTTTCTCCTTTTTTAATTTCTTTTTATTATTTATTTCAAACTGTGAAAATGTGTTATCATCACTTATTCATTCGCTCCGTATCCACTCCTTCTTAAACCCCACTCGTTTCTACCAGGTATAACTTTTTGTGGCATAAAAATAAAGTTTTTGTGGGTGTTGTAAGTAAGATTTTGTTCTACTTTTATAAATAAAAATGTCTTAGAATTTGTGTGTGTGTGTACACATTTATGTACAAAAATTTACGAGAAAATAAATTGCCGAAAGTATTTTAAAATAATCATTTTTTTTTAACTTGAGAGATTAAAAACTATTTAAAGTTATTTTTTATTAAGTTTTGCTGTATTGCTGTTGATTGTTTTATCCCACCAAGTTGTTGATTGGATTATAAAGAGAAAAATTGGTTGGAAAAAATATTAGGTGTGATCCCGTATTCAATATAGGCAGTCCGCGGTATACCAATTTTTGCCAAACCTGTTACCGTAGACAAAGTTTGCTCAAGTGTGCGAAATAGTGAATGGAAAATATTCTTCTTGCTCGAATGGGGCACTGAATGGATCTTGCTGTTTCTAACCAGGTTCTTCCCCGGGGGCACATGATGCATATTGCTGATTCTTCCAGCTTGATGCCTCGGTTATCTTGGTGTCTTAAGGGACCTGCTGAAACCCTCTACCGAAGGGCGATTCGTCAGTGGACGAGGGGAACAGAGCCCCATGATGACTCTACGGATAGGTCCTATCGTTGTCCCTTTCTTTTTCTTTGTTGACAAAAATATTCACGCCATTTTAGTTTATATATTCAACACAACTCTTGATTAAACAAACAACATGAGCATCTAGGCAACATCAGATTTTGGCAAACAAAAAACTATTGACGCTAACAAAAAACATGTGTTAGTTTGTTTATTTGCAGTGTATTCGAGTGCATCCACCTGGCATGATTTCGCATTGACCACAGTTAATATTGTTTTTTTTTCGGTGCTGCCAAGTTGGGAAAGCTTTTGTGCTGCCAAAATACATATTTTATGACGGCAGGAAATTTGTAACTGTGGTTGTCTTCTAAAGTTATGTACGATAAAAATAATCTTCTATTTTTCAACAAAAACAGTTGCCCGCAATTAAAAGACGAAAAATCTCCACAATTTTCAAGTCGTTTAAGATAAATATATATTATAACAGCACCAAATTTTGGTTTCAGTCGTCTAAATTTGCCTATTAACGTAATGAGATTGCCGATCTATTTCCTAAATTAAAAACAAAATTAAATATCAATTTTCGTTTAATAAATAATAAGCGAACAAACAAGAGTATTCAAGTTAAAAAACATTATTAGCGTATACTTTGTATGTATTTCGAAAATGAACTTCTTAAATTTCTTCAAAGTTTGTTGTTTAGTTGCTTTCTGTTTTTGCCATTTAAAAGATAAATTTTTATAATTTTGAAATCCACAATTAATTTTCAAAGTTTTAAAAAGTGAACATCAAGGATGTTTGCTTGCACACAACAACAGTATCAGAAGTATGTACTTACAAGTACTTTCCACCAAAATGTATGGCTTGATAATTTATAGTGAAACATTTTACAGGTTTGTTGGCGTGTTGCCTTCACTTTGTGTTTGTTTAAATTCTGTGTGTGTGTCAGGGATGAAAATTGTTGGTTGGAAAAGTGAGCTGAAATTGATTTGATCGCCTTCGCGGAGGTAGGTTATGCTCTTGAACAGCTCAAGCTCTTGACTTTCTGCTTTCAGGGTATAGAGGTGCAGCAGAAACTCGTTAATTTCGGCGATCAGCCTAGAGATCTGGGCTGATCGCTGAGGAATGCGTTGGGTCTTGAGGGACTAACTGAAAGCTCCACCGAATGTGTCCTTGGTGATTTTTCACTCTGGCGAAAATTTCCTCAGCTGAAACTTAGAGGCTGCTGGTAGATACATTAAGTCGTATGAACAAACATTTTGGTAATTCTTTGTTCTGATCTATGTTCTCGGCAATCCAAGTGTGAACGACCCCTACATGTGCTTGCTATTGTACCGGAACTAGGAAAAGGTTATGGGGAGGAGGAAAGAGAGAGTAGTGCTTGTGGACCTTTAGTTATATAAGAAACAAAATTACAAAATAATGGAAAAAAAGAAAACGTTATACCAGTTACTTTGGTTAAGTTGATTAACTACCTTCTTAATTAATACAATGCAGCTTATTCATATTAATATAATAAAAGAAAGAAGCAAATACTACAATTGTACTCAATTTAGCATGCCTGATGCGTATGTTTGTTCGCTCACACTCATTCTCGCTGCCTCCATCGCAATTACTCAGACAATTTAACCCACTTTTTTTGCATCGTTTGGAGCTACTGTATTCCTACACGCATAATATAATTATTATAAGCCAGAATGCAAAAAAAAACCTGAACAATTCCTTTAAAAGCGTTTGCAGTTTGGAAGTGAAGTGTTGGCTGGCAATGGATTGCATTTTGCCGCCTGATTCAGTCTTGGCGTACATTGCTTTACAAAACGTTAATGAGGAGTATGATTATGGTGGTGTTAATGGTGGTTCCTATGCTTTTTTTTCTTAAGCATTTTTTTTTAACAACTTATGCACCAAATTGCTAATGCTATTTTCCCATTCCTGCAATTTGCCACTTCTTTCATTCATTCGTTTATTCCTATTGCTGTAGTTACAACTGTTAATGCTTTCTTTTCCAGCAATTTTGTTTTTAATTCTTGCTGTTGTTTCGAAAAAAACATTTTTTAAAGTGTGGAACATAAAATTAAGGTTGTGTAAAAGGAAACTATCAGCAAATGGTTTTTGTTTCCGCTGGGAGAAAGTGAAAATAATTTTTTTTTTAAGTAAAACCTCATACTTAAAACAAGTACTATGTACTTGTGTAAAATCCGCACGTATGCACATTAACTTGTTTTCTTTTTGTTCTTCAACATTTATTAAAAATAATTTAATATTTTTCTAACAACCGGGGGTTTGCTGCCACAAAAAGTGGCTGAAACTTATAAAAATTGTTACAACAAACCACAACTTTTTACAATTTGTCATAGAATAAATTTTTTTTTTTTTGCTAAATCCAAAGGGAAACATAATAATAGGTATTTCCAAAGTTATGCTTTGTGTTTCCCTTGACATACTTGCTTCAGTATTTTTAATAAATTAAAATGGCCTCTTGGGAAATTTGAACGAGGATAATGAGATTTATTTTTACACGCCAAAAAATCAGCTTTTAATGATAAATTAAATAAAACGTCTCTGGTGTACCTGTTATTTCAACAAAAAAAATTTTTGAAATTAAGTAGGTACACTAAGTATGGACTAAAATTTGTCGATAGTTTGCCATCGATTTTTCGATAGCTTTTGTCATGAGGAAAAAAAGTTCCACCAAGTGATTGGTGTATTCAAAAAAAAAAAAAAAAAAAAAATATTGGGGAAGTATTGTATGACCACCCGATACATTTGACTCCTCTACGTGCACCCTGGGGTACTTAGTGTGATTTCAGTGAGCAACAATTATTTCAGAATATACTTTTTCGTAGAAAATAAACCATATTCTATTATTTTCATCAACTACTGCTCTCACACACATCAAAAACGTAAGAAACCGTAAATTGTGTAACAATGAAAGTACTGGACTATTTCTTAAACGTGTCACGCTTTAAATATATAAACAACTAAACCTTTTTATTATTTATTTTGTTTTCTATTTGCTCGATTATAATGTCTCTGGTGAAAGGTGTCACTAATGTTTGTAGCCCATGCTTAATGTGCTCTGCTATCTGTCTTATAGTTATATATTTTACTTAAATAACACCGTTGGACAAATGCCAAAATATAAAAAATGAACAAGTGTTTTTTAGAAAAAAAAAAAAAAATACATCACAGAACAACAAATATGTACTTATATAAAGTATTTTCAACTGCACTGACACATACATACACAAACAGCAACAACGAAAAGAAAATAAAGAAAATAGCATAGACAATGTTTTTGTTCGACATTAAGACCAACCAGTTAAGAAAATTGTAACACCATCCAGCCAGCATCTTGATAGTTATTTTCCATATTGTGGGATTATGACAGCAGTAGCAACAAGAAAATTCGTTATTTGTGTTTTGAAGCAACAATGCTTCTTTTTCTTGGGGTTTTTTTTCATCACTGTTGTTGCTGGCAACACCATTTCTGAATGCAATTCAAAAAAGGCTTAAACAAAATATTTTCATAAAATTAAATTGCTTAAGAAGCAACATCTAATGTAAATAAAAATACATAAGTACTCGGCTGGGCCAAATCTCAAATACCCCACACTTCTGGCGTTCAGATCAGATTTATTTAAATCGATATCAAAACTTTTTGCGTTTTGTCTTTAGTAGACTTATTTTTATTATTGAAACAGCTTCCTGGCATCAAAGATAATAATAAAAAAAATATCATCTGCTTTTTGGAAAATTTTTTAAAGCTCGCGTAGGCTCAACCGATAACGAAAGTTGTTGCTGTTTGATTTTGAATAATCATATTTTCTTAATATCGGTTTTACTTGGTCAGAATTGAAAAATATTTATTTTTTTTTTTATAAAATAGCAGTAGTGTTGAAAATCTTTAAGAAACACAAGAAAAGTAAAGTTCAAGGCTTACTGGCTGGGGTACATACCATGGCTGTTTCACGTCCACCACAACGCTCATCAGCACCCTATGCTTCTATCTGAGCTCTTCATTATAAAAAACCACAGTGATAAAATTGAAATTGATCAATAAGATGAAATCGAGGCAGTCAGTAATGACGAGTTTTGATAGTCGGATGGCTAAGCGCTGTTGCTTCAAAGCAGTATGCAATCGGTCACGACATGGGCTCAAAGCAACTTGAGTGCTGATGATCGATGTGGTGGACGTGAAACAGCCACGGCATGTATCCCTGCCAGTAAGTACTCAACTTTACTTCTCTTGTCGTCTTGAAAAATCTCGATCACTACAATTTTATCAGAAAAACAAAATATTTCTCAATTCTGACAAAGTAAGATCAATAAAATTATTAACAAAATATGGTTACTAAACCATTGTTATCACTGATATAATAGGAAGAAACAAAAACGAAAATCAATTGGATGTTGGTGAGAGAATATTTAATATATTCTAAACAATAGAAAAACACGCTAATAAAATGGATAGTTGATCAATATGATTAAATATAGACAGTTAGTGATGAAGAGCTCTGGTAGTAGCATGGCTAAGCGCTGCTGCTTAAAAACAGTATGCAATTAGTTATGACCTGGGTTCAAAGCTAATTATATGATGATGATCGTCGTGGTGGACTTGAAACAGCTATGGTATATACCCCAATTTTAGTTTTCTTGTCTTCTATAAAAACGTTAATTACTCCAATTTTATCACAAACATTTATATTAATTTTGAGGAAGTAAAATAAAAGTCAAGCCTGGTAAAATGATTAGCAATTGGAAATCAATTGGATGTTGGTGAGAGAAAAACACGGTGATAAAATTTAAAGTTTATCAGTAGATTAAATACAGACAGTCAGTAATAAAAAGCTCAAATAGTAGAATGTCTAAGCGCTGCTGCTTAGTAAACATTATGAAATTAGTTATGACCTGAATATGAAGCACTTAGGGTGCTGGGGATCGATAAGGCGGATGTGAAACAGTCATGGTATGTTCCCCAGCTAACAAGTCTATAACTTTACTTTTCTTGTCTTCTTAAGTAATATTGATCCCTACAAATTTATCGCAAAATAAATATTTCTTAATTTGTAGAAACTAAAACCGAAGCTAGAAGCCAGATACATAATTATCAGTTATAAAATAAATTCATTAGATTTATGAACGAAAATTCTTACAGTGCAGCTGCAGTTCTTAAGATTTTTATTTTTAGAATAATAGACTCACAAATAAACTTCAATACTCGATAGTTAATTTTTATATATTTTTTAACACATTCTTTGCTTTTTTTTACCAAAATCATAAAAAGCAAAACCAGATTCTAGAGAAACTGTGTAACGAAGTACAAGCTAAGTATTTTTCTTAGGAATATTTATTTATATTTTTCTTTCTCAATTTGAGGGATTCATTCTAAAAGATTAAATATTGTGTAGAATTCTTTAGAAAACTCAACAAAACCCCAAACGGAAGTGTAATATTTATTTAAAAGAAAATAGTTTTAAAAGGCTTTTGCTTGTGCCTTAAATCACCTTTATTGTTATTTAAATAACAAAAATTTAATCTACAACATAAGACTTTATTTAAATAATAACCTGGTTTGCATAATCTTATTTCATTTAAATTTGTTTTATCATAAAAAGAAATTAAGTAACAAGATTAAAGTATTAAATTTTTGTGCAAACAGGAGTTACAGCTGTATGCTCGTATTAAATGAACGTGCAAAATAATTTAAACCAGATAAAGTAACAATATATTGAAGAGAAAAGTAACCAAACGGTAATGTTTGGATATTCATAGAGGTTTTCAATATTATTATTTTGGATTTCGCGATGAAGAACCACTTGATTATGGTTATAAGCTGATTCTAATGGACTTATTTGGACTGGTCATGGCTGAGGTGATTATATCTTTAGAGGTGCTGTTGTCCTGCAGCAGAATCTGCTTTGTAAAGGTACGATCACATTGCCAAATATTTACCCACAAACAACGTGGCCACTTCTTGACTGTTGACCTTTGTCTTCGTCAAGTTCATTGACACAAACAACTTCAAATTCATATATGTACATACATAAAGATGCCTCAACAAACAATAACGCAGAGAAAAAAAAAACAGGAAAAACTTTAATACATTAAATTTCACAAAAATATATTTTATTTTAAGGTTATGTTTGCTCAGTGAGTAAATACAAAATTAACAGCGAAACATTATCTGATCTTATAAAAACCTTGCAAGAAAAAAATTAAATTTGCTCTAAATTTTGTATTTGCTCGTTGAGCAAACATAACTCTAAAACATGCTCTTGTGAAATCTGATGTATTAAGGCTTTTTTTTAAAATGATTTTACCCTTTTTGTGTTATTTACAATCGTTAATAATTTTATTAAGCTTGAATTTACCTCCTTGGAATTGAGAAAGTCTTATTTTTTGTGGCAACATTATAGTGATCGATAGATATTTTTGAGGAAGACAAGAAAAGTAAAGTTGAAGACCCATTGGGAAACATGTTAATTATATGCAATAATGAATTTAATTACTTATTTGCTGTAATAAAGTCTATTAAAGTAATACGTTATTTATATGTATACATGCCAGCAAAATAAAAATGGAAGAGAAAGTAATGGCTACGTACGTAGGGTAAATATTAGTATATATATGACCGTAGCTGAAAAACTAGATTTGTGAGCTTCATCGATGCTGTTTAAGGGTGTGAAACTCTTACTGGACTTGGGGCTACCACAGTCAGCCCCAGTTAATCCTAACGGTCTGGGCAGTTGCTCTGAAGCAGAGTTCAGATAGCTTGACCTTAGCTGAGGGGCTGACTTACAGACCAAAATAACGTAAGTAATAAATTGCCATCTGAATAGTCTAACCATCTCTAAGGGGGTGATGTTGTAATGCCTGTTTTGTTCCACTGGATTTAATCCACCATATGCCAGGAGCAAAACTGAATTCAAAATTTTGCCAAGTTCAAAATTTTATTGCACGGGAAATTCCTGCATAAAATAATAATTCCTATACAAATGTATGTCTCCTTCCTTTATTTTTCTATACAATTTAAAAGAACATATAAGAAAGGAAAAAATAGTTTTCATTTCCTTTACCTCACGAACACAAACTGCAGCAGAAAAATACATTTTACTATGTACATAAAAAAACTTTCTTTTTGTAACTTGAAAATTGCATAGTGTGCTTTTCTTGTTTTTATTTTGTAGATATTTCTTTCCTTTTGTATTAACACTCCTTTTCTCAAACCAAGCAGTTGAAAAACTACAGATTGACTTTTACAAATTAAACAAATATAAATCACTGAACTGTCAAATTGTTAGAAAAAGTAAAGAAACCGAAAACACTTAATTTTCCTTTTATTCAAAGCAAAACGTTCATTCCGTGGGAAAACGTGTAACTTGTAAAGGTCAAAGGTCTCTTTAGGTTTGATTAAAAGAAAAAAAAGGAAACATATTTAAAACATTTATGGCTTCCTTTGTTAAAAGTGATATATTTTGCATGCAAGCCTGCGGAATAAATAAAAATTAAAAATTAAAATTAAAGCATTTTAAATTGAATTAGAAAAATTAAATTTTTCTTAAACTCTTTAGGTATTGAACTAATTTATATAAATGTGTAGTATGTTTATGCTCCTCTAATTCTAAGGTTGGGTACTGATGAGAAGCGTGGCACCTTCGAAACAGCTAGTTGTTCACTCAGCTGAAAGTCTTTATTGTTTGCTTTGTCTTATTTAATTAACATCAGTCACAAAAATAATATATAACGAACTTGAGACCGATAAATGTGGTACAAAATTCTTATTTAAATTTCAAAATGTTACTTAAATATCTCAACTTTAAAAGCCAGTTTTGTCAGACAGCTAATAATACCTTAACTTCTTACATATACTGTTGCTGTAACCTGCTGGCAACTTCTGTATTGATTAAAATAAACATATGTTGCAACTTCGTTATTATTTATGTTATTTTTAACAACATGTTTTTTTCACTTAAAATCTGACAGATTTTAATTACTGTGACCTTTGCATGCTGTTTTATCTCGTTTACATATTCTTCGTATGTATAAAAGTTTCAGTTGTTATTAAACACCAAATGCGTATGAATGCCTGCTTGTGCATGCATTTTAATTTCTTTCGCTTAATGCTTAAGTGAAGCGAAAATTCACGCAGCATACAAAACATGAAAGTGTCGCTGATAATTTAATACGTAAAACCACATTGATTTAGCACTGTACAAATTTCAAGGAATTTCTGATATCACTTATGTTGTCATATGTACAATATATTTTTGTTGCAAAAAATCGAATGATAATTTAAATCATTAAGCAAATATTTTCTTTTGTGGTTTGATCTGTATTTATTTACATTTAATTAATGATTTTGTGTTATTTTATTTGTCAGGATAAAAATTGTTGTCAGCATGTCGTAAGCATGAACAAATCGTTAAGTGATGTATTAAATATTTACATACATATGTACAAATTATGCAAGTTTTGTAGAATAAAAAAAATGACAAATAGGGCATTTGGTAATACTAAGCATTGATATAAAAATGTAATGAAAAGAGCGCGTGATTTAAAAAAATTTTTAACTCTCAAGAACTATTTTAGTGAGCAAAAGCTTAAGCCAGCTGTAGTGCTCTGTAACTTTAGCGCAAAACTCTTATGGCGAAAGTAGTGAATGAAACAAATTGTACCATCGTTTCTTGACAAGTGAGAAAAATGTGTGTCTGTAATTTAGATATAACTCAAAATTGCCAGAAATTTTTACAGCGTTACATTAAAAATGTCGGATGAAATTACACATCCGACATAAGCTATAAAAACGCGAGCCACAAAACAATCCAACAGGAGCAAAATGTACTTAAATTGAAATATTTTCAATGACAGCATTAAATTTAAACCCGCCTTCTATTCTAAATAGAGTATAGTGTGATTTTAATCTTTGCATTAAAACTTTGCCACATTTTCAACACAGAATTATTATTAAAACATATTTTTTCAAATTACTTTTTCAGGCTCAAGTTCAACTCTTGGTTGGTCACTTTTTTTTATCAATATCAATTAAGTAAAGAAAAGTAAAATTTTATAGCTAGGTGAACAACCGGCTGTTTCTGGGTAGCAAACAGCCTTCATCAGCACCCTATGAACTTTGGACGTTTTCTTTACTTAATTGATATTGATAAAAATTGTATCAATCGAAAATGTTCTAGTGGCGGGTGTTACAGAACACTACCACAGGTATCCAACCGTAATATGCGTGTATCGGTTGAGAGTCCGTTACATGCATTTCTCCTCTCGTCATGTAAAAACAAGTAAAGAAACGCGTATACGTACTGTAGTTCCCATACTTATCAGTCATACGTATCAATGGCCACATTCACACGGTATGAAGAAAAATACCAAAAATTAAAATATAATAAAGAGTAAACAAAAATTATAAAACATAAACAAATACAAAACTCAATTGGAAATCAATGGGATGTTGGTGGGAGGTATTCCAATATAATATTAACATAAAAACGCAGTGATAAAATCTTAAGTTGATCAATATATTTAAGGTAGACAGTCAGTATTGAAGAGCTCAGATTGGATAAACGTTGCAATATGAAATTAGTTATGATCTGAGTTTGAAGCAGTTTGAGTGTTCATGATGGTTGTGGCGGATGTGAAACAGTCGTCATAGGTTTCCTAGCTAATGAGTCTTTAGCTTTACTTTTCATGTCTTTAAAAGTGTTGACCGTTACAATTTTACCACAAAAAATCCTTCTCAACTCTGGAGAAGTAAAATCGAACTAATTGAATTATTAATAAATTTAAAAAATAGGTAATACTACGAGTATAAATAGTGAAAAATAATAATAAAAAAACAAGTAAAAATGCTACATTCGGTCGGTCCTTCACAAAAATCATTTTCACCTATACATATGTATATATTCTTTGTTGCTGGTTTGGCTTAGTGTGGACCGATTTCAGAAATTTTAATTTTTTGCCAATTAACATCTTTTTTGTAGCATTACATATACTTTTTTCTGCCTAAACTTGCTTTGCCTGAAGTTATTTTGCCTACAGTGCAAACTTCTTAAAACGTTTTGATGCCTGATGATGAAGGGCTCTGGGAAAAAGATTACTATGGGCTGTTGCGTAAAAACAGTATACAATTAGTCATGACCCGGGTTCGAAGCAAATTTGCTGGCTGATGAGCGACGTGGTGGTCGTGAAACAGCCATGGTATGTACTCCAGCTAGTAAGTCTTCAACTTTACCTTTCTTGTCTTCTTTAAAAATGTTGATCACTCCAATTTTACCACAAAAAAAAAAAAAAAAAAAAAATTTTGAGGAAGTAAAAGTCGAACTTAAGCCTGATAAAATTATTAAAAATGCAATATTTTAAAAATTGAGTGTGTTTCAAATATTAACATTAAATCAGTTCTTCAATGGCAAGATACTTGAACGTACAATTGGACAACTTAAAATATACGTTTTATAAATACATATACATATGCATGCATAGCTCATGTGGTAGATGTATTAAGTGTATGACTATCGGTCCGATCACAAATGCTTCACATTTGGTGCAAAAAATATTCAAACCACCAATAATGATATATCGCTAAAGGGAAAAAATTTATATAAATATGTAATTTATTTTCATATTTACTTAATATTAAATATTTATTTTGCAAAAAATTCCATTTTAAGCTTTTGGCAATTAAAATGATTAGACCATAAAAAATGTGAAATTGCTTCTTTTCTTTTAAAACAAATTAAAATTTCTTATAATGCTCAAGCATTTTCACTGTATGAATAATTGTTTTCGTCACTGTATGGATGTTTTCTTTTTTCGCTTGACTTGCTTTTACAAAATTCTTTACATTTAAATAACATTTTGTGGCTTTTCGCGCTCCATCATCAAACATGTAGTTGGTTGGTTGGTTGTTGTGGAGCACACACACACACACACACACCAACTTTACAAACCCCATAAATTCATATTTATGGCAAATATTTGCACATACAGATTTACATGTTTGTATTGTGACAAAAAAATAAAAAACTCTTCTTCAGCAGTTGTATTGAATTGGATAAAATAAAAGGTTAATTAAAAAGAATGTTCATGCTGATTGCCAGTTTTCTTTTCATTTTTCTTCCTTTTTTACAAAGATTAAGCTTTTATATTTTATTCGCTTGGAAAACGTTAAACAAACTGCTAAAGAGCTTTAAAATTAAAGAGTTCTGCTAGACCTATTTAAATAATAAGGATTTTTATAATTGCCAATGCAGTAAAAAAAAAACACGTGTATAGGAGAACTTTAGAAGGGGAAGAAGAAGAAACTTATTTAAATGGTTTAATATTTGAGGGGTGTATTCATATAAAAAATAAAATATAATTGCAGTGAGTTCTGAGAAAAACTTCTATGGAACTTTTGAATTGAAACTGTTTTGCTTTTAAATGTATAAATTTATTTTTCTCTAACAGCTCTTCCTAATTAATTTCCATACAAATACATTGATTGCCAAAGCCATATAAATTTCAATTTGTTTATCGACAATTTTTAAATTGATTTTTCATTTTAATTAAAACTTTTTATCTATTTAATGCATTAAATTATTTTACCACATTATTACAGAACAATTACAACTTATCGTTTTTAAAATGAAACCAGCAAGAAGAAAAATTAGTTCGAAAACCAATTTCATTAACTTGTTTATATTTTGCCCGTTATTCAGCCACCATTTAAAACAAAAAGCAACATTAATTTTTAATGCCGTTTGAATAAACAGTTCATAAATATTAACATACAGCAGGCAAATTAAAAATTTATTAAAGCAACAAAAACGTTTAATAAACTAAGAGTAAAAAAACCACTACGCCGGAACCAAAGATAAAGTTCATAAATTATTGGTGAACATTTCACTGAGCAGTAAACAATGTGCTCACGTTACGGCTTTAGATAATTTTTTATTTAATAAAAAAATAAAACTAGCAAAAAATAGAATATTTAAAAAAATGCCAAGGGTTTAACCGCTGATGGATAGATAGATATTGATGATTTGAAAAATTATGAGTTCATTGATCCACTGTACAACAGTGAAAATGGGTTCAAAAAAAAAAATATGTACCCGCTTTAAATTGTGAATAAAATCAACATGGGCTTATGGATTTTTATGATTTTTGGCTTATTTTCTTAGACAAGCTGAATTTAGGAAAATTTGCATGAAAAAAACTTTTTTCGCCATTGACTTCTGAATAACTTTGAAACGGAAAAAGATAGAAACAAATTGTATGCCAGTATTTAAAATAAAATTTTATAGCGCATCTTTTGATGTGCTATTCACTAAAATTGGAGAAGGGTCTCCCGAATTATGGTTAAATATATGGGCAAAATTAGTGGGCAAAATTAGTCACGCCCATAAAAAAAATCCTTACGTGATAGAGAAAAACTGAAAGCAGATTTGGGTTTAGAGCACCAAAATACATATAACCTACATGTTTTTATACAAAACACAACTAAAAAGTGTTATTTTGCAGAACAGTGTAATTATTTTGTTATTGATAAAGAAAACATAAAAAACCTACATATGTAACGATGCTCGTCTTCACAGTCTTCACGGTAGCCAACGTATTAAGTAATAATGTCTTATTACTTGAAACTGCAATTCTAAATTATTTTATAGGGCTTAAATTTGATTTTATTTCCTCAAATTTGAGATAAATTTTTTTTGGAATAAAATCGGAGTGATTTTTTAAAGAAGGCAAAAGAAGTAAAGTTGAAGACTTATTGACTGGAATATATACCAGGGTTATTTCACTTCCATAACGCCTATATTTTAATCTATAGATATATAGCAATCAACTCTCAATTTTTTCACTTCATTTTTTTCTAACATCCATTGGATTTTTGTGTTTGCTATCGCTGTATCAGTAATGAGGACGCTGCAAAACTGTGTACACTGCCCAGCGATTTTTAAATCCTTAATTTAAGTTTAATAATAGAACTATATGCTTTATTTTTGTTAATTATTTTATCGGGCTCGAAGGCTCGATTTTAATTCCTCAAATTTGAAATTTTTTTGTGATAAAATTCTAAAATGAATGTGATATTTGTGTGGAAAACATGGTTAAGCCCCAGTTCTGCTCCATCACATTTCTAAAATAAATGAGCTTTATATTGTCTTATATTGCTTATACCTTTTGGCTACTTAAATTAATAACTGGATCTGTGTATCACAAATTCCTATCATTTCTACTTAAAGCCAAAAAAAAAAAAAAAAAAAATAAGCCTGAAAGTTTTCCGTTCAAAGTGTTTTACAAAATAACAACACATTATGTTAAAACAAATTTTTATGTGTGCTTTTCTTTGGTGCATTATTTTTTCACCTTTAATGTAAAATTTACGGACTCTCAAAACTAAATTTGTAAAAAAAAATAAACCAGGAGCATCATAAAATTTTAGACAACATGTTTTAAAAGCATTTGTTTACATTTTTAGTTGAGGAAACACAAGTGAGTAGTTGCGGTTGGTTTTGTATTTTAGTTTATTTCTTGGTCATGGGTATTCGATGTGGTCTGTGATATGTTATTTTATGTTTTGTTTGTTTTTTGCTTAAAACATTTTCTAAACAATTTGAAACTACATGCAATGGTGTTTTTCCGTTAAATGCCATAAAAGAAAATAAAAGTTTTGATTAAATGTATTTTGTTGCTGATTTATTTAAATTAAAAGCATCCAAATCAAAGTTCATATTGCACCACGAATTTTTCCAGTATGAGTTTTAAGTAGATACATTCTATTTTGAAATAGTTTTCTGCAGCTTGAGGCAACTTTTGGCAAAATGTTTTTACATCAGTAGAGATACATAGATGTTTTCAGAAGCTTCATTTATTGAAAATTGTAATGCAAAATAAAAAGAAAAGACTGCTGAAATATAAATAAATATTTAAAAAAATTTTATTTCATTATAAATCGATTGGTTTTTGGTGAAGCGAACGTTTTTCAATAACGAGAATTTTTTTTAAAACCAACAGATGGCTATTTGATGCTCTATAAATTGCTCTATTTGGAAGAATTCCAAATAAAGTTCGAATAAGATGTTTATCGTCACAACTTTTGTTGCATTTTGCTCATCTTGAAACACCCATACACTCGACTGCTGTTTACTTTGTGGCTCACATGCATAAATCTACGATTTGTCGCCTGTCAGGATGTCATAGACGTGTTGCGATGCACCGCGATTGTATTTTTTGAGCATTTCTTTCAACCAATCAACAAGAGCTTTTTTTGAGCAATTTACATATTTTGTGGGATGCAACTCAAAAATTTTTTTTTTTGCTGGACAAATGTTTGTGCAATGTTGAATGTATGCTGGTCCCACTAACGCCTAAGGTTGTCTCAAGCTCACGATAGGTCACATGACGATCTTGCAATATCAATTCGCACGCAGCATCAATTGTTTTCGGAACACCAACTGAGATTGGATGACCTTGGCGAAATTCGTTTTGGCATGAACCGTGACCACGATTGAATTCACCATACCATTGTTTAACACTGGTTCTTGCTGAAGCTTCATCGCCAAAAATTGAATTAGGTTAATCCACATCGAAAGTTGTAAAATAACCGCACGAACATGTGTACGACTGAACTCCATTTTTGGGCCGAGATTAATCTTTTAATTTACTGTAAACAATACAAATAACGCTCGTATATCAAAAAGTTCTGAGTACGTTTAACCTCAAAAATGTTCAACTTTACGATAGAGCCGTCAATTGCCAGATTGCCACACTAGAGTTGCAAAATCCCGAAACATAAAAGGCAACCCTCGTATTAGCATCTTTAGGAATATTGTAGGGGTTGAACTTGGTCTGATTAAGAATTTAAATGTATTATAATACATTCATATAAGAAGTAACATTTTCAAATAAAAACTATTTCCAGTTATATGTTTTCTTACTTATATGTATTACATAATTCATTGTTGTATAATAAAGGTTTATCTTTGTAAGAAACAAATTAATTATTAGGTAATATTGAGTAACCAAATGAAAACTATTGATTACACTGTACAACAGTGAAAATGGGTTGAAGAAAAAAAAATAGTTTATATGTATTTTGGTGCTCTAAACCCAAATCTGCTTTCAGTTTTTCTTTATCACGTAAGGATTTTTTTTATGGGCATGGCTAATTTTGCCCCCTAAATTATAGTGTTACGCCCATAATTTAACCATAATTCGGAAGATACTTCTCCAATTTTTTAGTGGAAATGATTTCTTTTTTTAACGCAAAAAAGAGAGTTGTTTTCTGTGCTTGCTATGTTTTTTAGGTTTATTCCTTTATTGCTAAATTTGCTATAAGTTAAATCTTCTTCTTATCTCGATTTGCATCTGCAAATGATTTACATCTAGAAAAAACTTCCTAGTTTATCATTTTACTCGAAAATGTATCTCCAAATCAGCCCTTCGACTCATTGCATCTTAAAGGGTTCGTTTGTATACTGTTGTTGTTGTTAATTGTTGTAGGTTTTCATTTAATGCTCTAAGCCAAATTCGTTTTCTTATTTCATCTGCTTCATATTAGCCTGCAAGCTTAAGGTATTCGTTATCACATTTTTTTTTGCTGTTTTTAAGACATTAACGCCTGAATGGATTTTATTACATTGACTGTTTTCCTTCTCTTGTGTTTTCTATTGTTTTAATTTTGTTTGGTATCGTAGTAAAATCAGTTGCCTTTTAGTGCTTCAAACTGTAACAAATGTATGTTTGAGTGTACGTTAGGCCGGGTCGATTTGCATGGAAAAAATTGTCGATATTGTCGGGTTTTCGATAGCTTTTGTCATGAGGAAAAAAACAATTCCGAGGTGTCCGACCTTAAATTTTTTTTCTGTTACAGGTTGGAATGGTTCAAATTCCACCGTAGAGGAATCAAACAATATTTTCGAACACACCGACCGGGCATTGAGTCTCTTCCAGGGGAGACGCTGAAAATCAAACGCCTCGAATTATTATTTTTTGATAGACTGCAGTGGAATTTTTTTGTTCATGAAAAAAGCTCTCGAATGGCCATATCGATGGCTAAATCGACAGACCCTAGTGCGCATACATATACATATGTACACATAAAATTAATCATAAACACGATTTTCGTAAATGTAAAGAAACTTAAGATGCAATCAGTATCCGTTAAGCGAGGAGAAGAGAGAGAGAGACAGAGAGAGAAAATCAAAATATGGTTGCAAGTCACAGCACTTTAATGCGTTGAAATTTTTATTGCATTTATTACAACAAAAAAAAAAAAAGAAAATGTTTTTGTCAAGAAAACCAAGCCCATAGCTCAAAAGACCAAACACCAAAAATTGTGTATATGACGCACTAGCATTTAGCAATTTCAAAAGTGCTACTCATTGTTCAATGCTATTGTCGCAGATATGAGACATATATAAAACCTGCAGTTTAAAATGTTTTTATAGCGGAAAATCTGAACTTAAGCAGCACAACCTTAGTGATAAGAATCTTCTAAGAAATAAGAACCTTATTTCACGTGTATTAATAAATAATTTATTTATTTACCTATTTGCAGTTTTCTTTTATGAAAAAAAGTCCAAAATAAAATGTATAAAATCTTGGAAAGATTTTATTTTGAATTGAATATTTTGAGATGTCAAGGAGTTGAAAAGTACAGTGAGTATTTATTAAACTATTATTTGTACAAAATTTCATTTGTTTAGTTTTACAAAAGCAAAACTGCGAAACATTGCAAAAAGTAGGACACATATTCCAATATCTTTTCTAGGATTATTTATTGACGAAAAGAGAGGAATTATTTTAACAATCCTTCTTACGTTCAAAAAATCAGTCCAACCTGCTACAAGGGAGCCTGCACATGAGTCAAATGTTTGACCAACCCCCAATAGTTATTTTTTTCCCATTATTTTTTTCGAAGACATCCATCTCATACAACTCCTCGTTAGAAGTACTCCCATACAAAAATACAAAACAATTTAGACCCGACGCCTCGAAAATGCCTTTTTTCTAAATGTCGTAGAGAACTTTTTTTGCTCATGAAAAAAAGTATCGAAAAATCGATGACACGATATCGGCAAATTTTTTTTCCAAACAAATCGACCCAGCAGATGAACAAATTTAAAAAATAATTAATTAGTCTATATTATCATGATTTAATGGTAAGGCGAAAATAATCATGAAAACAAACTTTTTAAAATGATTGATTATGGCTGCGTATGAGTGCTAAATGGAAATGTATTATGTGCCATATTTGTTACGTATACGCAGTTGAAGAACCCAATTAACAATGAAGTTTTAGAGGAATTTAAAATTTCTAGGAAGCTCTGGATACCCAGATTGTTACATTTTTAAAATAGCACAGTGCTATCACTGCTTTTCCGTAGAAAAATCCAGAAACACAAGCACGAAAGCATTCTTAAAAATATATACAGCACTTCTCAGCTGTCAGTCTCAAGTTATAAAATTCATGCATTAATAAAAATCATAGTTCAGCACTGTGGCAGGGCGGCTCTACAATTTTTAGTTTTTTCAAAACTCATTTTGCTTTCTTATTTATATAATAAATTAAATATAACCTCTTTTTGTTTCTTTAGAAAAAAAGATATAAAATAAACCGTAGAACACACCAACATTAAATCACCATATTTCAGTTCCGGAGGTCGTCTATTTGTTTCAGGTACATGGTCTGGTGTTTATTTTTTTTTTTTTTCATAATTTTGTTTGTTCAAGTGCTTAAATATTAAAATTTATGCTTGTCATACAAAATTGTTGTTGTTTTCTTCTATTGCGGTGTGTCCGTGTTTGTGCTAATAATTACTTGTTAATTAATGTTATAAAAACATAAGGATACTAGAATGTCTGTCTGTCCATCCCTTCTGCTGGCTGTTGGTCTTGGTTAAATATCACTTGTGTAGACGTGTGTGTGTGTATGTGCTTGGCTGTGTCATGTCTTAGGGGTTGTTTGATGTCGTTGTCATATAAAAATATTGTTGACTTTTTGTTAAAAAGAGTACCTTTTAAGTGAGCCAAAACAAGCACTTATAGATAGATTATAATAGCAGTAATAATAGCAACAATAACTTGCGTTGAACAAAAAAAAATATGTATGTTAACGAGGTTAAATAAAAATTATAAAGAAAAATTTTTATAAAGCCAACAGAAAATTTAGGAATGAAAATAAAATCTGATGGTCATTGTAACTAGTGCACTAAAATTATACCCAATCTTCGATTTAGTTTCGGCTAAATTAAATAAAATGAAATAATAAAATAAAATAGTAATAACTCTTTTTCCATAGCGAGCGAAAATTTTTATAAACTATTCTCAAATTTATTCCAAATTTTGTTGTTAGTTGAAAGCAAGCGAGCGGCCAAATAAAAAAGTTAAACGAAAAAGCTGTGGAAAAAATCCCAAAGCCAATATGAATTTGGAAAGTGGTGCATAAAAATGTTCGTTTCTATGCAAAAAAGGCAATTACGTGCCCAGTTAATTGATAACATACTGCAATAAATCAGGACTTGTCCTTTTGACGACCATTATATTATATCCCTCACAATGGTGGCAAGTGTATATATATGTTTGTAATTCCATTTGTAATGCCCTTAAATTTCGTTGTCCGACCCCATAAAGCAGTATCGTCTGGATCAATATTAATAGAGAAATCGATTCAGCGCTGTCCGTCCATCAGTAGGCCGTTTCTGAGGAACTACTTAAATCAGAAAATTATTTTGATGCCAAACTATTCATTCATCGTGTGGTGTGTTCGCAATTGAAATTTTGAAATTCACCAAAACAGGTTGATAAATAACCGAGATATGGCCAAAAAACTGCGAAAGGTAAACAGGATTACATTTTTGACATGAACAATTTGAAAAAAAATATATATTTTTTTTTGCTTTGAGGCTAAAATACTATCTATACTATTTGCCATAATCATTTAAAGCAAAAGAAAAAAAAAAATTAAAAATTTTCGACATCGGTCCATATAAAGCGGAAGAAAAAGCGAAAACCGATTTCTTAAGAAGTTGGACTTCTACGCGAACTTAAGCCAAAAAATAAACATCCTAATAAAATATCAATAATGTAAGACAAATCATAGAAATTTTCGGCATTAGTCCATATATAGCCAAGAAATAGTGAAAACCGATTTCTCAAGAAGTTGGGCTTGTGCGCGAACCTGAACCAGTTTTGGTAACGAAAATATAAAAATAAATAATAAAATATAGTTGCTCAAAGTGAACAATAAAAACTTAACAGATGTGTTAATACACAACCGAGATATAGCAAAAACCGATTTCTCAAGAGGTTAGAAATGTGATCAACATTTTTAAAGACGCTCATCAGCACGTGACGAGCGACTTGGTGGTCGTGAAACAGCCACATTATGTACCCCAGCCAGTAAATCTTCAACTTAACTTTTCTTGTCTTCTTTTAAAATGCTGACAACTGCAATTTTATCACAAAAAAATCTTTTTCAATTTGGAGGAACTAAAAACCAAACTAGAAGGACTGATAAATTTATTAACAAATCTTCCTTTATTTTGAAAGAGCAAAAATCGAACTCAAGCCTGATAAAATTATTGACAATTATGAATCATAACTTTCGACTAATTCGATAATTTGTGGGTCTAGTCGAACGATCCCTTAAACTAGGGACAGAGAGGATAAAACGGTCTACAAGTTAGAAGTTTATGGTGCATAAAAGATATATATCTGTATAATATATCAGTATATTAAATAGATTTTTCGCTTTAAAGTGATCTTTGAAAGCATAAATCGATTTTCTTCTTTGAAGTAACTTTTGCTCTTGTAAAGTTTTTTTGTCGCAAAATTAACTTCATCCTCTGGAACTACCCTCGCTTAAGAAAATACATTTTTTTTTCTGTGGCCTCAAATGTGCAAGTGCTTCTGTAGTGAGCACTCTGTGTTAACACAAGCATTTTTTAGTTTAAGAGTATAATTTAGTTTAAGTACAATTTTATTTACAATACATACAAACATATTTCAACTAAAATGTGTTCAAACATGTTTGCTTGTGTTACTGAAAAGTAGGCTGATGTTTGTTCAAATAAAAATTTATTTCGTGCTGATGCTGGCTGGAAGACACACACAAAGAGAGTTTTCTTGAAATTTCTTTAATATAATATAAAATAAGCTTTTTGTTTTCATGCAATGAAAGAACAGATTCTTTCATTTTGGCTTTAAAATTGAAGTCTTTCATTATTTCATATTTCAACTGACCTGCAAAATATTTTCAATTCTAATAAATTTCTTTTTCTGGCTTCTTTCTTTAATAAGATTAAAGTTTGTGGCCTTAAGTTCAAGTATCTTGACATATTTTTGACAAGTATGTATGTGATGTTATGTCCTTGCGGATAAATTTAGTGTCCATAATATATTACAAAATTATACAGTGGAAAAATTGTTTTTTGTTTCAAAATTTATGTTTTTACTTATGAATTAAAGGCAAATTTTATTTAAAAACTAATTTTAATTTATAGTCGAAATTTTATGATTTACTGTTTTAGGTCTAAAAATATACCTTCTTAATGTTTTCTGTATATTTCAGCCGTCTATATGCCGCCGATATTTCGTTGGTGCTAATTAACTCACCAGTAGACTCGAAAACTCTTAAAAGAATGTTTGCAACCCAATTACTTATTCCAAAATTCCCCTGAACAAAATGAGTATCAGAAATGTTCGAACAATACACAGAATACAGAAAACATTTTTTCGTCTTGCAACACTTTCACTTTTCTGAAAAAGACAGAAAACATTCCTAAGGTCTTTTTTTAGAACTGAAACAATTGAAAAATTTCAATTGGCTCTCAAAGCAAATAATTAATTAAATTCACTTACAATTGTTAATTACATTATCGGGCCTTTAGTTCGATTTTACTCCTTCAGAATTGTGAGAAATGATGATCGTCGGAGTGGATGTGAAACAGCCATGGCCCAATTATCAGGTCAATGCATCCCTCCATATAATTTAGACGTATGTGGTTGTAAGTTTGGCAGTCTCACCACTACTATTACACAAACAAACCTAATAAATCGGCCTTGCCTTCAGATTTACTTTTCTTGTCTTCTTTAAAATGTTTGCGACAAAAAAATCTTTGTAAAATCGAACTAAAATCTCGGTAAAGTAATTAACAACTATTTCCATTTCTAGCCGTAAATACATCAATGATACATTTAATGTACTGCTACCAAGTATAAAAAATATGCTGCTAAACCAACAACAATCCGCATTTTCCGTAAATAAGTTTTGTCATGAAATTTCAAATAGAAAACATTTGAGTTTTAGTAAATTGTTGGTAACAGGCATTTTGAAATATAACCACAAAAAGCTTGGCATACAGGTTTATAAGAACTCCGCACTATTCACTAAGTTCCTTAATTTCCTTCAGCATATGCGCCGCCACTGGGTTGTGTCTGGTAAGGTGTTTCTTTCACAATATCGGGACCGTATTTGTGAGAAGGCGGTGCACTGGCATAAATAGTACTCTAATGAATGTCTCGCTCTCCTACTCACATGCTCTACATTCATCTTCTCCCGCTATTACTATGCCGTTAAGATATGCCAGTAGCGGATAGTGACCTGTCATAACTCCCATTAATTTACTCAAGTCGGGCTTGCTAAGTCGTAGCAGTCCCCGTTTTTTCTTCGTGTCGATCAGATAATTCGTGCATTGATTCACATGGTTTCGTTATTCCAGAGAGTTAAATGGGTCCTTTGTGCGCAATTCTTTAGCTTAGTTTTAACTGCATCGAAAGGTTTCGCGCATACTAAGCTTATGTTACTCAACTCTTTTGCCCTTGAAGCAAGTGAGCTTACTCTCTCATTTCCAGTTATCATGGAAATGAGATTTAAGTACAACATCATTTAAATTGTCGAAATTTTATAGGCGACATGTAAAACTTTCTCAGCTGCAGAGAGTAGATGCCTTCACAACATGTTTTTCTTTTCTGTGTATTTGCAATTATGAACACTTTGTTCAAATGCTGATGTGTAAAAAAAAGCAGACTCATTTATTTTACAGCTCATTAAAAAACAGTTTAGTTTCGAATTACTGTTATTGGTGTTAAAATTAATGATCATGAATTTTCTTCAACAAGAATGATTAATATTGAAATAGTTTGCTTACCTTTGCATTTCACAAGCACAACCACTCTGCGGATGAAAGCGTCATTCTAAGTACGCATTTAAAATCAACAAACCTTGGGGGCAAATTTGTTTGGTCTGAACACTAATTAACATTAAATTTGCAAAGGGAGACTACGTTTTATGAGCAGTGGGAATAAATGTGTGCAGTGTATTTTGATATGAAAACTAAACACCGAATAAAATCAGTTTTATGGAAATGATAACGAAAACAATTTACATTTTTTTTTATAACAATGTGTAAAAGGAGTAATAAGAAAATCTAAGGAAAATAAGTAGTATGAAGAGAACATGAAAGTCCCCAATGCTGAAAAGAAAAACTTATAAGTTAATTTACTTTTCCCAGGGCACAAATGGTATTAATTTTTTATGCGCAAAATTTGATGCTTAAATCAATTTCTGTTTTACAGAACCAAATCAGCATTTGTTGAAAACCAAATATGTCTCAATCATGATTGGCAATTAAAATAAAAATAAGTTTCGAACCTCACAATAGCTTTACTCATCAAATTATTTAAAAAAATTAATGAAGAAGAGCGACAGTGAAGCTGGAAATAACGAAAAATAAAAAATATTGACTATTTTTATATAAAATAATTAAAAGAGTTTTATTTAATAGATAATAGCTGACCTTGAGCCCGAAGTAAACAGCCAACTATTTCTTGGTATTAACTTTGCAATTTTCATACAACCACGAAAATTATGAAAAAAATAAGCGACAATGGCGACAACAGCAGTGTTGTTGAAAACTTCAACAGTTTGTTTATTTCAACAAATTTTGGTAACAAATTAATGAATTAATAATATCGCGTTTGCTGTAAATATAACATGTTTGAATGTTAATCATGCATTCGTTATTGATAATGTTAAAAATAAACATATTACAGTTGTCATGGGAGGAGTCAACAAAATTATCAGCATTTAACAAGCTGGACTATAAAGTTAAAATTAATATTTAACAAGAAATATGTTTTTGGTGATAAAAATTTTGCTTCGATATTTTAAAGAAAAGTATCTTGATTGTCTTAACTCTATAACTGGTTATAGAGAACATAACATTTATATAAGTGTCGGTGGCATATAGACGGCTGAAAAAAGAAGAAAAGAAATAATAAGGTATATTTTAGACCTAAAATAATACATTTCAATTGACTCTCATAGCAAATAAATGATTAGATTTAGTTTTGAATATTTTTTTCGATTTCTGAAAAATTAAAATTTTTAATTGAATTCTGTATGCAATAGGTACGAACAAATGGTTAATAAAAGTCATAAAAAGCCTCGGAGTAGATAAATATTGTATCTCCATGTTTCAGTTTTTGTTTCGTATCTCTGCCAATGAATAATTAACTGAAATTAATAAAAAAATATATGATAGATTTTAAAAATTATGATTAATTGCACTTGTAATAACGAGTAATGCTGCTATGCTGTAACAAAATATGTTTGTTTTTAACATATATCCGCTGCGTTTAAGCACTGTGTGATAATTTTTATGTACAAATTATTTTATACAGAATGCAATAAAATTTTCAATTTTATAGTTTCCTCAAAACAATCAGCAAGCATTAAAGTTAAAAAGGAAGTTTAACAAGTGCAGTTTAACGATGATGACTTAGCTTAACTCTAAAAGGTTTGTTTTTGTTTTCGTCAGAAGGTGGCAGGCACTTGCTTGTTTTTTAGTTTTCGTTTTTACTTCAATGCCAGTGGTTGGAGAAAGTCCTTAATAATACATAATAAAAAATATATAAATAATAAAGGTATACATTTCAGCTTGTTTTTCTTGTGGCAAAAGGGGAAAGCAAAAATAAAATTTTGTTGTTGTTTACAACAAACAAATGGAAAAAATAAAAAAAAAATTTTTTTTTCTACTTGTTCATTGAGGAAAAAAAGTGAAATGAATACCTTTAAAAAATATCTGAAACACAGTTGAAGGTGTTTTTTATGCTTGATTTCAATGTAGAAAATGATTGATTTGAACATTTTTATTGCTGCTATTTTCTATATTTTTTCCATTTCAATTTTCATGTTCTCCTTGCACAGCAAGTCAACGTAATACACTCTTAAGAAAAAAACTTTTACTGAAAACCTATATTCCATGTTTTCTTTGCTTGTTAAGGTGATAGCAAATCTGGGATGCTCATCGTCATCAAAATCTTCTCGGACCACCACTTATAAACACTTTTTTTGGCGAATGTTACACCCAACATTTCAAGCGCCTTGGTTGTCAACAACAAACTAGTAATTCAAATTGGCTGATAATGCCTACATATAACTAACACATGTGTGCCAAAATAAAAAAAAAATATTTTTTTGTTTGATAATCAAATGTACACAAGGCACGAAAATGTAAAATTCACGTTTTCTTTTGAACAAACCTTGTACGTAGATTTTTTTTTCTTGAACATCTGGTTTTTAGCGCCGTTTTGAAGCCATTTATTGACCTTATCTGCCACATAAAATTCTGTCTTCGGCTAGCGCTAAGTTGTAAGCTGATGTTATACATTTATATAGGAAAAAATTTTTATACATGCACTTTGGTAAAGGGTATATAAAATTCGGCTTAGCCGAATGTGTAAGTCTTGCTTTATTTTTATGTGTTTCACGTAATAATACACTTTCAGTTGTGGGAACGTTGTTAAATTAATCTCATACAATCATCTAAATATTTACGACATTGTTTTGCAACACTTTTTTTTGCATGTTATTCTCCGAAAGAGATGTGCCGTGTAAAAACAGGCTTCATATACTTTGTTCGAGTAATTGATATTACTCATACGCACACGTATTTGTTTTCTCTTTTCTCATTAAGAAATGTTACATTGATGCCGAGCTGGCCATGTATGTATGTATATGTGTATTAAAATATTCATTTATTTTATGTAAAAATTTCTTGCCATTATATTCTCATGATTCTCATTTTCTTTGCTTCTTCTTATTTTAATTATTAAACTTGATAAGATATCTGGTGTTTTGTTTTTCTCTAGAAATCTCAAAAGAAATGTTTCAATAGCCTAGAGCTATTAAGAAAACTTTGTAATGATCTCTTTTTGTTTTATTACAGAAAATAATCAATATTTTTAATAAAATGCATTTTTTTTGGACCTTCATAGTCTCTAGCTGATTGCAAAGTTTTATTTAATTATTATTATCTTTTGTAGTTTGTCTTGTTTAATATAATATCCGTAATTCGTTTATTTCTGAAAGGGAAGTGAGTAATTAAATTTTTGTTGACGTTCTTTTGTGTTTTAAGCAATGATTTCGGTTTTCTCTTTTCAAATGAAAAAATGTCACGAGACCCCAAAAAATGTGTTAAGTCCTCATAACAATTACTTTCTTGTTTTCTTCCTGTTTAGGTAGGATATGCATACATAAATTGGCCATATTTACACAAATTTGTAAAGCAAAATCTTATTTTCCCTCAATTTGCCTTTCCATTGAAGCAAACATATTCTTACCACTAAATTACAAACGAAAAGCTGATTATTGTTGTAACACTAACAGCCTGTTGGCACACATACATACACAGATATTTTGTTGTAACATGGTGTTTATACATTAAAGAGCAATAACAAAGTAAAAAGGAGCTCAGATGGTATGTATGTATATAGAGTGTGGTATATAGAGTACAGAGCAGTATATACTCGTAATAGTAAATACTTTCTATAAATGAACAACAAACATTTGAAGATTGTTTTTGTTGTTCTGTAGTTGTTGTGGGTGGTAGTAGTAAAAGTAGTTGACTTTGTATTTCAATACAAATAGAAGAAAAAAAAAAAAAAACACCACAAGAACAAGAACAACAACAGCACTTGAACTAGAGCAACAGTTATTTTAATAACAACAACAAATACCGCAATACAGAATAAAATAAATAAGAGAACTGAAAGAGAAGATTGAAATGCAAATATTTTCAACTATAATTTGCAAAACGTACAGAGCACAAAAATACAAACATAGAAAAACGGAAATAAAAGCGAATAAATATGTAAATGGAAATGTAAATGTAAAACAGGAAAAGAAACTCCTGCAGAAAATAAATATAGCGGAAGTAAATTTAAAGTAATACCACTTTTTATTTAAATTTTTAATAAATGTTATGATAAGCAAATTAACTAATTTGCATAGAGAACGAAAAATAAACATGTTGAATAGTTTTATAAAAGATAGCAGCAATAATGCCCAAGTTATATAAAAATCGTGTGTTTATAAGCTTGATTCAAATAACGTTAGCATTTATTTTCACTGGAAATATTAATTTTAAATTAATGCTTTAACGAGCAAAATGTCTTAAAAGTTTATGCATAAACACAAAATAGCGAAGATTTTAATAACCACTTGTTAGTAACAATAACCCTTGTTTAAGCAAATACTCCAAACAAACATTTTCTAACACAAAATTCTCTATAATTTAAAGACTCGGAAGTGTATGATGTACAACAAATGGATGCCTAATTCCTCCTCTACTTGTGCATATTAAATTTCATTTCACATAGTCAAAGAAAGTTATTAAAAGAATCTAAAATTGATTAAAAATGTATAAAAATAATACCGAAAAAATATATATTAAGCAATTGTTTTGGTCATCTCCCAGACTCGGTCTTGTATTAAATTATTCATTCTCTAAAAAAAATCAATCATTTTTTTTGTTGGTAAAGGGCAAAAAAAAACGTTTCTTTTCGTTGCGTTTTGCTGAGCTTAATTGTTAATTTTTTTTTTCTTCTCGAAAACAATATATTTTTTATGAAAATTAAAACTAATTTTGTATTTACAAAATGTATATGCCCGTAACCGTACCATATACGCCAGGATGAAAAACAAAATACTAAAAATTTTAATTATCTGCTATTAATCGTTTATGAATAAAATATTTTACTAAACGATTATTAAGCTTCCAACATTGTTGATAATCAATTGAATAATATTCCTTATGAATTAGAAGGTTATTATATAATAAATTATTTAAATATTTGTTTTTTTTTATGGAAAAATATCAGTATCACAATTTTTATCTGTGACTGAAAAAGTCGTTCAGTTTGATCAATTATGCCCATAGAATCAGTCCTATTAAACTGCCTTTTCAGTTTAACGTATGCTTAAACCATGGTTTGTACCCCAGCCAGTATGGGCTCATCTTCACTTTTTCGTCTTCTTTAAAAATGTTGAGCACTCCAGTTTTATCACAAAAAATCTTTATCAATTTCAAAGAAGTAAAATCGAACTTAAGCCCAGTAAAATTATTAACAATTGATTAATATTATTTTAGGGAAGAGAGGAAATGTTGGAGCCTTGTTAGCTGGGGAACAACCAGCTGTTTTGTATTCACCATGGTGCTAGTCAGTAGCCAAATTAGCTTCAAGCGCAGGTCGTGGCAAATATATGCATGCAACTGAGTCTTTGATTTAATTTCTGTCTATATTTAACTTGTCACAACATTTATGGCTTATTTGGATTCCGAATTTTGCACCTCTCTTTGCGCTTGTAAGGGATTCTATGAATACAGAAAACTCGTTGGCATAGAAAGCTACACTGAAACCCAACATTTTGCTTCGAAAATTTAAGTGTCTGGATAGTGTAATTTAAAAACTTTGGTTTTGAAAATTCTGATATGGAAAACGCTAAAACTTGAAAAATTTTCAATTTAACAAGTAAACAGAATTCAGATTTTCTGCTTAATATGCATCGTACAAATGGGAGTAATTTTGTAATGTAATTGAAAAAAAAATATGCATGCAAAGCATAGAGAGTAGAGAAATGCAGATAAGTGAAATGTAAATACAAAAACGAATTGCTATTATTTCAAATACGTAAGGAAACTTACTCTTGCTCGAGTGCATACAAACGTTAAACGCAAATAACTGACGCTGTTGTTGCTTATTTTGCCTAAAGTTTTTATTGCTTCAATGGAATTTTCCATCTCTCCATTTTAAAGTTTTATTTTTAGCCAAAGAATTGAGGTAAAATATTGATATACCTCAATGGGTATCTTCTTCAGGATTTTTTTTAGGTTTGATGGTTTTTCAAAAATTTTCTTAACAATTTAAAAAAACACAAAAAACAATTATTTTATTTTTTTTTGAAAAAACATCAAACCTAAAAAAAATTCCTAAAGAAGAAGCATTAGAAAACACAAGTTACCTCAAGCTCGAATTATTAGTTAAGAAATTATTAATCAACTAGTATTCGATATATGTATGTATGTAAACTGAGTAATGTGGAACAAGGCCTTGGAAACAACAAGACTTGTGTTGTATAATGCTACAAAAAGTTAAAACTGTTTACTAAAACCTTAAGCCAAGCTGCGAAACAGAAAAATTTCATTTGAAAAAGAAATAGAAATTGTCATTTTCGTACAAGTTCTGTATTACTGAAAATCTGAAATTAAATTATTTTCATTAAATTTACATAATAAATTTGTCTTCAGTGTACTTTTTGAGTAAATTCGATACCGATAAAAAAATAAATAAATGGTCAAACATTACAAATTGTCATTAAATAAAAAACAAATCCCTTCAAACCTTTGTTTTGCGCTTATAAAAAAACGTTTTGAGAATTGTATAACTTTGTTGTAGCTGTATGAAAAAAAAAACAACAATAAACTTAAATTAAAATATAAAACAATAAGAGCTTTTGGGGTTAATAGGCAACAGGATAATCATTTTACAACCCTGCTAATTAACCAACAACAGAACAAAAATACTTTTAACAGTCATCAACTCAGTTTTAAATAGAAGAAAGAAAATAAAAAACATTTAATCTGTACTAAAAATGAACATTAAAAAAAAACAAAAGAATGCAACAGCTTGGCTAAAAATAACAGCGAAGAAGCTGAAATTATGGCCAAAACGCTAAATAGCCAACAAACAGTCTTAATTCAACGAACGAATGGTCAAACACAAGAATGAGGGGGCAGGGAGGTTTTGTTCATTTAGCTGCCTCCTGCCTGCTGGTTGTTGTTTTCATCTCATTTTTAACTTAAACATCAGCGGAACCATAAAAACAAACAAAATATGAAATATAATACTAAAGAATTTTATTTTTTCCCCCATTTTAACAATAGTTAAAAATGAGGCTTAACGTTCACAGAAAAGAAACAATAATAAAAATTTTATTTTTATGTGTTTTTTTTTGCCAAAAAATAATGACGTTAGTTTATGACAGTTACAAACTAAAATTATCCTTATGTACGAGACATATAATTTCGTCCGTATGGCTGAGAGTTTGAGAGAATGTGTAGAGAGTGAGCTGGTGTGAGAGAATTCATTATATTAAAAGATTTTTTTCTTCTTCGTAGATGGCATGACCTTAAACTTTTTCTGCAGCCCAAAATAAAAATCTGAAACAACTTACAAAATTAAATCGTGTGAATTTTAAAGCAGTAACCCAACAAACAAATTATATAGTAAATAAGAAAAAAAATAAAAATGAGAAAGGAATGAATTCAGGCAAATACGAGGCTGATTTACAGTAGGGACTCCCTACAAGTAGCTTAGCGCATTTCACTTGGTGGAGGTGGAGATCCCATTATGTGTGGCACCCTCTGTATTTGAAGTTTTGTTTTGTTTTAGTATTTGTTGTTGTAGCGGCCAGACAACTACATTATTCAGTAGAAATTTCAGGTATTTATCTCTTACGGTTCCAAAGTTACAGCTAATTTTCAAACTAAAGGGTGCCCCGTAAGAAGAGTTACAGTTAAAATTTTTTACTTTTTGTTATTTTTGGAATTTTTAATTGTAGAGGCCTCACAACTATACATACTGTGAAAATTTCAGCTATAACTCTTGCAGCTCAAAGGTTACAGGAAATTTGAGCTTCTTCTTTAGAAGTACCTTTTAGTTTTTAACTAGTTGTTGTTGGTATTTGTTGTTGTAGATTATTCAGCTCTTATGATTGAAAAGTGACAACAAATTTTCACAATTTCTCGTATGGGACCCCTTTTATTTGTATAATTTTTTTGTTTTTAGTATTTGTTGTTGTAATAATCGGGTAACCACATGATCTGTGAAAATTTTAGCTCTCTATTTCTTACCGTTTGCAAGAAAGGGCCTGTGACGAAAGTGCAACGAAGTGCCAGCAAAAGAGTATCGTTTTCACTCTATGAGTACGGAAGCCTAAAAACTGAAAAGAAAATTTAAAGCAGTTTTGGAGAGAGCGCGTGCAACATCAGAACGACTAGAAGTAGAAATTTGTCGATGTTGCCGTAGAGTACACGAAGGTAAAATGAGGCGCATTGAAAATGAAGAACATGAGTTATAGACATACGGTCTAATTCATAAACGCTATATTAAGGTCTTATAAGTGGTATTCTTTTTCTTGGAAGTGGTGTTCATAAACGAACAATAGCGAATATTTTATCACTGACTTATTGTAATAAATTGATTTATTTGAAACAACATATTTCAACTCAAAAATCTTAATAAATTTGAGGCTCAGAAATGTATGCTCCGTTTATGCCCATCATCTCGATTTGTGCTCTCTTTTAAGATCTCTTTGAAAGCGAAAAAAAAACAGATTTTGATGAGTCATAATCAGGCCCACTCTGAAATTCATTTTACTTGAAATCATGTGACTTTTGGGGACAAATTAAATTAGATAACGATTTTATGATGGTTTTTTGTAGTTTTTCTGAAGTTAAAACAGTGTTGTTTGGAACTTTATTCATAATGTACAATCTTCGAAAGCATTTTTGATTTCTGTTTGTTCAGTTTGATTTCGCTGCTTGTTCAAGATTATTTCTATTTGAGACACGTCAAATTTTTTTAGCTACTGGACTTTGTCTCCAATCTATATTACATTATATGCACTAAATTTTATTCCCGATAAAGGACATCTAAATGATCCATATAAAATAAGTAAGTTCTCACTTACGAAACCCACTTCTTGCTATGATGTTTGCTGAAATATTAAGATTGGCTACTAAAATAAAATAAATAAATTTTCTGTTATGCATGAGGTAATGTCCACACTTTCTTAAAATATATTTTTATTGCAAAATATTCTATTCACTAAATTCTATTTGCGATCAAGGAAATCCAAACGATCAGTATAAAATAAAGTTCACATTTAAGAAACCAATTTCTTGATGTGATGTTTGTTGAAATATTAATATTAGCTACTAAAAAAAATATTTCTAAAATAAATTTCTGTTATGCATGAGGTAATGGCCACTCTCTGTTAAAATACATTTTTATTGCAAAACAAACAAAAAAATTATATTTATATAACTCAGTAAAACCATCTCATTTTCTACTTTATCTATTTTCCGTCCGAATACAATACCATACATTTTTTGTTTAATCAGAATTTCCTTCATTGTCATTTTTCGCACGTTTTTGACTTTATCATCGTTGAGTTTCATGAGAAAAGAACATTTCATAAAACTGTTGCCAGATAAGATAATAACAAAAACATCAATTATCGAGTCAAGAAATCATAATCATCCGAAAGAGGAAATGTCGAAAGGAAAATGAATGATTAATGAAAATGTTTCTCTCTTTTTTTCTACTAACACAAAAGCCAACACAAACAAAGATGTAAAGCAAGAAAGCAAAATCCATAGTATCTTAAAAAAACAACTATTGCCGGTTATACAACGCGTAGCTTGAGATAAAAGAAACAGTAGTCATGCCTAATTTAAAGTATGTTAGGAAAGGCATGCTAACTGTTTGAAAAAGTACTTTTTATGTAAAATATTAATACGGGGACTATTTTAAAACCCTTTTCTAAGAAGTTCTTAAAAAATACATTCAAAAGCATTTAAAAAAAGTAACCTTCAAAAAAAGTAGTGAACATTTACCAAAGTTTCTGTTAATTTTTTTATTTTTGAAAATTTACCTTTTAAAAGGTGTTTAAATTCACAGTAAAGAAGTCAAAAAGTACTTCGTTTAAAAAGTAGTACACACATACTTTTACAAAGAGCATTTCAAAAATATTTTTTTAGGAAATCGCCTTTTTAATTAAGCTTAAAAGAATACTTTGAAAAAAGTTCTTTTTAAAATACTACTGTTAAAAAAAAATTGAATACCTTTTAAAATAGTACCTTTAACGATAATTGGCTTTTGAAAAAATTACCTTTTCACAAGTTCAATTAAAAAAAAAATTACTTTTCATTACAAGTACCTTTTGAAAAAGTACCTCTTAAAGTAAAGCGCCTCTTAAAGTAGCGTTTTAGAAAAGTACATTTTAAAAAAGTACACTTTATAAAAGGTATCTTTCAAGAAAGTGCGCTTTATATACTTTTTATGTACATTCTCAGAAGTACCTTAAAACAGTAGCTTCTAAAAGCGTGCCTTTTAAAAGATTACTTTTAAAAAAAATACCTATTTAGCAACTTTCCTTTTGAAAAAGTACCTTTTTAGGAAACTTCGCTTTTGAAAAAGAGCCTTAAAAAAGTACTTTAAAAAAAAAAGTACTTTTAAAAAAAGTACATTTTAAAAAAAGTACTAAAAAAATACTTTTTTTTAAAGTACTTTTTAATATAGCTACTTTGCAAAAAGTACCTGTTAAAAATAAACCATTCTCAACTCATCAGTAGATTCGAAAAATCTTGATGGAATGTTTGAAAGTCCTACTACTTATTCCAAATTCCCATTAACAAAATGAGAATCGGAAATGTTTAAGCAAAGTTTTATTACAGAAAACATTTTTTCGTCTTGCAACACTTTTACTTTTCTTAACAACTTCTATATTGTATTCTTGTATTTTTGAAATTATCAAAAAGTACAAGCTTTTGAATATTAAAAAATGAACTTATTTATTTGCTTTAAGAGCCAATTGAAATGTATTATTTTAGGTCTTCAAATTTACCTAAAGTAATACATTTCATTGGCTCTTAAAGCAAATAAATAAGTTCATTTTTGAATAGACCTTTATATTTTTGCAAACATAACTCTAAGGAAAATTTATTTAAAAAAGTATATGTACGTATATTAATATACTTTTTTAAATAAATTTTTCTTTCAAATGAACTTATGAAAAAGTACCTATTAAAAGAAGATTTTTTAAGTGGCATTCAATAAAACACTCTTCAAAAAAGAACCTTTAAGAAAGGAATTTATTTTTAGCGGTTACCTTCTTAAAAGTATATTCTAACGACAAATATTCGCACAAAGTTCAAATTTATTTTATGCCGGTTTTTGCACTTTTTTTTCTCAAAATTTTAATAGATTAATAAAAAATAAGAAAATAAAAAGTTAAGAAAAAGTAAAAAAAACAAACAAAATTAATAGAACCATACTCATCTATATTTTTTGTGCAAAATAATATTGAAAATGTTATCTTTTAAGATTTTTCGAGCCTCCTGATGAGTTGATTAGCATCAAAGAAATGTCGGCGGCATATAAACGGCTGAAAAAGACTGAAAATATTAATAGGGTCTATTTTTAGACCTAAAGCACTAGATTTCAATTGGCTCTTATACAAATAAATAATTAAGTTCATTTCCGAATGCAGCAATTTGTTTAAACACATTTTCGTATGTTTTTCTTTTTCTTGGACAATGATCTGTGTCACCGGTTGTTTTTTCCGAATTTACAATGTAATAATGCAGTAGTTTTCCACAGTACTGTTTGTGGTATGGTAACGAACATTTTTTTATATTATTTTTTGCTTTCAAATTGTGTTATCAAGCTTGCAACTCCAGTCAAGGGTTTCTGAGGGCGCCTTATCGTGTTAACTTTTCCATATAATGTACATATGTGTACTAGCTTTTTCTAAAGCTATTGTTTGTTGGTGTTGTTGTTGTTGTTGTTGTTTTATCCCTTTTGTTACTTGAATTATCATACAAAAGAGAATCATGCTAAGCGTCGAAAAAAGACAACAGAAGCCAATAAAAATAAATATGGCTTTTATTTAACACAAATATGCACGTGTGTGTGTGGGAGAGTGGGCTGGTGTGTGTTAATTCGCAATTCAAAGGAGAGAATTAAACAGCAAAGGATAGCTTTGAACAAAGAAAATATTTTCTATAGAAGCATGTGTGAAGAATATATTTCAAAAATTAGATAACAAACCAGTTCATATTAAACTTGCCTGAAAACCATTCACAGTGAGCTTCTATAACAACAAAGAAGGTAATTTACATGATTTGTAATAAAAAAAAGTTTGAGTAGTAGGAAAAAAGGACAAATACTTTAGTGTATTCAAATATATTATGAAAGAAAAGGTTTATCTGTTTCAAATCACATATTCAACAAGAATATTATTAGTGTATTAATAGTTTGGGGATGTTTGTATTTTTAAATCAAATTTAGGGAAATTCAACAAAACTCTGCTTGCTTTTGATTTGAGTAAAACTTTATCATCCATATAAAGCTGACATTTTATGCCCTGTAAACCCACCAACCAACGTGTACCATATAGTGGTCGTGACCGTGGCGTGGAAAAATTTAAAAATTGAAAATGACAAAATAATTTAATTTTTGTTAATTACTTTATCGGGCTTAAGTTCGATTTTATTTCTTTAGAATTGAGGAAGATTTTTTTGTGGTAAAATTGTAGTGATCAATATTTTTAAAGGAGACAAGAAAAGCAAAGTCGAAGACTTGTTAGCTGGGGAACATATCATGACTGTTCCACATTCACCACGCCAATCATCAGCACCAAACTTGCTTCGAACGCAGGCCATGACCAATTGCATATTGCTTTTAATCAGCATTGCTTAGCCATCTTTTTTCCTGAGCTCTTCACTATTGACTGTCTATATATAAAAATTTCTTTTAGCTTGGACTAGTACTCAAGATACGTATCCTTTTTATGGCGTACATCGCACCGGAACTAGAAAAATGTTTTTTTTTTTGGGTAAAGGAGTAAAGAGGGAATAGTGTTTTTGAACGTTTGATTTATGCATTTTTACATTATAAATGGCGAGGAATATGTCTGCAGGCAATTTGTTCAGCAGACGAACTGTACGGTTGAAAAATGAATTCTCTGTAATGCGTTATGCGATTCAATGGCCAATCGACTACAAACGGATGTGTTCTTGATGGTGCACGTGTATTGTATTGTGTAACACACATTTAATCTATTGATCAATTTTCAATGTTATCACTGCGTTTTTCAAATGATTTCCAAATGATTTTTATGTTTGTTGCCATTGTCTCAGTGATGACAGCACTTTCACGCTTTGGGTCGGACCCCGCTATTTTTGAAAATTAAATTAACTTCATGGTCGAACTTTTCGATTTACAATTGTCGAATTCTTCATCGGCTTTTAGTGCCATTTTACTTCATTAGAATTGCGAAAGAATTTTTTTATAGCATGTTACGCAGCTAATAAGTCTTTCACTATACTTTTCTCCTCTTTAACAATTTCGGTCACTACATTTTCACCACAAAAAAACTCTTTTTCAATTTACGCTAATGGAAAGATACCAAATATTCAAACGATTCAAATAAATAGCTCATCAATTCTATCTATACCTGGGAATGATAATTGACATCAAGCTCATATGGAAAGATCACATCACGCAAAAGAAATTAAACAACAAATTCAGACAACTATTCTGACAGGTGTAGACAAAAGGGATAAAAACAAATTCTGAGGAAGTAAAATCGAACTAAATCCCGATAAATCAATCTAAATTTGTTTATAAATTTAAAATAATTTTATATCAGCATGCTAAAATATGGTCATACCCTTCATATTTTTTTTCTATTCGTGTACGCAAAACTATTTTTATAAAATAAGACTATGCTTGAAGTGTCAATCAATTGTTTTATTCGGTCCATTTTGTAAATCCAGTGAATTTGTGCAGTTTATACAGTTACTACTTTAAAATGAAAGGTTTGCTTCAATTTTATTAAACTTTTACTTTCTACTCATAAAAAAATAAAATTACAGAGGCTTGAAGACAACTATAATTCATGTAATTAAAAGATGTGGCAACTCTTTTTGCGAAAATAACACTTTTATCTGCTGGCATTCGAGTTATTCTATCAATTTACGAAATATATATTTTTAAAGTTGTCTTCAACTTTGTGCACTAAATGCATTCCAAATCTTGTTAGTGTACATGGCCTGAAAATCGCTCTTGCATTAATAAACGTCAAACTTAATTTTACATCGAATTATCTAATTGGGGAAATAAAAGCAGCTGTATTCATTGTAACAAGCTGTTCAGTTGCGCTGTCAAATCAAATACATAAACTTTTTGTTCTTTAACTTATGTTGTTGTTGTTGTTGTGTCGCAATTATTTCTCGAACAATTCCATCTCCCTTGTCAGTGACATAAAGTGTTTGTGCTTCTTAGTGTGACAAAAATAATGCAATTTAATCGATAATAAATTTACACAATACAACAACTTAAAAGCTGTTACAAGAGAGACACTCGAACACTAAACTTGCTTAAGAGCCTTTTCCTCTTTCTCTCTCCCCCTCTTTCTCTCTCTCTCTCTGCCTCTTGCACTCTGCCACCCATCAACGAAGGCCAAAAACACGTTCTAAATGTTTCAAGTGCACGTAAATTATTTGAAATAAAACTATATTTATTATTGCTTGAACAAAAATACTACTAAAATCTAAAACTCTACAACAAAATGGCAATAAATTTTATGTGAATTGTTGTGGATCCTGAAAATTTCTAGAAGTTATTTATTTGCTTGCAGGTTCTTAAAATAAAGTGCCAACACACATACACATATATTGTAATATTGTTGTAAGTTTTGCATATCGATAAAGTTCTTCTTGTTGCTCTTGTGCGAAGAAAAAAAAAGAAGAAGAAAATCTAAACATTTGAAATGCATTCAATGTTTGAAGAAGATGTTACAAGTAATGTAAATTATGTGATGTAAAGATTTTTGGGAAATGTTGGACATTTAAATAAGAATGTCAAAACCTGTCTTTTTCGGTGATAAATATGACATAAATTTAAACATATTTGTTGTATATGTGCAGATAATATAAAACAAGTGGTAAATCTGTGGCCATAGGGGATAGTCGCCTAAATCATTCCAAATAATTTTGAAGTAAACATTTTATAGCTGCACACATTCCGGTCATTTTTTAACTTCTTTTTAATGAACAATAGCACAGATAAATATAATATATCGGGAAAATAAAGAAATTATTGCAACAATTGTTAATTATATTATTGGGCTTGAGTTGTATTATTAGTGCTTCAAAATTTGGTAAGATTTTTCTGTGATGAAGTGTTCAACATTCTTAAAGAAGGCAAGAAAACTTATTGAATGGGATCCTTCTATCCACCTATGCTCATCAGCACCCAAATTGCTTCGAACTCAGGTCTTGGCTCATAAGCAGCAGCTCTTAGCCATCCTATAATCAAAAACTAAATTTCGTTGAATCAGGTGGTTATCGCAATTGGATACAGAAATATAGTAAATAATATTTTCACCTTTTTTAATATATACTTCTACTCAAAATGCACAACCGAAAAAAAACTTAAACTTAAACTTAAAATCAATAAAGCCATATGATTTTAATAGGAACAAGGAATCTGGGAAAACAACTGCGATGTAAAATTAACCTGAAAGTAACTTGAATAATAATTATGTTCCTTACTAAAATACGTTTAAACTTTGTAAACATTATTTCTGTATTAAGTTTATCAGGCTCAAGTTCTTTCTATATTAATCCTTGTGATTGATATTAATTAAATTAGACAAAGAAGACATCAAAGACATTTAGCAGGGTGGACAACTAGTTGTTTCGAAGCCGCCACACTTTCTCGTCAGCACCCGTCTTCTTTGATGTCTTCTTTGTCTAATTTAATTAATATCAATCACAAGGATTAATATAGAAAGAACTTGAGCCTGATAAACTTAATACAGAAATAATTATATAAGGAAAAGTTCGAATAATAAAAATTAATTTGTTTGTAAACATTTCTTGAATACCTCCACTGTTTTCAAAAATTTACTTGTGCAAATCTGACTTTTTCAAAAGCACTTTAAATATGTTCTGTTATCTACCAAAAAAATAAATTTCTTGAGCTGATTTGTTTTATTGATAGTAGATTTTAGCTTTATAAATTAATAAAACCCCGCCTTCTCCACCCTACCCTTTTAGTTGAGTGGCAAATCCGTTTTTATAAACTGATTGATTCAATTCAAAAGTATAAAAGATAAAATCATATTCATATTAAATGGCTTAAATAGATATGTATGTAGTAAGAGAAACAAACCTCAATCATGTGAAAATTTTTTATCGTTTATATTTCTTTATTTATTTTTCTTTCCTTCAGTTTAATGATTTAGTTTTTGTTTAACTTTAAAGCATCGCAGCGTAAAAAATAAAAGCTCTTATTTTCCTGTATGCATTATGATTCTTTTTGTAATTCTGTATTATGCATGCTTTGAAAATACTTTATGTATTCCCCCCCTTTTAAAGCCGTATTCACCAATTGAATGTTTATGATTTTCGTTTTTTTTTTGTTGCTTCATTACATTCAGTATAATACAAGTCAAGGTCTTATTTCAACTTTTTGTCTTTCGCTTTTCACTTGGTTCAGCAAAAACTAAAAATAAAAATAAGATATTTATTTCTGCACTTACCTCTTCGTATATGAATTGATCGATTTCCTCCAATGGTCTACCATACATATTTTCCGGAAATGGTTCGAATTTCTTTGGCAGAACATCACCATCCTCGACAGTGGCTTTTGTGCGAGGATGAAAGCCATATTCACGTACCAGTTGTATATGACGATTTTCATGTTTAATTTGTGATTTTTGAGTGTAGGCAACAACTTGTTGTTTGGCAACTATAAATAATAAAAAACAACAGCAAGTAGATATTGAGTTTGAATTTATACTTCGTAAGCGGAAAGGAAAGAATTTATAGTGAGGTAAAATGATTTTATGGCAAGTAAAGTTAAGCCATCATCGTCTTTTGGCATATAAACGAATAAAATATGATTTTAATATTCAGTATGAGAACTAAAGGATATTTTTCAGCACATGTCTGCGCATATTTTTACATTCAAAGAGTTTGAATCTGTTGGTCATACGCTCAATAAAGTTTTTGTTTAACATTTGGGATTGTCTTCAATACCAAAAAGTCGGCCTTTTCTTGGGTAAGCAACATTGTATATCACTGCAGCAATGGGAAATGAAAAACATTAATTTAATTTTAATTACTTTATCGGGTTTTAGTTTTATTTTATTTTCTCATAATTAAGAATGTTCTTTCGTGCTGGAATTGCATTGAAATCCATTATTAAAGAAGACAAGAAGAGTACAGTGGACGGCTTATTGGCTGGGGTACATACCAATACCAATTAAACTAGGATATTGCAAGCGAAAATCTCTTACATTTTTGTTAGTGAAAAAATGTCGATTTCACAGCAGAGAAAATGGCTTGTAAAGTACCATGGCCGTTTCACGTTCGCCACCAAACTCATCAGCACCCAAATTGCTTCGAACCCAGGTCATATCTAATTGCATACTGTTCTTAGCCATCTTACTGCCTGAGCTCTACATTACTGACTGTCTATATTTAATCCTATGATCAATGTTTTTGCAATATATTTTATATTCTCTTAGCAACATCCAATTGATTTCCAACGAATTTTTGTGTTACTTGCTATTGTAGCAGTGACGACAAGGCCTTCAAATATTATTTAAACATTAAGGGTTTTCACGATAGTAGCTATGCAAATATGCTTTGTGCAAATTTGCAGTGTATGTTATAGTTGATCGTGAGCGCACCGTGTTTTTTTGTGCAAATCTACACAACATTCATTGCTTTAATTAACAAATTCTTTATTATATTTTTAAGAACGCAATTTTTGCTTTTGTGGTTAAATTTCTAAATAAATATTTCTTTCTAAATAATTATTTCTAAATAACGCTAGTGCAAATAATAAGGCACGAAATGTCACAGTGAGTGAAGTTCATCGGCGTCAAGTTGGCACGCAGCCGCCGCTGACTTTAATTTTGTGCTACAAGCCGCTGCCCATCTTATTTTGTTTTTGGAAAGACACCCATAAAATGCGATGTGTTATTTGGTTATTATTAAATTAAAGTTTATGTATATATTTTATATAATTATTTTCTTGAGCTAAAGGTATTTTTTTGTTAAAAATATTTAATTATTTTTAACAAAAAAATACCTTTAGCTCAAGAAAATAAATATATACACCCATATTCATAAAAACTATTGAAGGTTTATTACACGTTTATTTGACAAATATTCCGTAGAAATACATCAAATAAGAGCTTAATAAACTTACAATAATTATTATGAATATGGCCTATAAAATATAAAAACAGGGGTCGAAAAAAATCCAAATAATAAAAGTTTATGTATATATATTATTTTGTGTTGCCTTCCTTTGATATATAAATATATAAATACATTTAAAAGGATACAGCGGAACAGAAAGAAAAACAGAATAATTAAAGCCATATTCATAATAATTATTGTAAGTTTATTAAGCTCTTATTTGACTTATTTCTACGGAATATTTGTCAAATAAACGTGTAACAAACCTTCAACAGTTTTTATGAATATGGGTGTTAAAGTTTATGCTTGCATGTGTTGAGAAAAAAATCTTATTTTTAATTGACATGAATATGGTACTAAATTTTTTCGTCACTGTTAGTCGACGTCGCCATCTGCTGGCTGTTTGCATTATTTATTTTCAACTAAGCATTTTTGCTCAACGTTTTTTTAGTGCAAATGAGGAAAAATGAAGCAAAGTGCAAATACATACATTTTGTTATTATGTGAAGAAAAGCAGCATTTTCGCTCACATTGGTTTCGTTTGCACTACCCATCGTGAAAACCCTCATTAATTTAACTTTATAGTCAAGCTTTTTGGTTTACAATTCTCGATTGTGGTTTTCGAGAGTAAAACAATTCTATCCATAGTCTACAGAGTCGGTTTCAGTACTAAATAAACTATCAATAAAAAAATAAATAATTATGAAATGGCCTAATGATGGCTTTATATCGCCAATGTAACGAGTTTTTATGCAAATTGTAAAAGATCTAGCTAAATATGAGTGATATGCCATAGACATAACCATTCGTATAAGTTTTTGTTTGTAAATTTTTTATATCAACAATTTTTACTCGAATTTATTTTCCAATAACTTTTGCTCAGTACTTGTCATTTTGTGTTTCAAATTTTTCAAGCTCTAGAAACTTTAAGGTTTCTTTAATTTAATTTATATCTTTTCTGTCAAAATGAGTTAAACTGGTCTCTTTACAAATCAATTTATTTTCTTGTAGATTTAGTTTTCTGTTTTGTTTAAATCTTATTGCATAATAATTGTTTATTTATTAAGAATTATGATAGAATTCATAATAAATACTCGCACACAGGGACACACACACACAAATACACTAAAGCTTGCTGCCCATCTGTGTGCACATAAATTTAGTACGATGATGCTGAGCAGGAAACGAAAATAATCTATTCACATTTCCTTAATAGACACATACATCCGCATAGATTAGCTGCAACAAAAACTGTAATTATAACACTGTTTGCTGAGTTGCCTCTACTTGCATTTTTAACGTCAATTACTTCTGACCGTTTGTCTGTTTGGTTTCACAGTGTGTGTATTTTGACTAAAATAATAAATTGGCAAATTACAAAATAATTAATAATGAAAATGTTTTACGTAATTGAATTAAAATGTATTTAAATTATGTGCAAAATTATGATATTGTTCTTGGAGAATAATGTATATTTTTATTCGTTTAAAATCCAGTGAGCAGAGGAAGTTGTAAATGAAGGAAACGTCTTGTAAAATTTGATGTAAAATTATTTTAACAATTGAATGAAACAACTATTACAGTATAAAGTATTGAGGCCTAAAAGTTTTATATGAGAGAAAGTTATAGTTGTAGTTGTGCTACAAAATTCATTTGAAATGTTCAAACATGAACTTAATTATTTATTTGCTTTATTCATATATTCATAGTTTTATACTTGTTCCTCCTTTAGTAAATTTTTTTTTAGCATGTATATGTGTATGTGCATTAGAACGGGTCGGTGTAGCAATCGATATTGTGTTATGATAACTTTTGGCATGAAGATAAGTTGCACTACGGCATATCAAAAAATATATATATTTTTTTCATGACATTTACGCTTAAGTTTTCAAATTATTGTCTACAATTATATTTATTATTTCTTAAAAAACACAGAATAATAATATTAAGACAAGCTAGGGGACAATATATGTTTCGAGATGTGGGTGGTAGTACCCACGTGTCGTACTCAGGCGTTCTAAGTCTGCGGCAGTAGTGGTCAGACCACACTAAACAGTGCACGCCTACAATAAGCAAATAAAATAAGCGTATAATGCATACGATGCAGTTAATTGTCCCCCAGCTCATAGTTCTTCAACATGTACGTTACTTGTTTTCTTAAAATATATATTGGATATTAATATATTGAATGCATTCCACGAATTTTGCAAAGAGTTATGATTTATGCTTGATTTGCTATTTTCGAGACAACAAAAAAAAACGAATCACATTAATATTTTGTGTTTTTAATATTAAACATACAGGTCTGTTCTGAAAATTTCTTTGTGTATGAGATTTTAAATTACAAAAAGGGGCTCTGCACAAAAATTTGTACAATTTGAAACCAGTCAGCTACAAAAACTGGCTGGCAGTTTGAAATCACTTTTACATTTTTTTTCTCATTTCTTTTCTCAAGACATAAGAAATTGCTTGAAGTAATCCATTGTATGTATATTTTTTTTAATTGATTTTTGTAGTAAAACTGGCAATTTATCAAGAAAATTTTATGAAAATTTTTAAAAAATAGATTGCGCTTTATATTGCCAAGAATTTTTTTATCTGTGTTTGTGATGTGTGTTGAAATTTTGGTTTTGAGCAGTTGAATTTCACATTAGAAAAGCACAAAAAGGGTGTGATTCACCGACTAACACAACATCAGAAGCGTGTTTTTAAAAGCACTACATGTGAAATGAAATCACATGATTTTCACAACAGGTCTGATAAAATGGTTCAAATGTTTTGCATAAATTTTTATTTTTACGAAATTTCCTTGCGACCAATTCGCACACGTCCTGAGGCGGCCTTTAAATGCCGCTCATTAAGTGGCATATTGCTTTTACATACTTTTGGTCCCACTATACCATAAATAAAAACAAAACTTAATTTTTAATTAAAAAATTTTTGTTACAATGCATTTTAATGAAATAAAAATTAATAATTAACCCTGTTTTTCTTCTTTTCAGACTAAATTAAAATTTTGTTTAAATCTATTTATTATCAATCCCAACTCCTTGTTTTATATAAAAACAACCGCACACAACCTCATAACTCATCATTGATAGCAAACTCGAAAAAAGCAATAAATATGTCGAAAGTTCCATTTCCTCAGATGAAAAAACGGGAACCGGAAATTCCTTCCAGTAATCCCTTGGGCACACAATTGAAACAAGCCTCTGCAGGGGCTGGATCAGGTTTTATAACACGTTTTATCACACAACCATTCGATGTGTTAAAAATCCGCTTCCAGCTGCAAGTGGAACCGGTGGGCACGCACACGCCCTCGCACTCACACACTGCAAGCAACAGTGGCAAACAAACGCCTGTCACCTCAAAATATACATCTATGATGCAAGCATCCCGCTTAATCTATAAAGAAGAAGGTCTTTTGGCCTTCTGGAAGGGCCACAATGCCGGACAACTGCTGACCATGACGTACACGGTGTTTCAATTTTGGTCCTACGAACAAATTGATTTGAATTTCCGTCACAATGGCTACTTGCGTGAACACAAAAATTTAAGAAAGTTTGTTAGTGGCGGTCTGGCTGGCTGTGTGGGTACAACTATTTCTATGCCTTTCGATGTGATAAGAACACGTGTGATTGCTCAGGATCCCCATTTAACGAACACTAGTATTTTTAAGCTGGTTCCCTCCATTATTGAGAGGGAGGGAGTCTATGGCATTTTTCGTGGTTTGGGCACTACGATAATACAAATCGGACCCCTGATCGGTTTCAACTTTATGTTCTATCATCAATTGAATGATATTTATAAGAATGTGGTCAGTGCCGACCACAATAACCCGCCTGTTATTTGGGGTCTGGTTAACGGTTGCATGGCCGGTGTTATTTCGAAGGTTGTAGTTTATCCTTTAGATTTTATTAAGAAACGTTTGCAGCTACAAGGTTTCCAGGAATCCCGCAAAACCTTCGGACGCAATCAAAGGTGTGCCAACATCAGGGAGTGTGTTCGTGTCACCTTGAAGGAGGAGGGTGTAATGGGTTTCTACAAGGGCATGTATCCTACGCTGTTCAAGAGCGGCTTAACAACCGCTTTATATTTTAGTTTTTACGATATTTTTAAGAAACTGTGGATGCCTGAAGATGTTGACGATTAATATGGTAACTAGATAATTCTTAAATCTATTATATTTTTATAATTTTAGTTATAAAAAATGGACAATTGCTGATGTGATGCTCAAATAAATATTTTCAAGTTTGTTAACAAGTATTGAAGAGAAAACGATACACAAAAAAATATGTTTTTTGTGCTTCGAATTAATATTAGCAGGTACTACTTTCAGGGCGAAAAGATCATATTTAACCATTAGTATTAAATATATATATTTTTTGGGTTGCTGCAACAAATCAAATTGAGCTAGTCCTGGTATATCCAAGAGTTGTCATCAAAGAACTACCGCTGGCTCAATCTAATTCTAATTCCACGGAGCGAACAACAAGCTTGCACTGGCTTGAGTGTATGTCGGCAGACCTGGGCTGTCATACAAATTCCATTAACTTGACTTAATCATTTCTACTACAATTCAAAGTTTTTGAAATGCCAATTGAAAGTTATTGCTGCATGTCTGAAGGAACTCTTTGGTTGTTGTCTATCTACTATATGACGCCAATATTTCAAAGGTTTTTTTTTCCTAATGGCGAACTATTTAGCATTAGACTACCGAGTTGGGCGTGTTTGTACTTGTTTAGATACTCAGTACTATATGTATGTACATTAGGTAGGGTCGTATGTATGTGAATTTAGCAATCGACTTTGTGCTATCGCCTTTTCGATGACTTTTAGTATTAGGGGAAAAAAGTTCCGCTATGACTTATCAAAAAAATCATTTTCGAGGGTTCCCATTCTCAATTTTTATTTTATTTCGAAGGGAATATTGGGGAGCACAAATTGTTAGGGGTTGGTCATTTGACTCCACAAATGTATGACCTACGATCCATGATTCTTGCCCTCCACTATTTTTTTTCGAGCACACCGATCCCGTTCCATACAAAAGATTAGAGTCAGACGTGTCGAAAACGTTTTTTTGTTTAGTGGAACTATTTCTTCTCATGTCAAAATCTATCTATGGCACAATAAAGCTAGCCTTTGAATAATTTCTAAAAGTGGCACAAAAAGGGCATTTTTAGTGAAAAGGTGTCCACAAAATGGAATATTGATATTTCTTTCAGTTCTGATAACAAAAAAAAAAACCAAACAACTTATAACATAAAGTAATAAAGAATGGTCAAAAGAACAAAAAATGATTTCGAATCATTATTTCTAATCACACTACGCGATCCACAACTAATCTTCTGTAAGCCAAACAACATCAGATGACTTCTTTTGGCCCCACCTGCTATTTTATTACAAACGCATTACTGCGTTTTTTTCTGCCCTCCACTTTGTGTTGGGAGTCTTTCCACGTTTGGGTATATTAAGAAAACTGTCCTAAAGAATTACATGGGCATTAAAAAGGGGTGAAATTGACACTTTAATACCACAACAGCAATGCTGGGCACAATATTGATAAATTATTGTTCACACAAATCGACCCGGCCTAACGAACATGTATCAGTTGCATGTGGCTGCATGCAATGCACATGTTATAAAAACCTAATACCATGTTCATACATGCGCCTTTATTGAGATAATCGCAATAAAGTCCATTATTGAGCTCAATATTCCATACAAAAAGTCAATAAAGTTATTGCTTAATAAACTCAAAATTGCTTTGAATATTGAGAAAAAGTTGAAACACCACACTGTAAAAGATGTGTTTAATAAGCAAAAATATACAATGAGAGATGAATGACGAGATAAATGTCAACAAAAGCAAACAAAACAATATAATAAAAAATAAAAATAAATACAATAAAAATAAAAACATTGCAGCATTTCCAAATTTTTATTTCTCTTTATTATTGCCGCTTTGGAGTCATAACATGAACGCACTACTTGTACAAGTTCCATATTTTTATTGTACAACACTAAAATCTTTTTAATAAAAGGCAGTTTTTCTTCCATTTTTCTTATTTGAAAATATTTTTCACTTGTTCTTTCTCACTACCAAAACAAAAACAACAACTTTTTTCCAGCTGTCAAATACTAATTGAGTTAGCGCAATATTTGTATGTATGAACGCAAAAAATATTATGTCAATAAACTGAATATTATCTCAATTAGAAATGCATGTATGAACAAGGTATAACTGTTGTTTGAATATTGAAAACCCCGTTAAACTGGTATTGAGTATCATTGAGTAAAGAAAATTAGTAGAATTCTCCAGCAATACGTTTTATTAGCAGTTGAGAAAATGTTCGAGGAATAAAATATAAATTTTTACCTTTTTTAACTCGCTTGATAAAATTTCGCAATTGCCTTGAAATAATTAGAAATATATTAAAATAAAGAAAAATCTGGCAATGAAAAATTCCCCAGAGCTCTCAAAAAGATTTTAAAAATTTTCAAAATAGATTTCTTACTAGGTGAGCCAGAATATATTAGACCTCAAGATGGCTGCTTATAAAAATATATTATTTTGAACAATAAAATTTTTGCCTGAAATAATGATTAACAAAAATCAAGTGTTTCTTCGCTGTGGTACTCAAAATAAAATATATGTAATAATAATGGTTATTAATTTCTAAACGTGGATAACATTTTTTCCCTAGATTAAGAACATAACAATAATTTTTCGTACTCAATACTAGTATTTGCGCACGTATGCAAAACAAAAGTAATAATGTCTACTTGAAATGCACGTTAAAACAAACTTTGTATGAAAAATTTTTTCTAAAGCATACTTCATAAGCTTTTTAGTTTAAAAATTAGTGAACATATACATACATACATAAAAATACATATCTACTAAGTTTATAAATTGCACATGAATAATACTGCCAGACTTTTTATATTCTTATTTTAAGTTGAAGTCGTAGATACTAAAATTACAAAGTGTATTGGATAAGACATCTTGTTAAACTCAAAACGAGTATGTATTGCTGCATTAGTACGTGATTACTTCTTAAAAAGAAGTTTAAACTATAACTGTTTTATGGGCCAATAGGGCGTATGCAAAGATAATCTTGTTAAAGCTAACAAATATTTGCAAAAACAAAGTATATGCGAATATAGAGCTTAATATAGTATATACATGTGCTAATGAGTTTAATAATTATACTCTGGCAATGCCAACAAATTCATTTGTGATTAGCAAGGCATACAAATTAATAACTCCATTATGGATAGCAAACGAAGTACAGCTGATTTGCCAACTACTGCAAGTGATAAGGCAGTTGAAACAAAAAATGATAACGCAGGTGGCAGAGCGACAATGCCAAAAGCAAATGCAGTTGCTGCTCGTAGCAATTCTTGCTGAACTGAAATTCGACTGCATTCCATAATAGAGCTCTGTAATCAAGTTAATAAAGTTTATTTTTGTAATTAAAAGAAATAAAATATATATAATATATAAAATATTGATTGACAAATTTTCTATGATCTACACTTATTTTTTTTAATGAAATATGAGAAAATAAAATTTAAAAAGAGAGAATGAAAATATTTAATTAATATTCATGTTACTAATGTTTTCATTGATCCCTTAGCCAGTTTCATTGCTGTGTTTTGACTGTAAGTACATCACTAAAATACTCTTATTTTCATTTCTAACAAATTGTTTTCTAACTAACTTTGCCATTTATCTTATTTACCTCAAGCTTTAGTTCCTTTCACAAATGAACAATATGTTTTACTCAAAAAGAAATTTAATTACTTATTTGCAATTGAAATGTATTATTTTAGGTCTAAAAATAGAGGGACCTTATTAATGTTTTCTGTCATTTTCAGCCGTCTATATGCCGCCGATACTTCCTTGATGCTAATAAACTTATCAGTAAACTCGAATTGCAAACATTCTTTTAAGTTTTTTCTTCGAGTCAAGGGCATTTTCATAAATATGTCTTCCAGGGGCACAACTCCGCTATGCTGAATTTTTAAATGTTCACGAATCTTATGCCGTTTACGTTTCTACACTTATGACACTGTTCTACTATCATCTCACGAAAACATTAAATGGGTTGTGCACAGTTTGTAACAAGTCTCAATAATACGTTGGAGTGGTTTTGTAGTTGGTCAAGCACAAAATTTTTTACATCAATAAATGTAAAAAATTACACTTGTCAACAATGATGATATTATTATCAATAATGACGCAGCCATACTTGCGACAGTATTAGTAGAAATGTTTGTATTAGTTTCGGTCATGCAGTTCTTGTGAGGTAGTTTGATGTTTTTTTTTTTTAGAGAGAGAGAGAGAGAGAGAAATGAAGAGAACTAATTTTGTTCGCAACATTCTCAGCTTGAATTGGTTTAATTCAGTGAAGGGCTGATAGAGAACCTTGAATGAAAGAGAATAAATAAGTACAATCACGAAAAACCTAAAAGAATCCTCAATACTCATTTTTGTTGAAATCTAGTCTACTGCTGACACAAATTTGATATTTTTTTTAACTTTGATTGCTTTATTTAGGGCTGCCGTTTTTAACTCCTAATTGAGTGTGCGCAGTTTAGGCATAATAAGAGAAAATCAATCATTAACACTTTATTATGTGCCGGTATTTAGGATGAACACTACATCCGAAATTAAGTCCTTGTTCACAAAATCAAATATCAAGTATCTTGCGCCGTCAGAAAATATTCATGCTCGACAATTGTTTTTTGACATTTGAATGAATTCTTTTCACATTGATTTCTAGCAGCTAACTCTTTAAAAGTTTGTGTGCATGATGTTGATACTCCTAGCTTAATTTAAATGGCAATTATAAAATTTTAAGGAAAAATTTCATGAATATGGTAAAGTGTTGGATTTTATTGCAAAGAATGCAAGAAGATTTTTTCAGCTGAATAAATAACAAAAAGTTTTTATTTTTTAATATGCCAGCAAAGAATTTATTAACACATGTACATTAAATATTAAACACACATAAATGTCCCTTTTACATTCAAATTCATTCTAAAGCAAAAACTTTAATTCAACAATTTATTAACACATGTACATTTAATATTAAACACACATAAATGCCCCTTTTACATTCAAATTCAGTCTAAAGCAAAAACTTTAATCCAACAATTTAACTGTCAAACTTGATTAGAGGGTAAACAGTTCATGCGTTAAAATGCCAGCAAAGCTTTATAATTTTGGTTTTATTTTTCTTTTCGCAGTTATGCATGTAATTTATTCCTTCAGTTTGAATTACGAAACCATTAAGTCAATAATGATCGTCTGTAATAAAACATTTTTGGGGCAAGAGAGTACTAGAAGCACTTTGTCGGTGTGCAACCACAGAACCGAACTGTTACGAATTGTTTTAACAACCTTCTGTCAACTTTTTTTCTTTGCTTTGTTCCATACCTTTGTTGCATATTATAAAATAATGTGCTTTTTGAAACTTTGGAAAATAAGTTTCGTTTGTTGCTTTTTGAGTTATAAATGTTACTTTAGTTTTTCATAAAGTCGTGAGTAAAATTGCTGGCTGTCAGGGATGAAAAAACGAATATACTTTGCATTGTTCTAAAGTTTATATGACAATATTGTTTAATGTAATGAGCTGACATTTGCTCGACGGTGAAAGTTTGTCCCCACAATGACGATAGTCAGTTTCCCCTGTTGTCGGACATTTGTCAAGGGATCTATTATAAGACAACGGCATTATCTGACATTATTTACCGGAAAGAAATTTTGAATTTACAAGGCTGTCAAATTTGCTCGATCACGATTTACTTTAAAATCATGGAGATGATTTTATAGTGTTCGGAAAATTACGAGGTTTTTAACTTTTCGGCATGCTTTCTTTTGTTTGAAGTTGGTAGCCACAGATGTATTTGCAAACAACACAAAACAGCTGGCTGGTAAGGAGCAAAAAATAAATCACGTAGACAGCCAAACAACAGTTTTTTTAAACATTTTACTTAAATTATAATTACATTGAAATATGGTATTGTAATACATTTATGTGTATTAAATGACTTTCAACTCCCAATTGCAACAGAGATGACAACATTTTGTTTAACTTTATAGTCTAACTTTTCGTTTTGGTTACAATTGTTAATTAATTTATCAGGCTTTAGGTAGATTGATTATCAGTAATTTTTTGTTCTGCCTAAAATTGCAGTTTTCTATACCTGCCAAACACTCATATATCTGAAAAACCCAATTGACCATTAAGAGGTACACAATTATTAATAAATAGCAAACTCACTTCCTTCAAGAGCAAGAGAAGTAAGCAACATAAGCTTGGTATGCGCGAAACCTTTCGATGTAGTCAAATCTGAGCTAAAGAACTGGGCACATAGAGCTCACTTAACTCTCTGGAATAAAGAAATTGTGGAAATCTATGGCGAGGTTCAGGCGAGGAAAGAACAGGGGGACTGCTATGACTTCGCAAGTCCGATTTAAATTGAATAGTGGGAGTTCTGACAGATCACTATCAGGCACTGGCACATCTTCACCGCATATGAATAGCGGGCGAAGATGAATGTAAAGTATGTGAGGAGGATGCCAATGCCCCGTCTTCTCACATATACGGTGCCGATATCTTGCGAGAGACACCTTACCAGACATAACCCCATTACGGGGCATATGCTGGAGGAAATTAAGGAACTTAATGAGTGGCACGGAGTTCCTGTATTCCAATGAGTAAAACTTTTTATGGTTAAACCCACGGAGCGCACAACAGGCCTATACTGACTTGAGGTAAAATCACAAGACATGGGCAAACATGCCTCTCCAATCAATTTAACCCTAGGTTGGTTTTAAGTTATGAACATAATTTATGTCGTATTTTATATAGGAAAACTAAGCTCTTAACTCATCATTTGAAGGATATTTTTAACATTTGCTACTTCAAACGTATTTTCCTATACGTCTAATTATACACCAAATACTCATCAAATAGTCATGGTCTTCAATATTACCTTTCCCACCTTCTTTAAAAATGTTAATCACTACAATTAAAAAAAATCTTTCTCAATTCCGAGGAAGTAAAAATCGAATTCTAGCCGTATAAAATAATTAACAGTTGTAAATCATACAGTTCATACAACTTTTCTGCTATTCGTGACACGACATATAAATGTTGTATTAAATAACCAAGTGATAGATTTATCAGTCGTGCACCTGGCCATTAACAAATACAAAATTGTTTGTTTATGAACTTTTGATCAGAGTGGATGTGTTTTTTGTGATCCTTTGTATACGTTGTGTAGTCGTAACAGGTGAACACGTGTTTTTTTTTTTGCTAGCTTATTTAAAAAAACATTCCATATTATTTATTTGGCATAGATAACTGCTAAATGAGAACTTAATAAACATGATATATTTTCAAAAATAATACCGTTAAAGCACACATTCGTAATAGGTGTTATCGTGGTGATTGTGTCGACTTTTTGTTCGGTAAAGACGGATTTTTGCAATATTGAAAGTTGATATGAAAATCGATGAAACAAAACTCAAACACAGCACTGACTCTAAAGGTCTTTATAAAGTTCAAAGTTTGTTTAAAATAATGAAAAAGGTTGCCTGCTGGAGTACTTAAATATCGTCAAAATCAGAGTATAAATCGTCAAAGTTTCAACTGGTAATTTTTAACGCCTGAAATCATCAAATATCTAAAGCTTTTGGTTTCTTCCTTTTCAATGTCCATGACAAACAACATTATTAGATTTTGCAGCCAACAATTGCATTTCAAGCTTGGGCGCTTTTACATGTTCATTAAAGAAATAAAGTAATTAATAGTATCCTTAACCCACACAAGACTTGGCCAACTGGGTTAATTAAAAAACAAAACTTGTTATGAAGTAGTGTGTTGGTATCGCTTTCTGAAATCCTTTTTAACTTTTCGCATCACAAACGTAAGTAAAAGTTTGGTGTTGTTCTTGTTTGAGTTGTTGCTGTCATTTTGTGTTAATAATAAATTTCCCCAGTGACATGGTATTTTACTGTATTAAATGGAAATGAGGTTGAATGTTGGTGTGCTCGTGTGTGTGTAAGTGTGTAAGTGTGCAATAGTTTTCCATTGTTTCTAATTTTCATTTTGCTGTCACGGTATTGCCTTGCTATTTTTTTTTCGTTTTTGTTTTTTTTTTGTTCTTCCAGTTTATCACGAATACAACGTGTAGATATAATTTATGATTTTTTTTCAACTACTATATTCTTATTTGTTCAAAACTCAATTATATTCCACAATTTTTCATCTGTCTGTGTATTTGAGCTTGAAATGCTTTTGCATTTAATGCAGCAAACCATAAAAAATTATGATAATTATGATGATAATGATGATTGTGATAATGACAAGGATGAGTAAAATTATTTTTTAAAAGAAATATGAAACAAATCTTTGAAGAAGAACTTAAAGTATGTTGAAGTAGTTGGTTACAAGTTGTTTTTTTTTTTTGTTTGTAGGAATAACTAGAACAGCAAAACAGGAAAAATATTAAAGAACTTCTATTTGTAGCTTAGAAATTTGTTTAGTTATGAAAATCAAAAAGATTTGAATTATAAATTGAAAAAGAGTTATTTCACATTTCTAAATGCAGGTGAATTTTTAAGAGGACTTTTAATAGCAAGGTGAGCCAAAAGAAATCACCCTATTGGAAGTTGCTCTTATTTTTTCAAATAGCAGAGGATGTCAAATCGATTTTTACAAGTGAACAAGCCATGGAGCGATATACTCGCCAATAACGCGGAATAATCATGCCGATCAGGCAATTAAGAAAGACCCCTCTGTCAGGCTCAAAGGCTCTTTTAGCTTCCTGAGCTGGTATAGTCAACAAAAAATCCGCTTATGCTATTTACATACAAAATGTGATTAAATTTTAAGGGCCGAAGTTGATTTGGAATAAAACACAAATTATTTAGGAAACCTTGTGATTTATTTTTATGGCGATAATATTGGTAGGCTTCAATTATGTATGAAACAAAACATCGGCAGCACACTTCTATTCAGTGGTCCAAAGTTCGACGGTGTCAAATCACAGGACATTGGCGGCCATTGAATTGGCCTCGCAAAAGAGCCAGTGTTTCGTTAGCTGCGTGGCAAGTGGCACCGTTTTGTTGAAACCACCCACTTTCACATCCATATCTCTTCATTTGGGCTATAAAATGTTCGTTATCGTATCACGATAGGGAACATCATTCATAATTGGAAAAAATACGGCCCGATGAGGCCGCCAGCCTCATTCTACAATAAATCTTGGATTATCATTCATCCAAATGCGGAAATTCTGCTTGTTGACGAATTCACTGAGGTAAAAATGTGTCTCATCAGTGAAGATGTATTCTTCGAAAATTGATCAAGCACTGTTGCCATTTCTTTCCATCATTCTGAGCATTGACGACGCTTGGAATGGTCCAGAGGCTTTAGTTGTTTAGTTAATTGCATCTGGTAAGAATATAAAATCTTTATAAATAATCAACGACGAGAGTGAGGGGCGCAGTTGTTGGGCAGGACGACGTGTTCTGGTGGACGGCTCTTCAGCCACACTATCGCCAACAGCAGCAATATTTTCTGAAGTAAGAGCTATACGAGTGTGAACTGGTGTTTTTACATCTCCTACAGACCCGATTGGCTCAAATTTTTGCACATTTGGATGATTAAATTGACCCAAAAAAAATCACAAAGTGCATGATATGCAATTTGATTCGGAAGCCCATTTTTATAATAAACTTGAAGAAATTGAACGCGTTGCTCGATTGTGTGTCTTTCCATGGTTTAAATTGAATTAGTGTGGAATTGAAAAATGATATGCCGAAAACAACTTTTAAATGTGGTTTACATTCAGCAACGGCCCTTAAAATCTAACCACCCGTTATTATATACATACACACCGATATTGAGAATATATTTATTTTTTGTGCTTAACTTTTATTAATAATTTATAGAAAATTTAATACTACATGTTTTCTATATTTTATTCCAGCTTTTTGTGATAACAATTTCTGTTTTCCATTCTGGTTACTTTTAGGTGCAAGCAAGTATTTATTTGAAAAACAGAACTGCTGTGTTCAGGCAAATAAATACGAAATATTTTTATGCACATTCATTGAAGGTTTCGTTATCCTTCTGACCAGTCGTCCATTAAGTTAATCACTTAATCAATTAGTTTATACCAGTAGTTTCATTTGTCCTTTCAGTATTGATTAACTTGCTAGGGTAAGTGTTCTCTTATATTGTACACCTCCACAACTACACACATACACACTGAGAGAAATTTTATTAATTTTGGTTATGAAAGGGCTTGATTGAATGTTTTTCACTGCATGAATAAACAATATCATTTCCACAATGAAACAATCATTGATAGAATGGAATAGAATTTTTCAATTCAGTTTGTTTTCATATTATTGCTTTCATTGAGCATGCTGTAAAAGCTTTATGGTGATATTATGAAATTTCATATATCGCAAATATTGTAATTATACAAGAATGTATAACTTAATGCATATAAATAAGTAAACTCAGAATTTGAAATGCGTTTATTTGAACATTTTATTATTCTTTCTTTAATTGATACTAATATACTGAATTATGTAGCAGTAGAACTTGATGTGATTAATGCCCAAAAAATCAGTTACGAGTTAAAACTGTAGTTTGGCAAAACTTTTCTTGCAGCAAAAGCAAAACTGTAACTGCCGTTTAAACACGTAAAGAAAAAACATTTTACATTGTAGTTGCTCCAATAATACTATGCTGGCCATAAGCATGCGCAAGCTTGGGGAAAACAAGTAATTTTTATTTAAAATGCCACAAACAGTTTTTGGTCACCGTAAACACAGTTTTTGTTACAGTTTGATCATTTAAATATGTTTATATTCTTAAAAAAAAAATAAACATATTCAACTATTTTATAATGAAAATTGCAGTAAGCTGTATTTGCTACAAACATTTTGATGTATTTTTGATGTACCAAATGGTAACTGAATACTAAACACAATATTGTTGCTTTTAACAAAGTTTTTATTGTTGGCATGGACAGCAAATTTTCTTATAATTTTTGTGTTGTAACTGATAATTTGTGTGTGCTTTTTAATGAACATTTTTCTTTTATTGAAAAGAAACAAAAAATAAATTAAATAAAAAACTACAGTTGTTATTAATTTTATCGGGCTTTCTAGTTAGATTTTTGGTTCCCCAACATTCAAAAAGAACTTTTTGTGATAAAATTGGAGTGATCAACATGTATAAAGAAGATCACAGAAGCAAAGTTGAAGGCTTGCTGGCTGGGCTACATATAATAGCTGTTTCGCGACCACTACGCCGCTCATCAGTACCCAAATTTGCTTCAACCTGCCCAAATGTTACAACCCGAAGCCTATTTTACTGACTGTCTATATTTAGTCCTATATTGTTTCAAGCAAATTTGGGCGACGTGGTGGTAGTGAAACAGCCTTGGTATGTACCCCAGTCAGTGTATTTCCTTTTCGTGTTTGACATCAAGTTTTTTCTCTTAGTGTGTGAATATTTTTGTGGTTGAAACCCCTTTATACCAATATTGTCTTTAGTTTTTCTTTTTTATTATTTTGTTTTATTTGTTTTGTTTTTTGAGTTCAATTTCATTTATTTTTTTCTGTCCTGTCTGTCAATACAAGTTGTTGTTTTTTGCCGCTGTTAAATCAACACCTGCTTGTATTGCTGTCGGCAAATTATTTTGTACGTGCATACATATAAATTAAACTTAATCCTTTGGTTTTATTACTTGGGTAGGGAAAATAGAAACATAACGTATCAGTATTGGCTTTAGTGAAGAAAATTGATGCACCAATTTTTATCCAATATATCAAATTCTATAATTTCACAAACTTTCCTCCCAACAATAGGTTTAATATGAAAAAAGCAAAAAAAAAAAAATACTAGATTGTCCTTGTTCGAATGAAAACCCAATTTAAAATGACTGGTTGTTTTATTTTCTTTACTCTATTTCCATTTCGTTCATCGCAAGTGCCTTCCATCACTACAAGTTTTGCATTAAGGTGTCCCTCAGCCAGTGCTGTAAGTGGTGGGTGGTTGAAGGGGTGTTCGTGTAATTAATAGCGTTGGCGTAAATTGGCTTGTCATTTGGTTTGCAAAATAAATGTCAAAAACATGCTCAGTTTTTTCTAGTTTGAATTTACTTTTTATATGGTTTTTGAATATTTTTTCTTTCACTTTGAAGTTGTTGCTGTCAATATTTTTACTTGTCGTTGACTCTACAACATTTACATGTCAAACACACATCTCTAAAAGATGTTACGAAAGTTTGTGTGAATGAATGAGCGAACATCAGGTCTGTTGAAAGTGGAAGTTGATTCCTGTGCTTGTGTCTATGTGTGTGATTTCGTGTGTGTGCCATCTGATTACGCACGTTAAAATGTCATAAGCAGCTGTCAATTAAGTTAAAGATCAGATGAAATGAGGAAATTTTTTTTTTGGATGAATGAATTAACTTACATTTTTAAAATGTTAACGCAGAAAACATTTGTATTTAGATAATTATTCAATAACACACATTAACACATTTGTATATATTTATGAGCATGTGGATGTAAAGTAGATAATAAATTTTTTGTTTATCTGGCAGTTTTTGAACCAACGAAAATTTGTTTAAGGAAAGGCTGGAGACTTGAGATTGTATAAAAGCAGCTATTTGTATAATTCTCATACAGGTTATCAAATTTTATGATAAGAAATTTGTGTTTTTTTTTTTTTTTAACTCGAAAGACTTAATAATAAACCGAATATATATTTATTAAAGACATTTCTTTTGCTTTTTGGTTTTTGGATAATTTGTAAAAGTTTTTAATAGAGGAAAACTTTGACATAACCTAATTTTCGCATAACCTCATTTTTAGCTGTGTTTTTCCAGAATTCTTAATGAAAAAGGTATGTGTCAGTTCACAATAATAGATTACTGTTAAAAATGAAAAAGAATGAACATTTTTGCAAAATCAAACGGACTAAGAGCTTTTCAAGGAGGGAGATACCTGTAACCTGCAAATAATGGATGCCAATTAAAACTTCTGTAAATTTAATTTATATACAAACATTTATATTAAATAGAAATAAATATTTACAAAAGATTTAAATATAAATAATAAACATGTTTTTTTAGATCTTAAAGCTAAAAAATGGTTAAAGTGTTTATGAGACTAAAATGGGGGCAGGAAATGGAAATCTGGATTTACGTGTAATTGGTGATCTGCTTTTGAGTGGTTACGAAAATGGACTAGACTTAGGGCGATATGAAAGTGGTTGTGAGGATTACCAACCACCACCACCACCACCGCTACCCGACGGAGACCAGCCACCGCCAGACGACCAGCCAGAGCCGCCCGAAGGAGCATAACTGTAACCTCCACCACCAGATGAGCCACCATGACCGCTAGACCCGGAAGAAGCAGCAGCTAATGCGGCCAATTTGTGGCTATCATCATGACCACCACCAGAAGTGTAGCCGCCACCAGAGCTGTAACCGTCTGAATTACCGTGGGAGGAAGAAGCGGCAATGGCGGCTATATGGGCAGCATCGTCATGACCACCAGAACCGCCACCATGGGAATATCCACCACCGCCGCCGGAGGAATAACCGCCATGACTGGAAGATGAAGAGGCAGCAGTTATAGCGGCGATTTTGGCAGCATCGCTGTGACCACCAGTAGAATATCCACCACCTGAGGAATAACCACCACCGTGACCACCACCACCATGACCACCACCGCCAGAGGAAGCTGCTGCTATTGCAGCAATTTTGGCCGAATCATCATGTCCACTGCCAGAATAATGTCCACCTGAAGAGTAACTTCCACCCGAAGAATATCCGTGAGAGCTTGAACTACTTGAACTGGCTGCTATGGCAGCAATATTAGCTACACCATGACTTCCACTGCTGTAGCCATGGCCGGAGCTGCCACCGTAAGAATAGCCACCACCGTGTCCACCACCTGAGCTATAGCCACCATGACCACCAGCACTTTCTTGTATGACAGCAAACGTGTTAACTGAACCGTGACCGCCGCCTCCACCATAACCTCCATGGGAGCCATGTCCCCCACCGCCAGAATGACCACCACCACCTTGAATAATAACTGTATGCTCAGAAGCACCGCCATGACCGCCACCATGGCCACCATGACTATGGCCGCCACCGCCATAACTATAACCGCCTGAACTGCCATGACCACCGCTAGCATCAGCCACAATTAGTGTTTCGTGGCCACCATGTCCACTACTGCTACCATGACTTCCTGAGCTGTAGCCGCCGAAGCCACCACTACTATGTCCACCACCATGGCCACCAGCATCTGCAATAATAAGAGTTTCGTGGCCGCCATGACTGCCATGACCACTTCCATGGCTTCCTGAGCTGTAGCCGCCAAAACCGCCACCATGACCTCCAGCATCTTGTATAATCACAGTGTGTTCGGGGCCACCACCATGACCACCACCATGGCTGCCGCCATGACTAAAGCTGCCACTTCCCAGCAAGCCGCCATGCAAAGGACCAATTATATCACCATGGCCACCGCCATGATCATGATGCTCTATATGGCCTCCAGATTCTGGCAAATGTATTCTTATATGCACATGCTCCTTGCCAAAGGTGGGTTTACCATAGCATACACTACTGGCTGCCAGCAAAACATATAACTAAAAATAATTACCGTTAACCATTAGCACACTTTTCAAAAACCATCTTTTTTTATATAATTTTTATTTCAACTCACAATAATCCACTTTGCCATTTTGCTTAAATTCAAAAGAAAATTTTATTTAAAAACGTTAACTTTCTATGCCTGCGTTTCTCTTATATGCGTTAAATATGAAAAAAATAATCCAATTTTTAGGGTAATGGGTATGTAAGTTCCTGTGCGGCGTCAAACCACAAATGATGCGTTAGCTGTCATAGAGCGCCACATTTATACAGCGCTTTACTGCAGCGCCACCGAACAAGGGTATTATGTAAGCAACGAAAATACCGACTCATTTAAAACAACTACAAGCACACAAAATTTACGTTGTAAGTGAAAAAAAAACATAATATCCAAATTAAAAACCAAAGACTGCTCCAGCCAGCCACTGAGCCATGTGCTTAAAACAAAGCGCATACAAATATAGCAGATAACAACAAAAACATATAGAGCGAAAAAAGTAACAACATGTGTTTAATACGACCCTCAGGGACAAAAGCTATCCAGCGATCGAATTACTGAATTAACAACAACTGTATGCAATTGAAAATACTCAAGACAGCAAGTTTGATCTTCAAATGGGGTATAGTTCACAATAAAAATAACAGTATCAACTAAAAATCATCATAACTTAATAAATTTAACAACATTATTATCACCATCATCATCACTTAAAAATGAAATATATTTGCACTAAAAAGTCAGGAAACATACACTCACACACTTTTAGCAACAAATATTTAGGAGGAAGAATACTCTCTCTCTCTCTTTCTCTTAATGATAAACTATGCTCCAATCTCATTTCGATCTCAAAAATATTGTGGTAGGTTGCGGTGGGTTGATATAAACACACACTCACACACATGTTCAAAAAATTTATTATATGCTTGCACTCAAGCATTGTTTTACTATTGAATAATATTCCGTCATAAACTATTATTAGCGAACGAACACACACTCGCATTCAGCCCAAGCGACTGAATTTAATTACAACAAAACCCGTTTACAGCTTCGTGTGACCTTTAAGTCTCCACTTTTGATTTTCATCTCAAGAAAGTTATGAAAGAAACGAAAGAAAGAGTACAATTTTGGTAGTGAGAGTAACCTGTAACGAGTGGTGTTTAAATTAAAAAAGAAACAAAAGAAAACACTGGTCAGCAGTTACATTAAATTTTATATGTGTTGACTTAAACGTGTTTTGCTTAAAAATAGGTCATATTCATGTACTTTTTTTTTCTTTATCAATTTCATTGAATGCGTTCGTGTATTGTGTCTTGAAGCAGCATAAATTATAATATTCAGATGATTTTTAAGCTTATGTAACAAAGGGAATATACATACGTGCCTGTCCTGAGTTCCAACAATTTTCAATTAGAATGACGATTTCGTAGTCGCAAAAACCAGGATTGGTGTCCGCAGCCCTCATATGTTTTTAGGTTTTTTGAACTAATATTCGAAAGACATTTTAAAGGCAACTATGCAGGTATTAATCATTATATTATTCAAATGATTATTTCCAACTCATACTCATAATTATTTTATCGGGCCCCAGTTTGATTGTACTTCCACAGAATTGTTATACTTCAGTTTTTAACCTTTTCCAATTGCTTTCCATTAGCATAGGCTTATGTTTGATTAAACAACCAAGCCGAAGAGAGCTGCAACTTTTTTACTGACGAGGTATTTATTTTTAGATTAATAAGATTGTTTTTTTAAATTGGCAAACATTAAAATTTGCCTTGACCGCTATTTTGTAAAATGTATGGTCTTAATATTCTTTGAACAATGCATCATATCAAGCGGACGATACTCGACTGAATTGCCAATATGTTAGGGAACAAATAGATAAATTGTAAGGCATACTATATAAATACAAGAAAAAGTCTACAATTTGGAACTCCACAAGAGGGGATTTGATTACTCCTTCTAGGGACCTCAATGATACATAGCCTTATTAAGATTCTGACCGATGTAGGATTTGAAACAAACTGCTATGCAGATAGAGTCATTATACTTTAGAAGGCAAAAAATGCAAATCAATTGCACAGGAAGGCATTATTCCTGGCACACAGTTGGTCTCAACCAAAGCGGATGAATATAAACAAGGACATCTCTGAAATTTACAAGGTATACAAAGATAGCTCGATGACATGAGCCACACTTCCATGAAAGAAGTCTTCCTCGATTGCAAGCTGAAACCGAAAAACCACATATGGAAGAGTCAATAAGGCTGATGTATGTTGGTCAATCTGCAAATGAGTCATAGGCAAGAGATGAGTGCTCAATCCAAAAATGATACACTGTCTTTATAGTAGCGTTATAAGGCCGATTATGACTTACGTTTCCATAGTAATAAGGTGGACGTCGGTGTGGCAGGTGGGGTTTCTTGGCTTGGCTTTCATAATATCAGTTGTTGCTCACGAAATGTGTGTCATTGCTCTGTCTTGTTGAAACCACATATCCTCCAGATTTAAACTCGGTTAACATTGCCCTAATGTACGTTGCCGTTTGACTAGTGTTTTGACCAGTCACTTTGAGCGGGTGCAATGGCTCCTCGTGCACCACTCATGGATTTTCGGTGCCCCGAAAGCGATAGTTTTGCTTGTTCACCTACCCGCTAAGGTGGAAATGAACCTCATCGTTCATTACGATTTTGGTAAAAAAAATCGTCCACTTGGTTATAGCCATAATTGTTCCTCGTTCTTGGGGAGTGTATCGCTCCATGACTTGTTTACTTGTATTCTACAACTGTCTAGTTCACAAATGTAAAAACAGATTTGACATTATATGGTGATTTCTTTGGACCCACCTGTTATTACAAACTTTTTTATATGACTCGTATGTAATTTTTTCAAACTGATAATTCTGTACTATAATTATAGGACTCTGAGTCTTGTTGTATGAAAGGGGTCGATAAAATAAAATACTTTATCTCTGTTATAGTGCCACTAAATACGATTTTTACTTTTCACTGTCATATTATTAAGTTTTACAGCCCACGTTCGTTCACTTGAAACATTTCATACGTTTAACAACAATGTGAACATTTTATCGAAAATTATTAATAAAAATTTTGTTTTTGAAAGAGCAAACAAATTTGATTATCATGTTCGTTTGCATGAAAAATTAAATAAATCATTTTTTTTTTTTTCGTTTAACGGGTTGCATCCTCCAACGTCACCTCTCGGTCATGGCCGTTTACGTTGAGTATCTCAACATTGTGAGTATTTTGCGAATTGTTGGTGTGCACAAATCTATTGTTTTTATAAATACTTTTAGTAAGTTACATTTTATTATTTGTTGCAATTGTGTCATATCTTTTGCTTTACAAAATTTGCTTGCTCCATATAAAAATTTGTTGTCCGCATGTGGATTTCGGTTCAGTTCAGTAGTTGCTGGCTTTTGTCTCTGGCTTTGTTGTTATTGTTATTCATATTTCTTTATTTTTTTTGCCTTTATTTTTAATAATTTAATTTTTACGTCTGTTTTGATGTTTCGTTTTTCTTTTGTTGAAATTGTTTTTGTTTTTTTTTTCTTTCTTGCTGTGCCACAATAGTTTTAATTAATGCAGTTGCCATTTGCCTACTTTTTGTTATTTAATTTAGTTGGTAGTTGTTGTTGGTATGTTATTGTTACTGCTTTATATTAAATTTGTTAAAAAAAAGCGATAAAATCAGTTGGAAAATGTTATAAAGGATTTTAGTTCAGACATAAGTAGAGAGGGCGACAGAGAGAGAGAGAGAGAGGGGGAGAATACTAATTAAGTTTTTAATGGCAAGTGTTAGTGACGCTAATGTTGGGTGCATAATTTGTATGCATTATTCGTAGCTGCTTTATCATCAAAGCTTTTCAGTTCGTAGTTTTAAGTTTTAAAATAAAAATCTTTGTTAGAAGTTTTTTTTAGTTTCCTCACAGCAATTACAGTTTCATGGTTCTCGCTATTTTTGTTTTAACAAAAAGAATTAGGCCATTTTGAATAAATTTTGCAAAATAATTGTACTTCAATTAAATTTTAAATGTCTGCACAATAATAAAAGCAATGATAAAAGTATTTAGCATACAAGAAATGTGAACAAAAAAAGAAGATATATTCCCATAGAGGACACCAAGCTCTCCCATAGTTTTTCTGGGGAAAAATTATTATTAAAAAAAACAAATAATTATTTCCGATAAAAACTACTGATTGTAATTATTACGTTTTACTTCTACTTTGGTATGGAGTAAGTAGTTTTGATGACGGGAGAAATATTCATAGAAACATTTTTGCACTGGAGAGTTTTTAGGAGGGAAAAAAAGGACTGATACGTTTTCAAAAAGTGTAAGCGAATCAAAAATAATGGATGTCAGGTATAGATTTTACTCTTTTAGAGGCATCTATCATTATTTTCATTTTTTATTACTCCTTTATTTATTTATTTATTTGACATAGATATTTTTTAAGCAGTGTTGCCACATGTATCAGAGTTGATTTTCAAATAGAGTTGCATTTTGTTTGGAATTTACCGCCGAATTTTGTTAGGAAAGCTTTTGTAGGCATTGTTATTAATTAATAATTATAATTATTAATATTAATGCAAAAATTTATTTTGAAATCATTTTTGTATGGCAGGGCTCCTAAATTTTAAAGTAAAACTACCCCAGCTTTCTATGCTTTTGTGTTCATTTATTTAATTCTGGAGTATTCTAAAGTTTCGGATTATTACAAAACTTTTTACGCTTTTCAAATTTTACAGAAGCTTTCACTATAAACAGACCTTCGTTATGGTGAAGAATTGAGTATTAGAATACCAAGTACTAAGTATTTGTACATTTTACCACAATTTTGTAACAAAAAAAAATCTTTGTTAATTTTGAAGAAGTCAAGATTGAACTCAAACCTGATAAGACCATTAACAATTGTCATTTTTTTGGAAAAGTAGTTGTTTTTGAGTTTTTTTTTATTATTTATTCCTTCTTTATTACACCTGTCAACAAAGGGACTATAAGTAATTCGATGTACTTAATTGGAATGATAAATATACTGATTAAATACTGAAAATAAGTTGTATGGTATGTTACTAAGAATGTGATATACATATGTATATAAAAAATTTCTTTTTAGATGGTTAAAGATACGCTTTGGTTTAAGGAAAAATCTCTAACCATCTATAAAAGTTAATGAAATTTCATACTTAAGCTTTTTTTGTTTTAAATAAACATTGTAATTATTTATCTTTACCAAAAAAAAAAAAAAATTTTTTTTTTTTCAAAACCTCATGGCGGTTAGTGCTTCAACTTTTTTGACTTCGGTTGTTTAAGTACTTGTATTCAAAAAACCATTAATATTATTAAGCGGTATTGACTAGCCAAATAAAAAGTGTTGATTATCATTGATTAATGAAAGAAAAGTAGAAATCATTAGCACTAATAGACACAGTCTATCGAGAAAAACAACCATTACTGCTATAGACTAATATTTATAGTAGTAGTTGGTATACATCCATCACACTTGTGAGTGTGATGGCATTTCTTAGTCGGCTGGCTCATATTTAGTTTTCGTTATAGCCATCTAAATTGACAATTTCTCCGTGATCATAAAAATGATAAATTTTCTATTGAAAAGTTAAACATATGAAGCCATAAATTTGCTTTGTTATTCATTCAATACAGCTTAAAATTTTCCTCTAAAAACTATTTGACACATAAATCAGGCTTTGTTTAATTTTCTATTGCTTAATAAATAACATTTTTCAATTCCAATTAATACGTTTGTGTTATTATGATTAATATTTACAAAGTAGCTTTTAAATCCTGCCTGTGTGATTTAATATTGAATTCACTTCCTCGTTTATGAACTTTTGCCAGCATTAGTCCCAAAAATATTTTGTTTTGTAAGCTTAGCATAAACATTTTAAAAATAAGGAAGAAATGGATTTATAATACAACAGACTTTGTAATATTTATAATACAAACAAACAAAAATTTAAATTATGGCATGAATACAGCAATATTAATACAATAGGAAAAAAGCAAATGGAAAATGTTGTAATGCCAGCCCTAAAAGCAGCGGAAATAATCGAAAAATTTGCAACATGAAGTACTTTCACTTTCATTAGCCAAATACGTGCCAAACAACAATAGCGATAAAAACAAACTAAACGAAAAACGCTGAGACCCAGCCCAACAACCTGTCTGCCCAAATGTCATTAGGAAAACCAAAATATAAAACCTTCCACTTCATGAAAATTTTTGGTTTGTATATGAGCAACAAAATGAAAGAAAAACTGCTTAAAATATCCTTGCGGCAATTTGTTGGAATTAAAAGAAAAATAAAAAAAAATTTTGATACTTATTCAAGTGTAACACATTTTGGTCTTGATGAAAAAAGACATGAACAAATTTTTGTTACCAAGTTAATCTCCTCCTTCTTTAACATGGGATGAGGCTGATGAGGTAATACTTGCTGCAAACAACAACAACAACAACAACAACAACAACAACAGCAACAACAACGAAAACAACAAAACAGAAACACGCTAAAATGTAAATGCATGCAACAAGTAGATTACAAGTTTGTTTAACATCAGTCACTCAGTCAGTAGAGTTTTTTTTTTTTTTTTGCAAACGTTGAATAATTTTTTAGCTGCCTTTTTCAGTTTTCCTTTTTCTTTCAGTTTTAGACCAAAACTTATTTAAACAAAACAACAAAAAAAAAAACGCTAATTTTTTCTTGTTGCCATTTGGGGCATAATCAGATGAATGGCCTTCAGCCTTCAACAAGAAAATGAAATTAAAACTAAAAATAGTGAAAATATTTAAGTTTTTAAAAAACTAGCTCTAAGTTGCCTGTAGATTATTTGTTAAATAATATTTTGACCCTGGTTCACAGCTGACCTGGCAAAGTGGAATATTTTTTTTTATAATATTTTGTAATACCCTACATATTTATGCTCTCAAGAAAGCATGAATTCTTAAAAAAGAAATTTGATATTCAAATTTCTTTTATTTAGCTTTCGTTATTTTTAGTACGCAACAAAAAAAAATTCAAAAAGGAAGATTAACTGTTTCCATTAGGGTTTCTTGTAAATTGTATACCATAAGGATTTCCTATTGATTTCATTAGGTTACCTTATTAATAATTTCAAAAAGGTATTCCTTAATTGGGTACCTAATGAACATATGCACATCATGTATGGAATTTGCTTAAATTTCTTTAAGTGTTTTGATGGCTGAGTTGGCTGAGGAGTGGATTAACAAAGAATACCTAATAACAATTATAATGCTTATGGGCGTTGTGGAGAGGCCATGAAACGGCCAGCCATCTTTACTTCTCTTGTCTTCTTTAAAACTGTTGATCACTCCAATTTTATCACAAACATTTTTTTTCTCAATTTTAAGGAAATAAAATTGAACTCAAGCCTGATAAAATTAATAACAATTATAAATTTCCTTCTTAGGTTTTTCAATAATCTAACTTTATCCGCTACACCACAAACAAATAATGATATGCAAGAACTTAAACACATGATGAAGTAACTGATTTCAAAATATTATAACAGGACTGAGCTGGATGGCCAGAGCAACTGAACTTAGTATACCACTTTGGAACACTGATGGCCTTACACAACACTCTCTCGAACTAATATTATTTTTAAACCGTTTTTCAGTAGACGTATTACTCGTTTCTGAAATACACATCACACACAAGAGATTTATAGCCATACCAAATAATTCAATATTTTACACTAATCATCATGACAATACGGTTCATAATAATACGTAGCTCCATTAAATGCACTGAGGTTCAAGGATTTAAAAAAGATCATATTTAACTTCTGTCTTAATAGAAGGCATGTATAGAATACTTGTTTTAGCTGCTGTCTATTGTCCTCCAAATTACAATAACTCAAAAATTTTTCCTAAAAAGTTAGCCATATAATTTTTAATGCCCATTAGATCCCAAAAATCAAAGAATTTTTGAAATCGGTCCATATATACCTGAGATATAGCGTTTCCCGGTTTTGCAAGAAATCGGCTCTATAAGCCAAATAAAACAACTTTTGACACCAAAACTCAATCAGAATGGTACATATGTCATTGGGAAGGGTATTTAAGATTCGGCCCAGCCGAATATAGCACTCTTAGTTGTTTTAATTTCAATTCAGAAGTTTTTTCATAGGTATGCAAAACTTGTTTTTGACAAGGCGGAGGGATTTTCTCCACTATGGTATAATCAACACAGGCTTCGCGTAAAAAATTGGTAACTGTCTGGCAGAACACTTTTTCAGGTTAAGGCAAGTTGTACCATTAAACAAACATGCATTCAGCTATTGCGACTTCAACTCTTATACAACAGATCACCATAAACCGCTTCCATCAAAAGTTAGCAAACATTATTAGATGTTTATTATTTGTTGGATTCTCTGTGTATAATTTCTACTATTTTTTTTTCTCCTTATTATGCATCATACAAGCTGTTAGATGTGATTTAATTTCGAGTTGTTATAAAAAATTTTATATGATTTTCACAAAAAATATTTAATACCCTAAAAATTACCATACTTTATAACTTTTGGTGAATAAAATTATTTAAAATACCGCTTTAGAGTTTCAAAATACTTTTGATTGAAGTAAAAAGGATCTGTGTCACACCAAAAGCTTTTATCTTTTGAAAACATTTTAAGCGTCTCTGTGATTACATAAATTGAAAATCGTGTTTTCCAGGATGCTTAAGATTTAAATCGCAGTTGCATATACAAGATTTTGGTGTAAATAGATTTGAGGCCATTTAAATGTCAAACAGCTTTAAACTTGTGTGCTGCTACACACACAGATTTATACACAAAATTTGTTTATAAACTCGGCCAATAATTGGAAAAAAAATTGTGTTTACATTTGCCTGTATGCGGCAGTCAGGAAGTGAACGCCTTCGAACAAATTTTGTTTTAAATGTTTAATGATTTATTTCTGGAAGCAAGTTTATGCATGAATCTTAATAATTGTGGCCAAAAACAAACTGCCGCACAAAAAACTACCAAACAAAAACAACTTTATAATTGTTGCATCATCGCGCTACAACGAAATGTGTGTGAAAAAAAAAATAAGCTGCTGCTACAGACGACCAAGATGAAGTTGAAGTGCAGTGTAATCGAAAGTCATGGTTTGCATAGATACAAAAAATATTGGATTGTTACAACATAAACTTAAATATAAGTTGGATGCTCACTTGTGTCTGTGGGTATGTGTATGTGTGTGTGTGAGTGCACAAGTGTTAGTGGCAGTTGAGTAGTTGTTGCTGGTCGGTCGGTTGCAAGCAGCGCGCAAACTAACAAATAACCAAAGTCAAAGTTAAGTTGAAATTTTAACTGGTTTTTCGTTTTGTTTTGAGTTTTTCTTAATGCATCTGCTTAAGCAGCAACAACATCATTAAAGCCACCACAAACAGCATTATCATGCTCATCATCTTTTAGTTTTTTCTTTTTTAATTTGCCGCATATAGCAGCAAATTAAAAATCTGTAACAGTATTTAAAAGAAAGAAATCTTCTTGCACAGGCAAAACTATAAACACATGTGCGTACAGTAGAGCCCATATACTTGCCCATCGTTTAAATAACTTCATCGCTTATTTAGCAGTTGTGTTCATTCCCTGTTTTTTTACACTCGTTTTTATATAAAATTTCACACTTAATAAACTTTTGTTTGACTATACACGTTGCGTAAACACCCAAAATATCTAAAAATAAAAATTCCCTCAACATCTTCTCGTTTATTTGCACAGTGAATAATTCGCATGCTTTTATCAGAACATTGTTGTGCACAAAAACAGAACAGGGTCCAAAATATCGCTTACGATATCGCATGAACTGTCGAGTTAAAATAATGCTAAACAAAAACAAAATGAACAACATAAGCTACGGAATTTGTTCGTTCACGAATAAGATGATTTAGATTGAGGAGAAAAAAAAAACGATAAGACCAAAATCTAAAAGAGAAAAAAGTCAATCAGCTGTTGACTTGCCTAGACTTTATATTAGTCAGTGTTGGGCAAAATACATGCTCTGATGTATTTAAAATACAAAATACATGAAAGTTGTGTATTTAAAATGCAAAATAGAAATATTTTTTTTTCATGTACTTAAAATACAAAATTCTGCATTCCAAAAGCAAGTATTTGAAATACCAAAAACAAAATACAGTGTAACAAAAATATGAATTTAAAATACAAAATACTTTTAATCCAAAAGTTTTTATTTTCTTTCATAAACACCAGTTTTTCAAAAGTGATATCAGGCAAACAGTCTCTTGATGGCGAATGAATAAAACCAGCTAACGACAAAGTCTCAATGATTTCTTATTAGAAAACGATATTTTATTGAAAGGGATATAACGGAATTAAGAAAAAAGTGACAATGGAAAAACGTTTCACCAAATGCCATATAACTATATATAGTCTATCCAAGTCAACATTTGATTGATATTTTTTTCTCTTGTTCTACATTAAAATACCAAACACTGTTTTTCTTTGTATTTTATTTTTTTGTTATTTAAATTTCTCACAGCTTGGCGAATTTCTCAATGTATGTATGTGCATTCAGTTGCGTTTTCTTTACACAGGTACTTTGGTAATTAAATTGTGGTATTGCTTTTTTTTTTGGAAATAAGACAGTAGAAAAATGGAATAATTTTTAGCGCATATTTTTTTATCATAAATTAAAAATGTATTTTGAGAGCACGAGTATTTAAAATACAAAATACTCAAGCGCTTAGTATTTAAAATACAAATACAAATGAAACGTATTTAAAATACAAATACAAAATACGTATTTGTATTTTAAATACAAATACTGCCCAGCCCTGATATTAGTAGACTTTGCACATGAATTAACATATTTTTTATTATTTTATAAATCTGCGAAGCCTTTAATAAATTTTAATACCTCAAATTTGTTGTTCTTACTTTCTCAGCGGGGTTTTGGGTATTTATATTAGTATTTTGCATGCATATTTTAATTTATTTTACATCTTCGGGATGAAGACGGATTTTTTTGGTGGTAAAATTGTAAAGACTTGCGAGCATTCCATAACCTAACTAATTACATGTCATTTTCAAGCTGCAGCGCTTGGCCAAAAATCTGTTTTAAGTTAATCTTTACAATTAGAAAATTTGTTTGCGCTTTTGCAGCTGTTTTCGAAAGATTTTTTACAAAAGGTTGCTAATTTATTTTCCTACATACAAGGCTCAGTTTGCGGAAACTAAAGTAATTATTCTCAATTAATATTTTACAGGCAATTTTATTGTAAAGAAAACTATTATATAGTTTTTTTGGTTTCTGCTAGTTTAGAAATCCCCTTAAAATGAATAAGGGCTTTGGGAAACTAGTGTATGAATGGCGCAATTGTTAGAAAGTTCATTTTTAGGTTCGCCGAGTTAAGCAAAAGAAAAGGGACGAACATTGATGGCGTATGTTCAGCTTTTTATCTCTTTGCCTCTTTTCTATTAGGGTGAGGTATATTCAGTGAGTTCTACCAAATTAAATGAGCAATTTTGCCCTAACTGCTCAGCTAACTAGTAGAGTTGTTGTGTGGTAAATTGAACTGCACTAAGACCTTAACTGTGCAATTAAAATATTGCCTGAGCTGCTACATAAAATTGTAAACTAATTAAAATTAATGTTCAGCTCTCTTAATTTACTTTAAGGAACTGCTTATTCAGGTCATTGTTGTCTTTAAATCCTTTTTTTATTTTCTGTATCATATCATGCTAGTAGATTTTTTTCAGGAACTCATACCTTGCCGGCTCTGCTAAAAAGTGAAGAAAAGTATAATCACGTTAATAATGCCAACACAAATTCGTTGCATCTTCCTGCATTTTAATCAGTTGGTTGAAAAAAAAAGTGAGGATGAATTCCAGACATTATGACACGCAAAGTTGCAGAAGTTTTCAAAGTGGCTTAGATGTGAGAAAAAAAAGAGAGATAAAGGAAGGAGTAGAAATAAAGGTGACATCTCAAATACTGAGTACAAAAAAAAAATACCAGAAAAAAAATCAAAAGCGTACCTGCTTCCGCGTAAATTTTTATATAAACAACTGCTTGTAGCAGATGTTAAAGATTTTGTTGCATAATTTCATTGAATTCCAAACTTTTGTTCGTTCACTTGAAATTAAATTGTTTGCCTGGGTTTGACTATTTAACATAACATTTTGATTTGATGTTTGTGTTTGTTTTTATGACAGCATTTTGGTTTTTTTTTATAATTATTTCTCATCATCGCCAACGACCGGTTAATTTGTTTGATTTAATTTGGTTTTCGAAATGAGCAAAATTGTACCCACCACATTCGTTTAAGCATGTGTTTTGGACTGAGCTGAAGGCAAAACTCGTATTCGTGGTGCATTCATCAAAACCACTGACAAATAATTGCAAATATTTTTGTATAAAAAATTTCATTTGCAGATCTGTTTTTTCTTCTTCTGAGTATGAGTTTCGTGTTGCGAGGTTTTTTGATGTTGCTGCTGTCACTTGCTGCAGCTGTTTGCTAATTTGATTATGTGTTCAAATACGTTTTGCTCTGTTTCGCTTGTGTTGTTTTTTTTTGTTTTCAATGAAATTTATATTTGCTGCAATTAAAATAGTTCTTCAAATAAAAATGACAAAAATGTCATAATGTTGATTTTAGTGTTTTGAGTGTCGTTGATTGTTTGACGAGTGTAGTTTTTAAGCCATAAATTGCAGTGCCCATATATTTGCAGTTGTTTTAAGTGTTTCATAATTTGTGATGGTTATTAAAACGTTTCACTTTTCAACAATTAGTTGCAAACTTAAATTTAGTTTTATTAAAATAAACTTAGCGCAAATATTTTAATCTAACATGGTTTCAGTTTATTTTACAGTAAATTTTCGACAATGGAAAGTCTAATAGGCTTTCAAAATAACTACTATTGTTTTCTACAATAAAACAGAGTTTCTCCACTATTTCCGTTTATTAATTACCTACTTGCGGCTCTAATTAATTTACAGCGGTATTACAAATGTGTAACACTTTACCTTTAATAGTCCCAAGATGCTTAAAGGCATAATTTATTTGCCCGCCCCAAAACATGTCTGATGAAAGTAATATTTTCAAAAAACAAAGTTATCAAATTTTATTAGTCAACATACAATATTTTTTCTCTTTAATTTTTGAAGGTCATTACAAAATAGGCCAAACATCCAACTTGAGTTAAAAGTATCTTTTATTTAACAATTTCTTCTCAAAAAATTTTTTTTAACACATGTTTTTATAATGTTTCACAACTTGTGCGTTTGGGTGTTGACGCTTCGGTCCGGTTTTGTCTCGCCTTTTAATCAAAACAAAAATGTTAATTAAAGTAGAAAAATGAAAAATAAAAATAAAACTGTTTTGATATTTCTTTTTATCATACGAAAGCAGAAAAAAAAACGGTTAAATAGTTTTTGTTCGCAACACAATGTTTTGATTTCTTCTCACACGATCATCATGATTATGAATCTCATTATTGTGAACATCATTAATGCAAGTACAAGACATAATTAATAATTATGCTGAATATGGAATTCCCTGGTCTTGAAACACTTTACTATTGACGCTAGCGTAAGTTGGCTGAAAATGATCAGTTGAAAAGATCAGTTATTTAATATGAGAAATAAAATGATTGTAATGAATTTTTGGAGATATTTATTCTATAGATCTTTTTCAAGCTTTAATTTAACCTTATAGAGGAATTATATGATTTATTTTACGATTGTTAATAACTTTATCAGGCTTGAGTTCGATTTTTACTTTCTCAAGATTGAGAATGATTTTTGGTGATAAAATTGGAATGATTAATATTTTTAAGGAAGACAAGAAGACTTACTCAATGGGAAATCAATTGGATGTTGCTGATAGACTATAAAATATATTCCAATCAACAGAAAAATATAGTGATAATATGGAAAGTTGATCAATAAGATTGAATGTAGACAGCCAGTAATGAAGAGCTCAGGTGGTAGAATGGTTATGAGTTGCTGCTTAAAACCAGTATTCTATTAGTCATGTCCTGGGTGCGAAGCCGATTTGGGTGCTGATGACAGCCAAGGTATGTTCCACAGCCAGTAAGTATTCAGCTTTATTTTTCTCGTCTTCCTTAAAAATGTTGATCATAACAATTTTGCCATAGAAAAATCTTTCTCAAGTCTGACAAAGGAAAATCGAGCTAAGTCGGTAAGATTAATGCCGTTGTTGTTTCTGCAGCAAACGGGAACATTTCTGTAAATTTTAATTTTGATATTGAACTTCTGTGTTGTAATACATTTCTAATTTGGGATTTCTTAAATTATTTATGGTTATGGTGACATTTTCTATTGCTCTTAGTTTCACTTAAACTTAAAAAGCAATATTTTAGGAAAAAAATTTAAAATAAATGCGTAATTTTGTGTAGAAATAAAAACGTTATGCCGTAGTTAACAATTATGAAATAGGAATAGCAGGAGGAGATGAATGTAGAGCTTGTGGGGAGGAAAGCGAAACATTGGAGCACTATTTATGTCAGTGCCCCGCTTTCTCACAAATACGATCCCGACATTTTGGGAGAGACACCTTACCAGATATAACCCAATTACGGGGCGCATGCTGGAGGAAACTAAGGAACTTTGTGAATGACACGGAGTTCCTATAGACCTATGAGTCAAACTGGTTCACGGTTAAACCCACGGAGCGCACAACAAGCCTATATTGGCTTAGGTGTATGTCGTAAGACATGGGCAGTAGAACCCCTCCATTCAACCTAACCTAACCTAACAATTATGAATCATAAAATTTTACTACAAAAAGTGAAATTAATATTTTGAAAAATATTATAGAAAGTTTTTATGGATTGAGAAAATATTTTATTGTTCTTAAAACCTAGACTTATGAATTTCTGTTTTATTGCAATGCAATTTAGTTCAATTTGATGTTCCCTGGATCTAGATGAGCACTCTGACTACAGTTGCTATGTTTGTCAAAATAGCGTCGTAGTAAAATTAAATAAATACAGGCGAAAGTACTTTCTATTTGTGTCAGTGTCGTCAGCGAGAATAGAATCCCATGCATGTTGATGAAATGTGGAAGAGCGTTATAACGGGAGAAGCAAACATTGTCTTAGAAATCTCTCTAAAAACTAGAGGCCCAGTGTGCCTGAAGAGCAGTAGAGGTCAGATGGAGAGCCTTGATAATAAATAAATACAACCACCAAAAATAGAATTATCCGCCTTATTCTGGCTTGTTGAAATCTACACAACTACTGATACAAATTTCACCTTTATTATCTTTGATTGTTTTGTATAGGGCTGCCCTTGTTACTGCTTATACTAGAAACAAGGAATATAGTATGCTTGTTTTGTGTGCAGTAGTAACTGAGTGAAATCAATATTATACAATGAAGTATATAAAGTAAACAGTAAATTTGTTGAAATTCTATACTTTAATATAAAAGTTATTGTTTTTGTAGCTGTTTTTAGTTATTTGGTGATCAATACATGTATTTATTTTTTTTTTGGTCAAAAATCAGTTTAATAAAACAAGTGAGTGAAATGTTTTTGGGGACCAGAAAGAAAATGTGAAATAAATAGCAAGAGAATAAAAAAATACCCGAAAAACTTCGGTGCCCGATAGTGCCATAGAGAACGTTTTTCTCCCTAATCTTTTTTTTTGAACACACCGAGGAGACATCCACTTGAAAATATAAAAACCGGACGCCTCACTAATAACTTTTTATACATATGCCGTAGTGGAGAATGATCTTTCCTCGAAAACTCGATGGCACAACATAGACAAATCTTGAGCCATACAAATCGATCCAGCCAAATGCATATGCATATTTATATACTTATTTTATTTACATATTTATTTAGTTTTTATTACATCCTTAATGCATTATGATTTTTGAAATTTTATTGAGTCTTTAAACATTTTATCATTATCAAATTGTGTGTGTGTTTCATTTCTTAATCATGATTAATTCAACATCGAACCAAGGGGGATTTTGGAATAAATAAGTTCATTCTTAAAATAAGCTTATTTAATAAACAACAACTTTTGATAGAAACCTGAACAGCACATGTCAGGTGCCAACTTGTATGTAAGGACACCTTGCTCAAATGTTTGTTATTAAAAAATTTAAGTATTTTTGTTTAATATTTTAAATTAATAAATTAAAAAACAAGTGACCTCAAGCTCTAATTATTAATTGTAAATATTTTTGTTTTTGATAATTTTTTTTTTAAAGAAACCAAAAAGTTTAGAGCTGTTTTCATGATCATCGTGGTAGACATCGAACAGCCATGGTATGCTCTCCAGCCAATAAGACTTTTTCTTATTCTTGAGTTTTCTTGTCTTTTTTACCAGAGATTTTTATTGCCTGTACATTTTTTTTACTTGCATGTCCGGGATATAACAAAAAGCTGAAACAGTGTTTCGTTATAAAGATTATATATTAATTTTAATAGATAACTTACAAGGAATGATTTTTAGTGTACTACTATTTGATGCTGCATACCGAAAAATAAGATAAAATATAGAAGTTTAAGTAAAATATGTCTTCTAACGATTTGTAATTTAAATTTACTGTTTATTTGATAGAAAAAAGCTATTCATATAATTTGCTTCTCCATAACAGTTCGTATGACAGTGGTTTGTAGATGGACAAAAACAAAATAAAAAATACCCAAAAAGATAAAATAGTGATTATTAAATATACGTAAAGGAACAGTGATTTTGTAATTTTTTTTCGCATAATTTATTTATTATTATTGTTCTTATTTAATTCTTTTATTTTGTAAAGTAGAACAATTTTTTTTTAATACCATTTTCTTTGACGACATTTTGAAAATAAGCTTGCACTTGCCTGTGTAAACAATGAAGCAAGTACCGACAGCTTTTATTGTCTCTGTTAAGGTATTGGTTGTTAAAATGTACACACAACTTGCAACAAGTTACTTGCATGTGTAAGTGGTGCGCTAAAAATGTGGATGACTACAATTTTACTAAAAAAAATGTTTTTCTCTTGTAAATTTTGTAGAAGTAAAATTGCACTGAAGCCCGATTTTGTAATTTGAAATTACAAAACTGTTATCGTTTTGCGTAATAAATGAATAAAATATACTTTTATATCATAATTTTTTTTTACTACTACATTTTTATCTTCAGAAATAATTATCTAAATTGTGTCAGTATGGGAGCAAAAAAAAAAAGCAATGGCAAAAAAGTTATCGACTTGAGAATTAAACGTGACCTTTTGCAATAAAAAAATATTTATGAATATAAAATGGTGTTTGAGTATGTATAAGTGTGTGTGTATGTTCAAAAAAGCATGATTATTAAATGAAACTTGTGGCCAAATAATGCACTGAAGAATTTTTATTCTACCATGAATGCATATTAAAACGAACGACTTGCTTAAATTTGCACGAACATGCACATCCATATGGATGAACTGTAAATGCTTTTGCAAGCCACCCACACACAAGCCCACATATATACCCATACTCGTACAAGCACACACACTTGCGTGCAGATACTTATACACACACGTATTAAATACTTACATTGTTTGCATTAATATGACTTTAAACAGATGTTAAATCGCAGAGGAAAACGAGCAACGGATATGTGGGACTTAATAAAATATATGGAATGTATCTACACACACACACACACACACACACACACACACACACGGACGCACATTTATATCTTTATGACATTTTTTCATCTTGTGTTTTGTTTTTCTCTTCTGTTCAGTGTTTTCTTTTTGTGAGAATTTGTTGAATTTTTATTGCTTTCTTTTTTTTTAGTTTTATTGCAAGTTGTAAAAATTGCAAACGGAAGCGGAAATATTAAAACATACAAACTGAAAATAGAGGCTTTAAAACGGACAAACTATAAACACAAACATAAAGAACAAGAGCAAGGGTATATGAGTATGAAGTAGTCACCACAAGGTTGCTGGCCCAAAACTTTTTTGAAGCTGTATAAAATTTGCCCATAAATATTCGTGTGCATTTTACGAACAAAATTATCTAGCAGATTATTGGCAAAGTTTAAATTTTGTTGCTGTATTAAAAAGCAGGAAAAATTTATTTTTAAAAGCAAAAGATTAATAAGATATAAAAGTTTCTTGAAGATGTAGATAGTATACATTATTTTAATTATGCAGTGACTTTCTCCAATGTCTCCAAATTTGGTTGAAAATAATTATGAACATACGGTTTCCTTTTGCCAGCTTTTTTTTTTGTAAAACAATGAACCCTCTTTTATGCATTAAACACTAAAATGTAGTTTGTTAAAAAGGTTGGTAGTGTTTTACGTAATTTTTTAGCTATGTTTAAAATATTGAGTGCGCACAAAATTTGAAAACGGAAATATTTAGAGCAGAAGACTACACAGCGACCTGCAGATTTGCAGATGTGTCAAAATGTTCGTCTGAAAGTTGTAATTTGACAAATATTGCATACCATAGAACTGCGGTGTATGACTTGTTTCTACTGTATTTTCTAAAATATTGAGTGTGCATAAAATTTGAAAACGGAAATTTTTAGAAATCTGTTTACATATTTGGGTTAGTTTTGTTGTGTGTGTGTTGCTACAATTTTATACGATTTTGTTACTATTTTTTGTGATTGAACGTAACCAGACATGTCAAATTTGAATTAAAACAGTGTAAATTAACTTATTGCATGTTATTTGATACTTTAATAACAATTTTACCGGATTTTTTGCTGCCACTTTACATACATATTTTTTCTAGATTTAAATATATTCACCGGTATTCATAAAAAATAAAACGTTGCTCAAACACATTTTAAAAAAAATTTGATATGAAAAATTTGTCGTAAAATGTGTTTCAACAATGTTTTATTTTTTATGAATTGATTTGATTTATGAATTGATTTGATATGATTGTGTTTAAAAATTTCCCTACATGTATGTTATATTTAGATTTTAATAACAAGCCTTAAGATATGCCATTAATTTTTGTTTTTTTCTTCTTTCGAATTGCTTTTGTATTAAAACATGTGTATGAGTATTTGATTTCAAGGTGTTTGTTAGGATCATTATTGAAAATAAAAATATAGAAAAAACAACAAATCTTTAGAATTGCAAAAAAATCTTTGTTTAAACAACTGTAGAGTAAAAACTTTTCTAATAAAAATACAAAACTTTTTTTTTTGTTAATGTATGAAAAGTGATGTTATGTTTTTGTTGTTGCCAATTTCAGTTCCTTTTAATACCTCATAGAAATTTGCCTTGTAAATGTTTAAAAATGCGGAAAAATTTTAAACAAAATTTTGTTTTAACCTCCAGTTGCAAGAAAATAACTTCAATATTTGGAGTGGCAAATTTTCAGATACATGGTCATGTTGCCTTTAATTTTTACATTAGAATGCAATAGTGATGTTACGAGTAGAAATGATTGGTGGCAGAAAAATTGCACAATTGAATTAATACTCGCTAAATGCGTTCAATATTAGGAGCTTTTTGATAACTCAAATTTATTTGCGAGAAATTGCTCGCAATCACTCAAAATATCATACGAGTAGGTTTTTTTTTATGGGAGCTAGTATTTATCACTATTTTTACATTTCATTGAATCAGAATACGATTATTTGTTACGTCACTCATATGCAAATATTAAATTGAAATGGTGCCTACAAGTTGCTTTAAGCTCAACAAAAATATCCAATATTTTCCATTAAAGTTAATGCAACAGTTACACAAAATATATTTACTTTGTTTCATGAACTACTCGGGGTTGTTTACTTTTGTAACGAGTTCTCGTTTGGCTGGAAAAACAATTAAATTGATTTTCCTTTTTGCTGGTGAACTAAATTTAGGTGCTGGTATTCGAAAATGAAATATCATAAAAGCGTAATTATTTTCAGCAGGTGTACTTTAATATTCAAATGGCACTTTAGAGAGTCAAACAGGAACAGGAACATGAAAGTACTACACTGGCTTTAATTGTAAAAGTTTTTGAAGTTTAATGCTGATACTGGGTAAGATAAAGTTTGGGTTTTATGTGCATATTAAATACATACTTTGAATATTTTTTTATTACATTAAAATAAGTTAAGGGTCCAAGGCCAAAATTTAAAGTGTGTTGTATAATACCAATAAACATGCAATCTTTAAAAGCAAGGAATTTCGCTTATGACTGTAACATTTTTTTTAATAAAAAAAAATTATGTTGTGGCTGTTTCATAGCTATTTGTTTCTGCTTGTCTGAAAGGAAGTGTTTTGTTTTCCTTGTCACTAAGCTAAAAAGTCTTAACTCGATCAGAACCAAAACTGCCTAATAAAATAAATGACGTTTTCTCTTTAAAACGTTTTTAGAATGAGGTTTGTATGAGCAGAGAAAATAAAAAATATTTTTCTTTATGTATTCCTTATTATTGCTTATTAATTTTATCAATTAGGAGAAAACACATAAAATCAAGGAGAAAACTTGTCACACATATTTTTACTCAGTTTGCGATATTTTTGGTGGAAAAAGAAAAAAAAACAAGTAAAAATGTTTTATTCGGTGGCACCGACTCTTACCTTTACCAAGGTAAGCAGCTAAGCGAAATTGCTAACATTACCCGCTATAATTATTCTAATCTTATAAATGATGTTTGCCAATGAAAATTAAGTAGGCATACATATATTTATTTACACTTTCATATATACATTGCCATTGAATGTACATATTGTCTTAGAAAACTAAAGACATTTTCAATACACTTTGCTGTTATTTTTCTATTTCAAAGTTTTAGAATAACAATATAAGCTAAACACTTTGAATGCAATATATGTATGATGCAAAAAAAAAAAAAATCACGCCATTGGAAGTTGCTCTTATTTTTGTAAATGGTGGCCAAATATCAAATCTTTTGTCACATTTATGAACTAGACAACTGTACACTGGACACTTCCCAAAAAAGCGCGGAATATGACAAAGTGGAGGAGTTTTTGACATAATGAGCGATGAGACTCATTTTCACATCAGCGAAAGTGAAGTTTTGAAGAAGTAAAACTATCACTTCTGGGGCACCCAGAATCCACGACTAATACATGAGGAGACATTGCCCTGGTGTGCTGTTCACGCTGGAGCAGTTATCGTGCCATTTGTTTTCAATAACGCGCTATAGGGCCATGTTAACTGAGTTTTTTCTGCCGCCAAGGAACGAATTAGGTCTGAAAGAGATGTGGTTCCAACAGGACGGAGCAACAGCATACACTGCGCGAGCCGCAGCTGATATTCTGCAAGCCAAACACTACCGGATGACTTCTTTTGACCAGCCTGTTGTCCGGTTTGAAGTAAATTTCGAATTTCGAATGCGTGATCCACAAATATTATGCTGAAGGACGGAGCAACGGCCTACACTGTGCGATATTCTGAAAGGAAAACAACATCGGATGACTTCTTTTGGTGCACCTGTTTTAAACGTTCTTTGAAAGCTGTGTTTTATTTTCATGCAGTCAGTTTATGTTGCTTAAAATTAATAGAACTTAGCTTCACTGAAAAAAAAAAACGGTTCATATTTACTCCATTTGTACTTAAATCAATACCAAGCGGTGTCAGACGTTCGGTAAGCAGGGGTTTTCTTAAATCAAGTACGTTGTGCTTTATTTAAGTACAGATTATTCAAGCCTTTACTTAATACGTAAATTTAGGCATATACCATTCCAGTTTCAGATTGATTTTAGTCATATTCGATCCTGATTTTGGACTGAGCAAAAATCGGTACTTAAAAACAAGTATGCTGTACTTGATTTAAGAACATCCGTACTTGCCATACACTGATTCTGATTGATTTAAGTATGGAAGAATTGAGTGTGCTTTGAGTGCCACGATTATGCACTTGATTTGATGTTTCCGAAGTCTATTTAATCCCAGGTTTGTATATGAAACAATACCTTCTGTTTTCTTAATTCAATAACAGTTTATAAACTATTTGATCTATTTGCTGATTTGAGCCTGGAACCGAACTACTGCCAGTCCAGCCACGTTAAACCTTCAGCTAACGCAGCAATTAAAACACTGAAACAAATTCAATACTTGTATAGCAAGTACACACACAAGTGCTGGGCACGAATTTACCCAGGAATATCGCTTTCATTTTAAGCCAAAATGGGACTGATTTTCTTTAAAACTGCCAACAATTCTCAAATGGACTTGCTTGAGTTTCAACGCAATATTGTCCGATATTATTTGCGAAATTATACTCAGAAAGCGAATATTTCCAAACGTTCACTGGCTCCTGGTGTTGCAACTAGTGGAGGAAATCACTTTCCTAAAAGAATAAAAAATCAATTACGGTGTCGTGAGTGTCATAAAAGAACAAGATGGATATGTGAGCAATGCGATGTTGCTCTAGGTGTTGAAAAAGTATGCTTTAAAAATTTTCATATTAAATAAAAATCAGCATATCCATAACGCCACTGTACCCGTCCGAGTACAGTCCCAAAAACACACTTCTATAATTTTTTTAAGTTTTTCAGTTTTTCTATATTATTTAACTGTATTTAAGTATAAATAAATAAATAAATTCAAGTCTTTCTCATTTTAAATTGCCTTGGCGTTTAATGGGTTAATAATCCTTATTCTGCTTGCTTTAAGTATAGTTGTGTATGCATCAACTGTTACACACCTGAACGGGTAAATTTTTACACCAAAAAACAACATTTAGTAGTAATTTATTGGTTGTATTTCTCAGTAGTATTATTATTTTCTAGAACTGAGGGTCTATTTTCTTTGTATACATTTTCTGCATTTATTCAAATGTTTTTATCGATATTTCGCTCTGCTTCGAAAAGTTGCTTCAGGACAATGATATTGAATAACTTTAATTTTTTTATAATTTTTTTTTTTTTTTTTGGAAAAATCCGTTTAAGAATGTGTGCTTAGTTTTATTCTGAGAAATATTCTTAGAAAGGTTGCTAATGAGCATGTGCCCATCATGTACTGTATGTTGCTCATACTTTTTTTGAGTTTCTTGATGGCTGAGTTTGCTTAGTGGGCAACCACAAGGTTGTAGTTCCAGTTCCACCAAAAATAACTTTTCATAAAAAAAATCTGAGAATATCTAATAAAAATGATAAGTTTCCTTCTTGATTTGTTTTTATCAAAAACAGCCTTATTAAAATAATAAGAAGTTCTAGCCCCAGAAATTGCTTACTAACTTAACTCCAATTTATTAAGTGTTTGTTGGGCACTGTTTTCGCTGTGTGCTTCCTAAAAAAACAATCTTCCCCTTTCTAGCATATGATTTACAAGAACTTAATACAAAATTCGATATTTTGATAACCTTCTCTTACCCCTAATGAAATCTTTTGGCTTAACTGGTTTTTTTTTTCAGCAAATAAATGTTTAATATTTCAGTTGAATATCTGAAAAACAAAAAATAATTTTATTTGCTGTTCTTACCATTTAATATATTTTTATAACATCATGTGCTGCACTGGCAACTGTTGCACTAAAGCTGAATGAATGACCTGTTTGAATAACATTTGTTCTTTAAAAAGCCAACCAACAAACAACCACACACACACACGTGCCTGAGGGAGAGAGGAGTTCAAAATATTATCTTTGCATCGTAAAGTATTTGTAGTTTATTTCCTCAGCTGGTTGCAGCAACACGTGCAGTATTTTAAATTAATTTTCTTTGGTAGCAAATATTATGTAGTTCCTTTCAATTTTTGTGGACTACTTTTACTTGTTTTTGTTGTATATGTACATATATACATATATTCCTATAAACTTTATGTATTAAACGACAACAAGTTGTCTCTCCAACGGAAACGTACTTACACACAGGTGAAGTCGAATTTTTCAGTGTAACCAAAAATGTGGAAAATTGTGCCGCATTTTTTGTAGCAAAGGGACTCACTCAGGCAAATGGAGCAACTTTAAAATAAAAACGCAGCGTATTAAGTAAGAGATCTTAAGTTTAAAAGAGAAATTATATTAAAATATTGATTTTTGTTACCTGAAACTTTTTTGTTTTCCTATTCCTATCAATATATTTGGGATTTTAATGGATAAAAAATATTAGCCAAGCTAAACTAAATCAAAGGCTAGGTTACATATGTGTTGTAGAAAGTAGAACGACTGAAATTCGACACAATATCTAAATTTAGAAAATTTAACCACCCTAGTACAGGCTCATATAATTTTTATTGCTATCGAAAACATGTTTTTTTTTCAAAAATGGTTGTAATATACAGCTTGAACCATAAACATAAATAGTAATTTTTAATAATTGACTTTATATTAGTGATCCTACCAAAGATAGATCCTATCATAAAGAGATTCAAAAAATTTGTGAATTTTTGTTAATATATAATAGAGCAAATAATTTTAAAGTTAAAGTTTTTTATGGAAGGAAAGAAATTATTTTTAATGAAAATAATTAATTTATTATCGGCGATGAAAACATTTCTAAAATAAAGCCGTTTAATAATGTTATTATTATTTCTTGTTACAATATTAACAACTTTATTTTAGAGATGCTGCTTGAGGCAAAATCTGATACATGCATCTGTGTGTGTGTATGTGGTTTGTTTACTTTTTAAACACATCAGCAACAAGAACCATATGATTTATCTATAAAACAAAAATGAACTTTAATTGGCCAGAGTTGTTTAATTAACTTGCAATCAAATAAGTGCTGAAAAAATTAATTTTGCGCTTAAATGCAAATTAAAGCTAAATGGCATTTGATTATCAACTCAAAAATTGGTCATTAGACCATTAAACTAGAAACACATTGCAGCGCTCTAGCTTGTGCATAAATTTCCTTTCTTCATAAAATTCAACTGCATGCTAGTTTTTTCTTTTTATAAAATACTTGCAAAAGCGGATTGTTTGAGAAGGTGAACCCATTTGTTGACTTCATAAGGAAACTTGCAAAACCAACGTGCAGGTCTGTTTGGTACTCAATTTGCCAAAGTTTAATTTTATTGAAAATTTTGTCGGATTTGCCTGCTTGTGTATATTCCTTATTGAAGCTTTGTTTCTGTTTTCTAACCAATAAAATTTAATGAGCCAAATATTTTAGCAATATGTGTATATTTGTGGAAGCATACATCTTTCAGGCTTTAAGTCACACACACATATACACACACAAACAGTCGTAGCCTTATAACGTTGTGTGTGAGTTAAAGGAAATAATTTTATTTCCAAAATTTCCTGTTTCAAATAGTTAATAAAAGCAGATAAGAAAATATTGTTTTCGTATGAGTCCTTAGTACAATTATGGAAGTTTATAAAAAGGAATTACTTATTTCATTAAATTTTTTGAATTCTATTATAATAAAATTAAAAAAAAAAAACATTTAAGGGAATTTTTAAATATTTCCGAACAAAGCAAAAAGTCAAGGGAGACATTAGTTTTTATGGAGACTTCATTTGAATAATTCATGCATACATATTTATAAATTTCAACGAGGGTTTTGGAGGCAGCGCTACACAACCATTAATTTCCTGAAGAAGACACAAAGGCGTATCGAAATATTGAATAATTTAACAATAGAAAGAAAGTATATTTATTGAAAATAAAGTGACCTTGAGCTCAAATATTAAACCAAATAAAGTTAAATAAAAAAGGTCGAAGAACGAGTATCCAGAACATTTATAGTGGAACTATATGATTTATAATTGTTAATATGTAATACATACATACATGACCAAATTTTGTTTTGGAGAAAAAAGTAGATTTTAATGCTCGCAAGACCAAATGTTGTTCATTAACTTATATACGTAAGACCAATGATAGTGCTCTAGTTGGATGGTAATATTATTGAGAAATGGAGGATCTCAACATTCCGGAAAAATTGGTGCGATGTTCACTGGACTAAGCTTGATTCTTTTTCACCGGCCCTAAGTTGTGTATATGATACCAAACAATAAGTATCAAAAAGTAAAAAAAGTCTTTCGCTAGTAATAAATCCCTACATTGTGAAGTACTTCAAAAGTAGCAAGTGCACATTTTTAAATCTTATAGGAACTCTTGCAAGCCACTTACTAAAGGTCAGTTACAATCTCTGCCTTGTAAATATTTATGACTTTTAAGTAGGTGGATCATTTTACAAATATTATGTTAGAAAATAAAATTAATTTTACTTTGAGAGAAATATAGCTGTTAAAAGTTTAAATAACTACATCCTGATCAAAGCCTCTGAGCGGAATATAGTCATTATTGTCATTAGTTTCCATATCGAAAAACAACATAATATTTCAAATGTTTCATAGCCTCTCTTAAGTAATTGTTTTTAGTTGAAAATTATCAAAAAGAAGCCATTTCCTTTCAATATCATGCTTTGAGTATTTTTTAGTGAAGTGTTTCGTTAAAGTAATTGTGGTGATTTCTCTTCCTCTTTTGCCTCACTTGTGTTGCTGCATAAAATGAAATAAAATTTAGAACTATATTCAAATACGAAAATTTTGCTTCGTCCCTTTGTTTTTTTCTTTCTTTCACATGATATTAATAGCGTCACTTGCTTCATTAAGGTTTTATTGTTTAATTAAAAAGTCAATTTTGCTGTTTCAACACAACAAAGTACAATTCCAATACAGAACTTAAAATGTGGCAATAATGTGGTTCGCCTTTTCTGCTAATTACATTCAAACCTCATTTCGCTACTTGGTCGCTGTCTCTTTTGCTCTCTCGCTTCCACTTGCCACAACAAACTGTTACCAGAAACCACCGGGCATCACATTTCACTGGTAATTTCTTTTAAATACTTTAGGTTTAATTGGTATTTGACCAGGGCAAACAGTGAAAGAAAACCATTCACAGTAATTGGAGAGTGATGGTGGTTTTTCTTTTGTTTGAATTGCAGTTGCAGTATTTGCAGAAAAAGAATATTGCAGTTACCTGTAACGAAACAAGAAGAGGTGGGTTAGTTCAATGCGGGGGAAAGGTATTTGATATTTAAAGGCGGTCAATAATTAAAATTGAAGAGAAGATAAGGCGGCAAAAAGAAACCTACTACTTTCAATTGAATGAGGTATATTTCATAGATTACAATTCTTTTTTAACTGCACAAAATATTTCTTTTTAAGAAACAAGAAGACTTGGCTTGTTACTTGTGTGTGTTTTTATAGTTTTTGGGCTAAAAATAAAATCTAATTACATTTCCGTGTAGTTAAATTTTTATCTGTTTTAAACAACTATTAATGCATACTTTTCCAGTGGTGGCTGAAGAAATGTCAAGCGAACTGAAACGAACTATACTTTTCACAAAAATTTAGTATGACAACATTTACATTTTCTAAAATATCTTGGTGATATTAAAACACTTTCATCATTAGGACATTGAAAGGGGTTCCTTTTTTTGAAATATATTTCGGTCCTGCCCAAAACTGAGACACTTCAGAAATTTGCAATAAGAAGAAACCAAATATATCCAAAAACTTTTCATGCAGGGTTAAAACAAATAAGTTAGAACAACCATAAGCCTCTTCCATCATAAATGTGAAGCGCTACTCTAAACAGCTGTAACTAGAGCTTAGGCTGCAAACCCAACTCAGTTAAAACTCGGTTAAAGTGAAATGAAAGCAAAATAAATCTCCTTCGCAAAACAGTATTCCAAATTTAAACTGCATTTAATCGACATCTCAAAAACTGGCCCTTAATGAAGAAATTTCTACATAATGTTTATACAACAAACGTTTAATAAACATGTAAATAAGCCTGATAAACTTCATAAATATTTTTAATAGTAAGATAATTAAAAAAAGTGCGAGAAGCAATTTATTTTCCCTCTTAAACATTGTGTGAAAATGTTTATTAACAGAAACCAATTTTGAAAGTAAAAAGTTATGCATCTAAAGTCAGGTCATTGAAACATGAATCTGTGCTATAAAACAGAGTCTTAAGATTTCATTATGATTGTATTACTTTTTGCTCTCACTACTTTTCTTTGCTTTTTGCTATTATTCTTATTAAATCTCTTTCAATACATGATAAATATCTTAAATGACTTGAAAAAGCATTTGCCTATTTGAGCTGGTTCGTGTAATTTTCCGCAGCTCGTTTGTAATTCAAAATGTGTTTCATTTTATTTTAAGGCAAAAAAGTGAGAGGAAAAATAAATTTAAATGAAAGTACAACAAACATTCTTAACGATTTTATTGCTTAAGAGATTTATTGAGATTAGCTTAGTAGCTCTCAAAATGAGGAATCAGATAAAAGCAACTGCAAAGAAAACATTGTGAAATTGAATACATATTTCATTTTCAAGCCGAACATCACTTAACACACAGCAACACGACCACCACCACCACCACCACCACCAACACCAACTGACACAACTTTTCACCACAACCAAACCTCTGGCCTCTCATCCTATTTCATTTAACATGATAATTTTGCTGCTGGTGTTTCTGGGCAATCTGTATGTTAAAATGTTTGGAAATTTATGTTTAATAAACTTGTTCGGCCTTCAACTTAGAAGGAAAATCAAAGCGAAAAACAAAATAAAAATTTGAAATGAGATGCAAGTGCTTGAGTTGAGATGAAATTATTTTTTTCTTTATAACTTTTTGAATTGATAAATACGCTTGGTTAAAGTTTTATTAGCATTAAGTCATTTGTGTGTATTGAAAATTAGTGCTGTGCAATCGTTCTAAAGTTTTCCAACTACTTGAGATAATTATTTGCTTTCCAATAAATATACAAATGTATAAATTCTCTTTTTAATGAGGAATATTATTACCAAGAATTTGGCCCAAGGAATTGTTCTAAGAATATATTATTTAATGGTTAGATTTTTTAACTATACTTTTTTGAACTTTTACTTGACGCACAAATGCTATTGAAGCAGACTCAAAGCCAAGGCCACTTCTGTTACTGCTTGCTGTCTAGCTTTTTTTTTTTTTGGTACTCAGCTCGACCCTACACGCAAAGCAAAATCATTTTACTACATGGTTGCGACAACAATATAATGTTGTTTGTTAGAAAGCGAAATGTTGTGGTAAACCAGATATCTTTATTTAAAATTTTGTAAACAATTTTCAGTCATATACAACATAGATTTTGTTGTGGTGTGATTATTTTGTTGTCTCCTGTTATATGAAAATTGAAATATGGTTATATTCATGGGAAGAAAAACCATATCTACAACCATAATATTATGAACATTTGAACAAGCCTTATTTGATAATCAAATAATAAACAAAATGGTTTTGTTTTTAACAAAGTTTTTGTTGTCGACACTTAATTTTTTCCAGTTTATATGCTGTGATTCAAAATATTTGTGTGTGCTTGTTAATGAAAAATTTTCTTTTATTAAAAAGAAACAAAAAATGAACTAAATAAAAAAGCCCAGTTACTAAAACCGAAATAAGACAATTGTGCAATACAAATCGTGAAACATATTGTTAAGAATTATATTATCTTACATTGTTTGAATTTAATGTAGGAATTTTAATATAAATACATTTTGCTACTTGGATGGTGCGTTCTATTCAAAATCCCGTGGGAGTCGCTGGGACTTGCAGCTGGTGTGCTTTATTTACAATTTTTAAAATTCTTTTTGGTGTGGAAATCACCAGGATAAAATTAATAAAATTACAAAGTTTATTGAGTTACAAAATTACTCGACGCTACGCCCAACTAGCTCGTATGATTTCTGATTACAGAAAAAAAATGGCTGCAAAAAGGCGCATGTTCTTGAGCTGACCTTAAATACTTTCGTTATTTGGAAAATTAGTACAATCAGAAAATTATAATTTGGCGATGCCAGGCTTATAAAATAAAATCGTTAATTTTGGTGTTGGCGCGTTAACACATATAAAGAGCTGATTTTTTTTGTGTGTAAGCAAAAGTTTTGCATGGTATATAGATGTATATGTATGCATAAGTATTTGTTCGCATTTGGTAAAAATTCTTATTGATTAGACTATTGTGGACACTAGCCTTATTTTTTTCTTGTATTCTTGTAATACTGTTGTCATTGCCAGTTCTAAACATATTATTAGAAAAAAAAAGATTTGGGGTAATTATATTTCTATTAAATTTAATCATAATACTGTCATAAGGAACCATGTTTATGTTAGATTCAGTCAATATTGTCATGTGAAACTTGCAGTATTAAAATAATGAAGACTTATTAGCTGGGTTACAAGCCAACTTGGGTGCTGATGAGCGCCGTGTTGGAAGTGAGAAGGCGATGGTCTGTACCCCAGCAAACCTTACTTTTTTGTCTTCTTGAAAAATGTTAATTGCAACAATCTTACTGTAAAAAAGTCTTTCTTAATTCCAAAGAAGCTAAAATCGAACTCAAGACCGGTAAATTAGTTAACAATTGTAAATCATTTATGTTGGTTAATTATAAAATTCAATTAAAACCAATTAATTTGCCTATACTTTTAATTTTGTACCGCAAAATCCTTAATACCAATTTGTAATGACCTTGATGGACAATATTACCGGTTTTGAGCGAAAAAAATGTTCTCAAAAAAAGTTATCGAAAACTCCACACCTCAGCTATTAAGCAATTTTTCTAAATTTCAATAGCAATTACATGTTGCGATCGATGTTGGTTTTTAAAGCAATATTAATAATTTTCTGGATTTTTAATTACTTCTTGATGCTAATTTTTCGACCTTTGTTGTTTAGTATTTTTGATTGGTTCGAGTCTTAAGGTGACTTGTTTTTTTATAAATGTTTATTAAATCCAATATTTCGATACCACAATGGGTATCTTCTGCAGGGATGTTTCGATGTTTTTTTCAATTACTACCCAGTGCGAATTACTTATTTTATATTTTTCTTTTTGCAAATATTATGTTTTGGAAGATAATATTTTTAAAATTTTTTTTCATTGCCTTTTATGTAAATCGACATTAAAATGAACGCTGCCAGGAGTTTTAAAATAAATTTGTTAATATTACAAAATTTGTTGTTTTTACAAAGACCAAAATTAAAAACAAACTCAAGTTTTCTTGAGAAACCGTTGAAATTTACCACTTCTGTGCTTTGAATAGGCTTTTTTTTCGCTGAGCATAAAAAGTCAGTCTTGGGACACAACTTCAGCAACAAGAATATAAAGCAAATAACAGAAAGCAGAACTTAAGATTCCATCTCATAAAATATAAAATAAAACAGAAAAAATGAACAAGTATCTCTGGTTAATGATAAAATCGTCAAACAGAAAAAGTGGATTTCAAAACATCTTCGTTATTACCAGCACGAACATCATCAGTTTCAGCAACAGCAACAGAATTCTTATCATCATCTGATGTTTCAAGTACAACCCTCCAACATTTAACGGTTTGAATTTAATTTTTTTTCCTGCAAACATTCTTTTGTACATGAAACGTTTATTAAATCTCAAATTTTCAAGGATATTTTTCTTGTCTATTTGAGAAATAAACTAATGTTTTTGCTAGGCATGGCAAAAAGTTTAAATTATTATGAACATATAATAAAGATGTTTGCAAACAGATTACTATGTGCAAAGAGAAGGATGCCTGAAATTTGCAGCCAAATATATTTTTAGGAGGAATAATCATTAAGTGGGTATTGCAGCAATATTTGACTACATGTTTAATTGCTTGTTTCGCTACCACATGCATAAATCTTGTTTCAGAAATAAATCCCATGGCAAATACAAATACAGGCTCATACAGGCGTATGCATTTGCTTACAATTAAAATAACCGTATATTAATGCCGTAAGGCGGGGTAGAAGGTGGAGCTGCTGTTATGAAGCCACATTGGTGGTGATGTTAAGTGATTGCTATACATATTTGTATAAAACAAATCTTGGAAAAAGACGTGAAAATATATTAGCAATTATAATAAAATATTTCCTGGTTTATTCAAGTAAATTTGTACTACAACGTATGAGTAATATTAATGGAAGCATTATGCAAATTATTACTTACTACATTCATTACTTATACGGCAAAAATATCGAACACAGAAAATCAACACAGAAAACAACTATTTATTTTATGTAAGCCAATATTTGTTTAAAACAAATAAAACTACACATGCAGAGAAACAATTTGAAATATTGTCACTACCAAATCTGTATATGATGTACAAAACTGTGTATCGCGTGTTGCAAACATTGTACTATCGTCGTTTAAACAAAATGTCTTTCCCATAGATATGTAATTATTTCCATCTTTTCCATTCTTTTGCTGCCGTGTACAAATTTTAAACTATGTTTGCATGCAAAATCTAAACTTTTGAAAAATTTTTACAAACAAAATAAGTTGTGCTTGCCATATGTACAATAATCTCATTCGCCTGCAACACATGTAGATATGTATGTAAACAGCAGAAACTTACTACTGTTATTATATACATATGTTGCCTTTCATTTCACAAATTTAAAAAGGCAATTTCGTTTGGTTTGTTGGAAGTTGTCACCGTTTTGGGGCTAATATAGCGAAGCTCTGTTTAAACTGTTTCTAAATATAAACATCAGCTCTCTGGCAATTTCTGCTTTACTCCTGACTATTCTATTTAGAATATGAAATTTGTCTTCTTTGCTTTTGTCTTTATTCTAAGCAAGCAATGAAAGGGAGAAGCTCTTGCCTGGGAGAGAAAAAATATTTTGAATTAACACTGTCAACATGTTACTGATTCTATTTGCTCCATTGGATGTGAAAAACGCTTTTAAAAGCTGCTGGTTTAGGGCAATACTTACAGCGCTGGAGCAGGAATTTGAAGTATCTGCTTATTTGCCGGCAGTTATAAGGGACTATCGGAATGAAAGCGGACCTTTTTAATGACACTACAGAAGGTTGAACAACAATCAATTTCACATATATTTATGTAATATGGTTTTAGACTATGCTTCTTCGATAAATACCACCTTTTAAAACTGCAACCTTATTTGATGATTATTACAATATTATGATTGTTACAATAATTATTCAAGCTTTTGATCTTTAGTTTTTTCATAAAAAATAATTTTAAACAATTATATATTTATTTTCAATAGTTCGCCAACAATTTGGTGGCATCGTCAGGAAAATAATTATAAAGATCAAAAGCTTGAATAGTTAATTTAACAATCTAAATTTATTTAACAATCTAAAAAATAATAATATAAAAATAGATGTTACATGATAACAAACATCCAGGTAATCCAGCAACATAACAACATCTGTCACTTCAATTGTACAAATTTTTTTCTACGTGTAGAAATTTGTAAAGTAATTGCTGCTGGTGTAGAAGTATTTAATGAATAGCGATAATAACTGGTCCCCAAACACAGCGCCAACCAAATAAATGTTGCTGAACTTTGTTTCTAATAACATTAGGCTGTCCCATTATTTTATTTGCAAACTATTTAAATGTTTATCAAATACAATGAAATCTCATACAAATTATATGCCTTTGGCTTATATTTGAATTTTTTTTATTTTTTTACTTACTAAACGAAAATAGAAAATTATTTTTATGTTTATTGCATTGTTTATTGTACTTGAATACTAATGCTCATTTATTATGCAAAAATGCAACAAAGCACCCAACACACAATCATTTATTGCCATTCTCGTTTATATTGGCAATTGAAGCACAGCTGCAAATAATATTGTAAGTTTAAAATCATGATTTTTATCAGGAATCGAAAAATATCTTCGAAATGTTTGATTGTAATTTTTTTGGGATTTCTTTTTTTATTGTAAAAACTAACAAAAAAAAAAAGTTTGTGTGAAAAATCAAGAGCTTTCAGCTTTAAATTATATATGCATGTTGCTTCTTGATAGTTCTTCTACTGGGAAAAAGCATAAACTTGGTGGATTTTATAAGACATGTTTACCTGTTGTCTCATTACCTGTTTCTTGGCATTTTCTGAAGTATGGCCTCATTTAATTATTTTTTGCTCTTTGCTACCATGCACCAACCAACACCTTGATTTTTTTGTCTACCAAATTTACAAAATAATCTTTTTATTCCTACCTCTGTTATGCTTATCAGTTACTTTCTACAGTAATGCTCTTATGATTATGTTTATGACTTACAAAGTCCTTCCATTAACCAACATTTTCTAATTGCTGTGTCACTGCTATTTAAGTTTTTCTGATGAGTTAATGAGGTGTGGAGTGTGGAAGAATAATCTTGAGGGTGCGTCGAAACACACTCTGGAGCAGGACTTTTTCGCTAAGATAATTTTTTGAGATTATAAATAAAAATGCAAAATAAAGACTTCCCCTCTTTAAATATGTTCTTTCGCACACCTCAAAAACAAATCTACTGAAATTAATCAACGTTTAAAGAGGAGTTACTGACTATAGAAATAGATTCAATCAACCAAAGGTCTTATCATCAACATTTACCATCCAAGATTCCCAAAAAGTGGCTTATACAATATTATTTGCTGCTTTGCTTCTGTTAAATTTAACAAAAGATTTTGTGAACTTTAATTACATTATTTCCATTTGATGACTAAATTTATTTTGCTCAATTATTTTAGTGATATATTTTGCCATAAAAACGCAAATATTTTCGTTGTTAATTAATGAAATTGTGCTAATTGTTGCATTTTGTTGGGATTTTGTGGGTGGCAATGAATCAGCAGATTGGCCAAATAAAATAATTTCATTTCAAGTGGTAATGGGAGTATGGGCCTTAAAATGAACAATTTATATTAATGCTGGTATCAGTATCTGTATAAATATGAAAATCATAATAATAAAGAAATAAAAACATAAACAAATGAAGAATATATATATATATATGTACATACATTTATGTAGGATATTATACTTCCTGATATATTGATATTAAAACAACAAAAAAAATTTTTGGGAAATAAGTTGTAGAATTTTACAAAATTTATAAGCTCAAAAGTGTAGTTTTTGAAATTATTTTAGGTACGCACATGTGTGTGTATAATTATGCAATAAACACATATGTATGTATGTAAGTTTCAATTCAAGGGAGAATGAGAATGTTTGCCAGTTGCTGCATAATGAAGAAAGAACTGAAACGCAGTAGGGTTATAGTATATTCATGTATATGGAGCCACACACAGAAAATCCATTTCGACCATTGCAGATACATACGTACATATTTTTTGAGACTCACATTTCGATATTGAAAATATTGCAAAACCATCTGCATACATATATATGTTGATGTGATTTATATTTTAATTTCGATTTTATTGTCTTTTCTTGTTTATTTGCCTTTCAAGTCCTGATAGGTACTGTAATCAGGACTTTTAATTGCATTTTAATCGACTAAATTCAACACTAACTTTTCTGTTAAATGGTGATGGCTAAAACCTAACCAACCATTATGACATACATTTTTATCTAACTCCAACTGGGAGTCAATTAAGTAAAATTAATTAAAATATAATCAGACTTGGTGTTAATGGCCCCTAAGCTATTTCGTATTACCTTATAGGGCTTAAATTATTTCTGTAATATTATTGTTGTGATTGATATTAATTAAACAAAAAAAACACGAAATGCTAAGTACCTATTAGCTGTTTCGAAGTCGCTACACTTCTCAGCAGCACTCATTGTTGAATGGTTAAGTGCCGCTGCTTAAAAGCAGTACGCAATTAATTATGACCTGGACTCGAGGCAATTTGGGTACTGCTGATCGTTGTGGTGGACGTGAAATATCTATGGTAGTTTCCCCATTCCTTAAGTCCACAACCTTGCTTATCTTGTTTTCTTGAAAAATGTTGATCACTACAATGTTGTGACGAAAAATCTTTCCCAACACAGAGGAGATCAAATTATTTTTTTATATAAATTATTTTTACTAGCAAAGTAAAAATGATTTAACTATAAAGTTATTTCACAGTATCACTTAAATTTTTTACTTTGGCCTAATTTAAGTTTACTAATTTACAGCCTAATTCATAAAAATTATAACAGGTTTATAATTCTATTGTTTGACAAATTCGTATGGAAAACTTGTCAAATAAGAGTTTCATAAACCTAAAATATTTAATATGAATAAGGCCCTTAATTTACAGGTTGAACCCCGTAATTTAACTTGAATTTATTAAAGTGACTGTCATTGTAAATGATTTATGACATAAACTAAAAATCTCGTCCGCGCAACTGTAGTCAAACAAAGCTGCTCTATAGTGTCACGCCACCAAAAAAAAAAAAAAAAAAATAGGATGGTCCCCGTGACCGAAAAATTCAAGATTAAAAAACAAATAAATAAAATTAAAAGAACAAAAACCTAAAGGGCCAGTTATTTACATATGCATGCTCCCCTATTTCAAATATAAGTTCCTCTCAACATAAGTACCTTCCCTTTTTGTATTCGTTTTTGACTTCACTTTCTAAATTGAATTATAAGACCTTTAAGTGCAATAAAAAAAGTTTTCAATTCTTACAACCCACATAAAACGAGCCGACCTAATAAGCACGTTTTATTTTTAAAGCTTTTTTCTGATTGTCGGCCGATTAGCATGTTGCGTGTGACCACAGCTGTTTGCACACATACACACAACAAGCAAATCCCATAAACAAACACTGCTGCACACACCCATACTGACCATTTGCTGCCATACATATATGTATGTATGTATATGGCATGCCCATCATACGTGCAGTGTTAATTTTATAACATGCTACAAATTACTTTTTCGTACACACACGCACACACACAAGCAATGACTGACATACTTGCATACCTTAACACAAACACATAACAAGTTTGTTTGTATTTTCTCGCTGCTATTTATGCACCACGTGTCTGATTGTACGTGTTTCCACTTGAAACATGCAACAAAATATAAAACAAAATGTAATGTGGCATAGTGCGAAACAAAAAAGGAAACCAAGGCAGAAATGTAAATTTCGAAAAGACGGAAAAAATGAGCCAGTAGCAACAACAACAACGCCAATAACAACCACTTCAAACCCAGACGTTACCACATGAACGCAAACGAAACGAAAATGAAAAATGAATGGGGACACCGAATGTCAGTTGGGAAAAGCAACCAAAACAGGAGCATGTCAACGGACACATGCAAGCAAACAAAAACAGTCATATAATTCTTCATTAAAACCACATGCATACACACACACACACACATACAGACTTGTACATGACTATAAATATTTTTATTTATAAAGGAGCATAAAAACAGACATTAAAAGGGAAAACTGTAAAGTGTGTATCATTAAGGAAATAGGATTAATGTTGTGGATTGCATAAATGCCTATGCTTGATTTTTGGACAACTGTCCCCCAAAAAAAGTGCACAACATCCATTATGGTTTTGCCTTGTTTGTAAAAAGCCATAACTCAGCAAACAAATACTATTTCAATTAAGTGATTTTGCTACAAGAAACCAAAACAAACATCAATATTTAATAAGTTTATTGGGCTTTCTAGTTCGAAAGATTTTTTGAGATAAAATTAGAGCGTTTAACATTTTTGAAGAAGACAAAAAAAGTAAAGTTGCAGACATAAAAATTGTGAGGCATCCAAGGCGAACAAATTTTTGTGACAGTTAAATGTTTATAAAGTATTGAATTTTCGCTGGTCCCACTAATCCCCAGGGCTGTCTCAATCTCATGATAGATCACATGACGATCTTGCAATATCAATTTGCGCAGAGCATGAATCGTTTTTTAATCAAGAACTGATTTTGGACGACCTTCGTGAAATTCGTCTAGGAGTGAACTTGGATCACGATTGTATTCACCATACATATCATCGATAATCACTTTTCTGTGGTGAAGCTATATCGCCAAAAATTAAGTGAATTAAGTTTATCTATCCACTATTGCTGAGTTAACCCACATGGAAAGTTATGAAACATAATCCCACGAAAATATTCATAATTTCGAGATAAATCTTTTAAATTACTGTGAATAACACAAATAGCGCTCATATGTCAAAACGTTCTGAGTACGTATAACCTCAAACACGCCCAACTTTACGATAGAGCTGTAAGCAGATTGTAACACGAGGGTCCCAAAACATAAAAGGCAACCCTTGTAAATACTTACTTATAGCATTGCGTGTTGTGGTTGGACCACCTTTAGCTACCGATAAAATATGTTTCTCTGTTCACAGTGAGTTTATTTCTATTTATAAAATTCAATATATTATATACAATACAAAAGGAGCTTGCGAGTTTATAAATAGGTGCCACAATAAAAATATTTAAATTTAATATTTAGAATTTAAATTTAAAATAATTAAAAACAAATTGACTTCAGTTGGAGTACTGTTAGATGTTTCGAAGACATCAAGTTTCACATCAGCACTCGCTTAGGGATGATGGAAAGCGTAATTACATTACGCTTTCCATTCTAAATTAGCTAGCGTTAATCCAGCTCGAATTATAATTTCTTTTCATTCGCTACTCCAATCAATATCAGTCCTGATAAACATTTGAACTGAAACCTATCAGCATGTTTTTTATTTTAATTTCATTCAAGCAGAAAATTCACATTTTCGGTTTTCAAAAAAAAAACCCCAAATGGATAATTCAGTTTCTTAAATTAAAAATAGTTTAGAAAAGTTCAAGTATGTATGTATTTACATATGTATATACTGGTCATTGCATCAATTTTATCTTAGATGAGAAAAAAGCAAAAGTTTTTGAATTTTAACTTTGTTTAATTTAACATTTGACTTTCAATCTGCAACGTTGTGGAATACTAATTTTATTATGTATTTTCATTTTATTTCCTACACAATTGGATTAAATTATTACAGAATAATTATCTGATGTTTACCTTTAGGTCATTTTACAGATGAGAACGATTAAATTACGTATTTGCTATGTACATGTGTGTGTATATGATTTACTGCTCGTAATTGTATGAATTGAAAGCATGAAATATTCTAAATGCACTCTGATGCTAAATGTAATTATGGCAAATATGATTTTCTGTAAATAAAAAAGTTGAGGAAACAACATCACAAACAGAAATATGTAAAATAAATATATGTAAGCATGTAAATAAAATTTACTTTCTTCGTAAAAATGTTTTGGTTTACTGTACGAGAATTTTTCGGAGTAACAAACATAAATGTTGTCACATACATATATGTGGACTGTAATACTTTACATTCTTGTTTTTATATATGTATTGTCGGATGTGCGCTGAGAAAATTTACTTAATATTGTCAACAATAATATTTTGAGTAAATTTTTTTTAATATAATTCTACTTTTTAGTCACTCTGAAGCCTGTGAAATGCGTTCTGCTGTTAAAAGATGGCTACGATTATAAGGCTATGATCTCTATAACAATGTGTGTGATAAACAAATTAAACTTTTACTCAAATTACTGTAGTCATATTTATGAACACATTTCCTAGAAAACATTTGTTATAGTTTGATTATTTTGTTGCCACCATTCATTAAAATTTGCATTGATGTCAAAAAAAAGATCTACAACAATTGTTAATAAACATTGCAACCTGGTATATTCATGACAAAATTTGACCACATTTTGTTGAATTATTATTCAAACTATAGTTGTCCTTAACAATATGTTTGTTGTTGCCCTTTTTAGATAACCGTTCATAAATTTTTGAAGAATATTTTGTGTGTACTCGCTGTATGCAAATTTTCCTTTTAACGGAAAAATCTTTTTCTTCTCAGTTGAAAATCCGCCATTGATGAAAATGGATTGCTTAACTATCACACAACGCATAAAAATTATCAAAACATACTGCAAAAATTATGATTCTTCCACAGCCACATATCGTGCTTTACGCAAGCATTTGACAAAAATGTGAAGCAATTTGAAGAGACGGGAGCGGTGACAAATATTGCAAGGCCTGTACACCATCATTTCTCTCGTTCCGCTGAAAATATCGCTGCTGTAAGCGAAAGTGTTGCCGAAGACCCGAATCTGTCGATTCCTCGTCGTTTTCAGGAATTAGGACTGTCTTACGGCACATTACGGCGTATTTCGCGTTTAAATCTACACCTACACCCATATAAAGTCCAGCTCACACAACAACATCGTAGATACGTGGAATGTGTGCTTGAACAACAGGAAGTAGACGGCGATTTTTCCAACAAAATTTTCTTCAGCGATGAAACACATTTCTCACTCGATGGGTGTGCTAATAAACAAAATTGTCTTGTCTGGGGTTCCGGAAATCCTCAAGTAATTGAAACGAGGCCATTACATCCAGAAAAATTCACTGTTTGGTGCGCAGGTGTGATTGGATCTTACTTCTTCGAAAACGACGATGGAACGACTGTCACCGTCAGTTCGGATTTAACTATTGAACGTATTAGTTGTTGCTACATAGAATTGTAACGAGCTCGTTATTTTGTTCCTTTATGCCACGAAACAACGATCGAACCCATGGTATTTAAGTGGGTTCGATCGTATGTTTAGAGTTTCAATGAACCAAGATACGAGTTCGTGGCAAGTCTAGCTGTTACAAATAAACACATAACAGTACACGTACTTTCCTGACCAAACACTAAAAACATTATATAAATTAATATATACACACTTCATAAGCTGCACATCTAGAGAAACCAACTTCAATTAAAAAAATTGCGATTTATATTTATTTATTATTTTTATATCTGCATAAATATTACAGCATGTAAATGAAGAGTAAATAAATTTATTTGTTTATTTTAACTATCATAATGTGATTGATGTATAGCATATTATTAAAATGCATTTTCACTTGAAATACTTCTTCAAATAGTTATCAGCTTTTAGTGTAACATAAATATGACCAGTGATTTTTTTTAATACAGCTGTAAAATCAAAAATCATAAATAAAAAGCTTAAACTGAAAACGAGTTTTTGTAAAATACACGCAAAGTAACGAAGAGTAAAGCTGATTATAAATTGCACTGGAGCATGACATCCTACTTGAACCAGAAGCAACTGCAACATTATTTACCACATCCTCTGCCGCCAGAAGTTTAGTCACGGTATATGCATGTGCAAATAGACGTTTAATAAAATGTATGCAAATGCAGATGTATGGGTGTTTTTTTTCGGTAGCTGTTTGTTTAGCTTACGGTGCCAAACAATGCAGTCAGTTTTTGTGTTTTGGTAAATTAAAATCTACAGCAACCAAAACGGCCAACAACATCAACAACCATCATCAAGCTCATGCTTCAAATAAATTATACAACAAAACCGCACACATCCATGCACACATACGTGCAAATACATAAACATGTTTAATGGATTTCCTTAGTGTAAATGAAATGTGGTGAAGTTGTGTAAAGTCAACTCGAAAAAATACAGAATGAATGAATGAACAGTTATGAAGAAGCGTAGAGAGTGAGAAAAAAAGAGAGAGAAAAAACATATGAGTACAGACATAGCGTAGTACAGGCTAATAAAATCGAATGTAGTTCAGGGTACAAAAATGCCTTTTGTGTTCACCATTTGCATGAAATACCACAGCCGTTGGCTGGCAAAAGTGTTGTTTGTCGCATTACAGCTGAATTTTTATTTCGGCCAAAAACTCATCATGATATACACATGCAGGCATGCATGAATTAACTAAACAAGGCACGATTCAAAGCAATAAAAAAACCGAAAGAAATCACAGAAATGTTAAAACAATAATCCTTTTGTTTTCAAAATTGTAACAGTAATCTAGCCTTTACTATAAACATGGGTACAAGCATGTACACCATTGTACTTACTGGTGTACATGATAACGTTTATAAACATGCCACATTTATCACACTAAAGTTGTCAAAGGGTCAACTACTGTATTTGTTGCATGTACCCGTATTGGAGATGTCAGCTGAAAGTTGATGGGGGCGGTATGAAATGTAGCATGAAGAATATAGGTTTGTATGCTTTCAAATTATGGCAGCGGTGGGGGGTTTTTTTTTGTAAGACAGGGAGTTTTAAAAGAAAAATGCTACTGAAGGGAATTTTTTTGTCCTTTAATTTGTGACTTTCTTCACTCCTCAATGTTATCATTTTATCATTATCATAAGTCCCAAGTTTTTTAATGGATACCTTTTTCCAACTTTTCAATAAAATTCTAATTTATTTCATAACTTTCACAAAGTAAATGTACAACTTTTAATTTCTTTAAAAGCACTTAGGATTCGATTTAAATCAGATTTTTAGCAACATTACCTTATAAATATTTTATTAATGCATTGTGCATACAAAACTGACTTATATCATCCGATAAATGCAACAAATTTAATGACGAATATTTTTATCCCTCATAAGAACTTTGACTGCATTCCAGTTGACTTTAGTTTATATTCATTTTAAACGCATCACTACAACTTTTCTATAGAAAAAGCCATAATGAATACTTTACTTTCAGAAGTCTTACAAAGTTACACACAAAAGAAAATGTGTTCTTTTGCAGAAATAGTAATATTTTAAGTCTTTTGAAAGTAAAATCCTAAGCATTTAAAAATCTTTTTAGTGATGACTGCTTTATAACAGGTTATTACTTTCTTTATATTTATGATTTTTTTCTTGCACATAAAATAGAAGATTTTATAAATCTCTTTTGTGCGTAAATAAAGCCATCTAACAAATTTTCTACAAGTTGAAATAATATTTAGTTTTAAACTGGAGTATTCTATGGCCACAAAACCAAGCCACAACAAACAACATTGCCTCCAATAACAGCAACAGCAACTAGCACACAAACAACCACAAAAACATTTCATGTACATACATAGAAGGACATCGAAATAAAACACATATGTACATGCTCATACATAAATAGATAACTTTTAACCATTATACTTGATTGTTTTTGATAAATGCGGAAATACTTGCACATACCTTAAATTCATGCCACATCCTTCCGTGTTTCTTTTTTACTTTCCTTCTAGGTTTTCATTATTACATATGATATTTTTAAAAATTGTTTTCTGATGTGTGAGGGAGGCGGAGAAAAGCAAAACAACTAAAAAAGCAGAGAATCTTCAGTACAGGCATAGATTTAAATGAGAACACATGTGATGGTGATGGGCGGCGGCACATGGAGTCACACAAGATTGCCAGTGAAGCACTCAGATAAGGCAAGGAAAGGAGTTTTTTTTTCTTCCAAAATGAGACACATTTATAAAGCAAAATTATATGCATGTGCAAATACTGCCACACAATGTTTGAATGAATGTTGCAAATAGACTTGAGACACACAAAAATTTGCATGAAAATGTAAGAGAATTGGAGAAAGAAAATGTTTCTTTTCTTATACCTCAATGCAGACATACTTAAGTTTTTGTTCGTGTTGAGCAATGTTTTTTGTTAAATAAATAAAAGAAAATGTTTTATTGAAAATCTAATATAAAACACCAATGCAAAACGTATTTATATATCTTTAAAAGAGTATATTTTTATGCAGTCATCATTTGTATTAGATTAGATCTTTAAACGTATGCTCGCTCAGGTAATGGGATACGAAAATGAAAAGTCATTTTATATGATTTGCACACAATGAAACTAAAGTATCCAGCAAATGAAGCAGAAAATAAGTGAGTAAATAAATCAAGCGTAAATTTTTATCAGCAAACAAACAAACACAGGACCTTAAGTCAACAAATTCAAGCAAAACAAGTAAGAGTATTACTTTCGGCCCTGACGAATGTTATATATCCTTTACTAAAGTGTATAGTAGTTAGTTGGGAGATTTTTCTGTACTTGAGAAGACAACTAACCTCAAATTGTGCAATTGGATCGTCATAGCAATGAAAAATGGCCAAAGCCATTTAAAATTTAAATTTAAATTTATACTTGCAAGGTGAGCGGGTGCATTTGTCAAAAAATCGTATTTTTGGTCTATTTGTGACTCTTTTGTAGGTGTAAAATTACAAGAAATTCAACAAATTCTCTGTTTTTTGGTTCTAGCTTGATTTTTTAAAGTTTTATATATTAATTATTTTAGGTCTAAAAATGGACTTTATTAATATTTTCTGTCTTTTTCAACCATCTTCCGAAGCATATACCCCATAAGAAGGTTATATCCGGTGAGGTGTCGCTCGCAAAACATGCTCTTTATTCATTTACTTCAACTGTTTTGTTAACCAAAAAACTGGACAAACAAAGTCCCTTCCCTTATTGTTTTGGATAATGCAATGTAATGGCTTTATTAATTAAGTTCGAGCTAAACTATTGGGCACACACTCTCTGGAATAATGAAACCATTATATTGCCCAAAGCCATGTGTTGTTTTATATATATATATTTTTAAATTCAGCAAGTTTAGCAATCTTTTCTTCATTTTAAAAATATTCTTCTTAAACGTCAAACTATAATTTATGCAAAGCATGTTTTTTCGCACTGCATTATAAGGCAACCTCTTATGAAATTACTAATGTATGAATTTATAAATTTACACACGTACATTAAAGTTAACATGGTCACAAAAAAATATAAAAAAAAGGAATACACAGGTAAGAAAATAAATATATGAAATAAAAAGAAATAATAAATAAAACTCTCATGATGAACTATAACATTTTCTTTCTACTTGAGATTTTATTTGCTACTATAAGTATAAACATCTTTAAAAGAGGATTTCACTTTTTTCAATAATGCCAACACATGCATAAAATTCATTTACGAACAAAACTCCCAACAAACATTTTCTTTGGGAAACGCCTGGTTGTGTAAAACTGCTAAGCACGGCAACTGCTAGTAGTGCGGAAATCAACCATTCTGGGTAACCCTTCTGGGTAACACTTTACATACATACTTATTATCTATACAATTATATATAACTATACTAATGTTAATAATTATTTTATAACATAAAACAAAAACTAAAAAAATTTTATGTTAAAAGCGCTATTATGTATAAAATAATTACTAACATTAGTATAGTTATATATAATTGTATAGATAATAAGTATGTATGTAAAGCCTATTTATGTATGTAAAACCCTTTTTATTTTTCAATTATTTTGTCATTATGATTATTTTTGAAATTTATAAAATATAAGAAAACACATTTTCCTGAAGAAGATACACAAAGGAGTATCGAAATATCGAATAATTTATGAATAAATAGAAAATGTATTTATTGAGAATAAAGTGACCTTGAGCTCATTTATTAAACCAAATAAAGTTTTTTTTTAATTACAATATCATTTAATGAAAGATTGTTTTTTTTTTCCAAGTATAGAACTTTAAATTGGCATTACTGTGCAAGATGGCGACGGCTTTAACAGCTGTCAAGTGATTATTCATTATTCTCAGTTTGGTTTGGCAATTCATCATGGATAGACTCACGCCTGAACAACGCTCGTAGATTCGTCGTATGGGCCGCGTTGTTTTATTGCAACTTAAAGTTTTACACATTGAAAAAAAAACCCTTATATGAAACTATTTGTATGTGCAGAAGTTTTGAATTTAAAATTTTGTATGTGGGTCCTGTATTACTGTATCTTGTATTAAATAAAACTTGAATGTGGAAGTTTGTTTGTGCGTATGTTTGCTATACTCACAAACGCATTGCTCATACGCCCGCTGCTCTCCGCCAGTATTTTGCATATAAATTGTGATAATTTTGTAGAGATTTTATAGGCATTTTCAAGAACAATAAATTTTATGGTAAAACTAAATATGTATGCTTATGATAATATATGCACATTTATGTCTTTATCACCCGCTTAAATAAAAATTGGTTGATAAAGTAATAAATGTGTGAAAAATACTCGTTTTGTGAATTTATTACCCACAAATGATATACATATGCACATAAGTGCGGCTATAAAAGTACACGTTTTGTAGCAATTTTAACTGTGTTACTGGTGTTTCAACAGAGGAACCAAAAAAAAAAAAAAAAGAAATTATTTAACATTTTGAACAGTGTGCGATGCCTTTGAAGATAAGAAAAAATTACTTGGAGCAAAATTCTGTAAGTGAATAATGTTGTAAAATCTACTTTTTCTTAAAATTATGACATAAAATTGTATTAGACTAAAAGGAAGATCGAACAGACTTAACAAAATCTAGCACATAATTTTCTTTAAATTAATATGAATAGCTCTCTAAAAAAATTTAGAAGATTAACCCAATGCAGGTACAAATCCAACCTATTGCTTTAAAATTAATATAATTCTTTTCGAATTAATTTTAGAATAATATATCATATATTACCGTATGTAAGATGGTTACTAGTAGTTTTTTCCTTCTATGAAAACTAAATTATTACACTGGTATTCATAAAAAATAAAACGTTGCTAAAATACATTTTAGAAAATATTTTATATGAAAAATTTGTTGAAAATGTGTTTCAACAATGTTTTATTTTTTATGAATACCGGTGTTAAAGTTCTAAATGTATTTTAATTGAACATCTTTCAATAACACTTTTTTGTAACAAACCAAATCAAACACACATTAACCTTTTCTTCATATGAATTAAATTTTCTGAAATTATTGCTAGAACTTTCAAAGTTAATGCTTTTTCCAACAATTTGGTAAGCTTCGGTGCAAGCATCTGTTACTGTCGAAAAACTTTTCAGTACTTATCGGCACTAGCAAACAAGATCTCTACTACATGCAATGAATTTGCAAATAAAGTTTTGTTATTCAAAATTAAATTGTCTAAAAGACAGTTCATCTTTCGTTTACAGAATCTGAAGTATTGATACATTTTGTGATGCAAAACATAGTGGTTGCGGATGGGTGTTTTGATCTATTGTATAGTTTAGAGCGAACGCCAAGTATATTTGATTTTGGAGCTTTTGACAATTGCAAGAATTGAAATTGGAATTTTATGTAAAAAAAGCCGGTTTATGTTTAATATTCTTATCAGCTGTTCAGCTTTTTCATAAAGGAAGTTACACTTCATGAAAAAGTGAGGTGAGGATATTTTTGACGGCAATAAAACTTTAAGAAAAATTAAAGCAATTTCCGTCACAAGGTACTCACATATTGGAATCATATTCCATTCAAATTCTGTGATAACACTAATAAATGTTTTAGCTGGTTTTCATTTTCTCATATATTTTTTAGTGTGTTTCCCTTCATTCATATCTGCACTAAAAAAAAATTAAGTCTTATATGAAAATCTAAAAAAGTGTAGGTATGTTTTTTTGTTCATACACACTTAATTTTACTTATGCACTTTCAAGTGTAAGAACAACAAACATTTCAGCATCTGAACATTTCCTCATGCCCCCATTGCAGCTCCTCCTGTTGGTAGTAATTTTTGTTATCGCTGTTATTAAATTTTCATTTTTATTTAGGTCAATATATTGACTAAAATGTTGCTGTAGTTGTTGTTGCGTAATTTAGAAACGTTACTTGAATGAAAAATTGAATAAATAAAACTCTTGTATCTGGAAGTGTCACCACTCACACTCATACATGTAAACAATACTTGAAGACGAATACAAATGAAAAATGTAAATGTAATAAAACAAAAACGTAAGTACTTGAAGTCAGCACACAAAAAGATGGAAAATATCAATGATTCTGTTTTTTTTTGAATTATTTAAAATGAATGCCAGGATGATTTGAAAAATTCCAACAGCGAAGAGTATCTAAGACACACGTTTGCTTTTCTTATTACTGCAATGTAGTAAACAAGTTTACAAATTTTCTGATTAAAAACACTTTGCAATGTTTGTTGCAGCTGATATGATTTTATTTATTACTTATTTTGAACAGCATAAATAAGAATATTATTGGGCAAGTGTATGTATATTTAAGTATTGAACTGTTGTTGTTCAACAACTTAAAGATCTTTAAAGTATTTAAGGGTTTGATTGCTATAAGAAAATGTTGCTAAGAATGGTTTTAAATGCACAAAAATGTTGGCCATCACCCTTAAAAAAGCTAAAATAGCAGTTTGTGCCAAAAATGATAATGAAATATTATTAGGAGTAATGAAAAGTTATTTCGGTATTGGTACATGCAGACCTTAAATATATAAATAATGCAAACTGGGATCTTGCAGGATATTATTTATACATTCTTGATGCTAATTTTTCCACCGTTGTTGTTTAATATTTTTACTTAATAATTCGAGCTTGAGATCCCTTGTTTTTTTAATGCTTGTTAATTTCAATATTTCGATACCTCAATATGTATCTTCTTCAGGAGTTTTTTCGGTTTGATGTTTTTTCAAAAAAGGCTCGAATTATTTTTTTTTTTTTTTGAAAAAACATTAAACGCCAAAAAAAATTCATGAAGAAGATTTCCACTGAGGTATTGAAATATTGAAATTTACAAGCATTAAAAGAAACTAGTAACCTCAAGCTCGAATTATTAAGTTAAGTGCGGGTTTTCTGTGCCCCAAATGCGACAATTTTGCTTGTTTACATACCCGCCAAGATTAAAATGAGTTTTTTTTTTTTGCAAGATCCGCATCTTCTGTAAGTCGATATTAGGCCCACTTAGCGAAGCGTATACACAACCCCATATTCGTTGAGCGGAAGGATAATACTAATTATCTGTCAAATCAGACATGAGCTAAGTGTTACCATTTACGAAATAAGCACCAGTCGAAAAAGAAAACGTTAGATGGCGGACCCGTTAGTTAACCATAACTGGAGTGGTCAAGCTGCTGTGTAAAAAATGATATATATGTTTATATCATATTCTTATTAACATACGATATGAATTATCTTAAGTATTGATTTAAGATAATTAACACCTCACCCCAATTACTTACTGTCACTTTGTTGAAGGTCTAATAAAAAAAACTAAGCGGGATTTTGTGGAAAATTTGTAGTGTACGGCGATATTTTAAGAAGACAGAAAAAGTAAATTTCATATTGGGGGCATTACTACAACTTGTCGTTAGTTAAAAGCAGCATTTTATCGGGTAGATAAATCATTTTTCAATATTACGACTTCCCTTTAACAAAAAGTGAGCGTTAGACCAACAATGAAAAAGGGAAATTTACGGCAGGTTAAGCTTTTTCATCAGACTGAATGGGTTAATTAATTGAAAAAATTTCCCTGAAATTAAATTAAATTTTCATACATTTACTTTTCCTTCAGTCTTGAAACTTTCAAAAGAATTGTCACAAATTAATATAAAAAAAAACAAATTTTTCTTAAACGCAAATTGTAATAATGAAAATTGTTGACGGGCCAGTTTATCGTTCACCTCACTTAAAGGTACCTTTAGCTAGCATCAACCTTACCACCAAGTTGTAATTGTAGCCCCTAAGTGGAGAGCATGCCATGACTGTTTCAAGTTTGCTACAACCGTCATGAGTATAAAATAGCTTTGCACTCAGACCATTGACCATGTCAACGAGTTCTATCAGATATTTTCTTTCTGTATCGGGTATTTTCGTTGCCAAAGTGGGCTGTTCTGTGGCATGTGTTGAGAAATCTACGATTAAGGGCCAGTTTGTGACATGTGAATTGTCATTGTCGAGGAAATCGTTATTTTAAGCTAATTGCTACAGTGAATAAAATAAGTTGTCAAAATCCATAACACTTTAGGGGCTTTAAGAGCTAAACAGCAATCGTTAATATTTTTCAATCAATTAATTAACTTAAACTGTAATGACAACCTGCATGACATGTTAAACTTGCGACAAACTTCATTTCGTGACCATAAAAAATCAGTGTTTTCGTTTTTATTTTCACATATAATCTTTCATATTTTTTCACTCAAACTGTCCTGCTTTTCAACTTGATTATTTTTTTTTGTTCCAAAGTGTTGAATATAAATTTGAACACAAAATTTTTTATTCTTTCTCATAAATTGTTCTATGAAATGTAATTTAAGGTTGGATCACTTTTTATGCTTTTTGCTGGACTATGCATGTGTATAATCATAAAAAGGATATTTATCTTTCTTACCTTTTTCATCGTTTGGTGTTGGTGTTTTGTCATGATTACTCATCTTGATGGATTTTACGTGTTAAATTTAATGATTCGTTGTGGCTTTTTTCGTCTCTTTTTATTGCGACAGCGTTAAAAGAAACATAAACATAAAACTAAACTAAAAAAGAAACAAAAGAGTGCTTTTTTTATTAACAGTTTAGAATTTCGTTACTTTCTATTTTCTATGATAATATTTACGGCGATTTTTAAGCACTCTTACATTATTTCTTGTAGCCTTATAGTTTTTTGTTTAAAGTAAAATTTGCTTTAAGGGATTTTTGTATTATTTTCTTGCTTCATATTCTTTTGAAAAACCAAATTGGAGCAACGAGTGCGTTGGCAGGGTTTTAATATACAATTTGTGATATCTTTTCGTTTTGGCTGCGATTTATTTAGCAGTTTTTGGGGCAAGAAGTTGGCTTTTTTGGTTTCTTAGTTTTATGTTTAAGATTTTGATAAATTGTTTGTTTTCTTAGATTATAAGATCTCTTTGTGGTGTGAAATTTAGTTGAGTATTTTAAATGTAAATTTTCGTTGATGTTTTTTCTTAGTATCAACAAATAGTTGCTGTTGCTGCTGCTGCGTTTTTGGCTTCAACTGTTCCTTATGCCTTGGACATTCAATAGCCTGCTTTTGCTGCAGTTTTTGGTTGTCTTGTTTGAAAAGCTGCTGTTGCTGCTTGTGTTGCCGCCACTCCTGCTGCTGCTGCTGCTGGTATCCTGGGTTTTGTTCCTGTTGTTTTATTAAATAACAGTGTTTGTACAACATTTTGCTTGTTTATTGGTTTGTTTGCTTAATTGTTTTTGCAACGTAACGCTTATCGTCGGGCAAAGCGAACAAATAAAAATAAAGTTTTTCGTTTATATTTTTCTTTTTAATTTTAAATTTGTTTGCCAAGTGCAGTTTTATGCAAACAACATTTTGTTTTCAAGTTTAATTCTTATTGCTGTTCATGGTTTTTTGCACTTTTGTTGTTTGCGTTTTATTGCCGCTGTTTATTGTGGTCAGTTTCACATTTTGAGCTGAAATTGAATACAAAAAGAGTTGTTGTTTTGTTAATTGGTTTAAAAGTGGTATGAGGTATGAAATAAGCAACCATACGCTAAAGGCTCGTATATATTAAACAAATATTTGCCGAAAATGTATGGATATAAAAAACTAAAGCTATAACCAGACTAACCAACACTAGCTGTCAAACAACATGACCACTACTCCTTGTTGTTGATCATGCACATGGATACAAAAAATTGAGAATGCAGTGTTGGAAACTTCAACAAACACCAACGCAAGGAAACAGCTTTGAATAAAACGTAAAAACATACAATTTCGGAGAAGTACATATTAATGTTTCGTTTGCTCAATGAGCAAAAGCAAAATATGCAGCGAGCGAACAATTACTTGAGCTTACAAAAGCTTTGCAAGAGGAAACCAAAGCAAAACAAGTTTTCCCCAAATTTTATTTCCACTCACTGAGCAATTAAAACAATCAAACAGGCTGTTGTGAAATTAAATGTTTTTATTTTTCGTAATTTTTTCTTCTTCTTTTCGTTGCTGTTTGTTGATTTAATTGTATGTATGTATATGCATGTATTTGCCCTAGATAATGGTAAGCAAGAAAGTTGTGGTCTGGCGTTTTAGGCAAAAATGGGCAGACAAAAGCTTAAGCGTGACCATATCTTCTCTACATCATTCGTAAATACATTTTCAATTATACTCATTGTCTTTCTTTTTAAATTTAATTTTTCTTTTTAAATTTGTTTATTCGCTTAAGTATACTTGACTAAAATGAAAACTATAATAAATAGTGGTCACATATTTTCCAATAAATATTTATTTAATCTGAACTTTACTTAATTGCCTTAATCATAAATAATTTCCAAACTGAAGTCGTTTTTGATAATGCTCAGTAGAAGCAATGCGCAAAGTGGGTGCAAAAAATGATGCTATGGATGAAAATTCTAGGACAAATTTTTCTCATTTCCTCACATTTTTCTTGAGAAAAGATGCTAAAGGTTAATAAGTAGGACTAGCTTGAGGGAAAATTAAAAATTACAAGAACTTTCTAGAGCTTATGCATGATTTTCCTTTGAAGGGAGTCAGAATCAACGAGCCCATTACTTTTTGAATTTCTTAGTATTTATTTTATTTTTCAATTTAATAAACAAACCAAAACAGCTTGTATACGTTCAAGTCTATTTAAAATTAAACGGTAACTCACTACAATATACCAGATATTCTTTGCAGGTAAATTAACGTTGTTCTTTCGCGCGGTGTTTGTGTCATATTAAACACCTTTTTGCACAAAGAAAATGTCTGGTACTTAAACATATTTCAGTTGATCTCTAAAAAAATCAGTTGGAGCTAAGACGCTAGCTTAATAAAACTTGTCTGAGCCTTAATTGCAGCTTAATCAGTGAATCAATAATTGAGTGTTTTTAAAAATAGAAATTCGGCAACCATGCAAAAAACAAGTAAACGTTAAAAAGCTGACGTTTTACATTGTTCCTCAATGTCGAAGTCGTGCGACTGTTCGCATTCTAAGCGAAGGAGAATTGAGTTGGGTTCCTCTATGATGTTCTTTTTTTTAAACGATGATTCGATCGACAAGTCGAAAGGACGTAAGTGTTTTCATACAAAATCCGATTCCTCTTTTTCGATCATGTCGTCAAAATCAATCACTTGCTGTTTTGCTGTCGACTGGGCGTTTTTTTTTTAGAAAAAATTTTATATTTATTTGTTAAGAACCTGGGAAACATAACTCGCAAATCAACATATTTTTCATTTTTATTTTATTTAGTAAATATATTATATAATTATCACATGTATGCAAGTAGTTTTCCTAAACAATTCACTTGTTTGCTGGATGGAAGAGAATCTAAAGTTTGCCAGAGGAATACCAGTGTTCAGTGCGTCAAAATACTTATTAAATGCCTATAAAAAAATACTTTTAAATTTTAAAACACCACAAAAACTATTTGCGCGCTTTAAAACTGTTTGTTTTTTTATTTCGTGCTTGTTTCTGTATGTATTTGCTTTGGTTTGCCAGATACAGCTGACCAGTTTTAAGAAGGGTTGTATTTACACAAGAACAATTTAGTAGTTTTTGTTAATATTTTAATAAAAAAGCTACCAAAACATTAATTTTCCGCTCTAGTATGTCTATAAAATAAATGAAAAATATTTCATAATGTCAGCCCATGAGAACGCAAGCGGTCAAAATAGAGGAATCCAAATTGATTCGAAATCGAGCGACTTACATTTTCTTGCGACATTGATGAACAGGCAGTGATGCTTAAATGCAAGATTTACTTTGCTAGAATGTTATTTAAAGATTTCTGAGGTTAAATGGAAATTAAATCAAACTAGAAGATGAGCCTAAACAGGTTTTTCGGACACGTAATGGATTTTCTTTTGAACGAGCGAAAGTACTAAGAAAATGCTCTGGTAGTTTTCACAGCAAAATTTTAGTTTCGATTAAACGAATTTTATTTATTAAATAAGCGTACTTCTGTACTTCGACTGTATTATAAGTCGAAAAGAAGGTTAGAATCTCCCTCGTTTTTTTTCTGTAGCCTTTCTAGCTGCATAAAATGAAAAGGAAGCACTTGTTCAAATAAATGAAAATTATTTAAAAAAAAGCCACACAGATGTAGACAAGTATAAATGCAAAGAGTAAAAAAAAGTTTTAAAATTTCTTTCATATTGAAACAAAAACTAAAGAGTTGACAATTAAATATGTATCAACAAGCAAAATGGTTGGCTGAAAACGAAAAAACAAAAAGAAGCTTCTAATTGGATAAATTTTTCTTGGATAATCTTTTCTGTGAGAAGTTATATTCAATTCCACAACATTTAGTGCTGTTATCAATTAACATTGTCTTAAAATCGAATCATTTATAAACATCAATTTCAGATATAATTGTTTTTACTACACGGCGCATCATTAAGGAAAGAACTGGTAAATTTGGAGTAGTCCTTTTTCACGGAAAATATATATGTACATATTTTAATCAGTAACAGCTGATGAGAAAACACTGAAAGGAAATGCTAACCATTTTAGATGTATCAGTCCAGCACGAATGAAAGGCAAGATCAAACAAAAAATCTTGTTAGGTTAGTGGTATATATGAATATGTCCTTAAGAAGACATACCTAGTAGTGTGGCGACTTCCTGCAGTCTTATTCAATCACTGCTACAGCATGGGCTATTTTCGCAAGCTGTGGCAGGTAGTCCTTGTTATAAGAACATTGTAGCTCAGATCGTCTTGGTTAAGCAACAATCACTTCATGTATTTTGATGGTAAAAATTTTAATTCTGTCACTCATTTGTTTGCAATTAAATAAGGGTTGAAAAAATAAATTTTTTGCTTAAATGTAATTTAAATAGCATTTGATTTTTAATGCAAAAGTTGACGATTTGTCGTAGGAAATAAAGATAATCCTAATTATAAAGATAAGCCTAAATAAAAAAATTATAAAATACTAATTATAAAGAGTTCTTGTTAATTTTCAATTGTTTTTTTTTTTTTTTTTTGGTTATACCGTGTAGTTGAACAGCAGATTATGTAGCAAGTTATCAGGGACATGTCAACAAATCTTTTTTCACATCGTGGAAAAAAAGGAAAACAAACAAATTAAACCATTTATCAATCACTGGCATTTGCAAGAAATGTCTAAAATTGTTGTTAAGATTTTTGTTTATTTCTGAAGCAGAAAAAAAATTTTTTTATATAACATTTTACATCATTTGTAATCCTTTAAGCAACTCTACGCACAAAACTTTGTCCTTTTATTTCGCCAATAAAATTTCAATAAAAAGACAAAGAAAAATTGAACGAAGAACACCAAAAAAAAAAAAAAATATATTAATATATTTTATTTTTCTTTTGTATAATTTAAAGATATAAAACTTGCAATGGAATGATTAAACTTCTTAAGAACCGGGCAAAGCCAATGAAGATTGTGTTTGTACAAATAGTGTTGGGACAGACCAACGCTGTTGCAATGGTAGTTAAAGCTCTTGCTTTGTATATTTTTCGGAGCAAAGAAACATTTTTTTTTATATAAAATGCCCTCAATTTACGTACACGTTTCACTTTTAATTTAAATTTAGACAATAAAGGCAACTGAATGCAATTGAAATGTTTTATGCCGAGCAATACAAAAGAGCAGCTTAAAAAGCTGCCCTCAGAATTTAAAATAATTTGTTTTAGGTAAAATTGCAGGGACTAATAGTTTTTTAAATAAAAATAAAAGTTGAAGTCATATTGACTCATGGGGAATATACTATGACTATTATGCGTCCACCACATCGCATATCAGCAATTAAATTTCGTCGAACCCAAGTCATAACTAATGACGTTTTGGTTTCGAAAAGCAAGCGGTTAGCCATCATACCTCCTGGACTCTTCATTACTGACTGTCTACATTTAATCTGTTCTCCACTTTGAATTTTACTTTAACATTTTAATTTTTATTTTCTCTCATTGACTTCCAACTGATTTTTGTGTTTGTGTCTAAAATTATACTACAAAACATAATGAGTTTCTACCCACTAACGTTCTTCGTTTTGTGTGTCAACTTTTATTTGTCTTTTTATAGATATTTGTTTTATATATTACAATCACGTTTGATTAATTATATTTCACAGTATAATTTCTAATTTCTATTTATAAAAAAATTTTCTATTTTAATATCCCACTCACTAATTTAATACCAGCCAAGAAACAAAAGCACTTTTTTTTTGTAAAATTTCCCCAGTGTCCTTGCGCTACTTTTTCATCTGTTAATTTGTGTGAGCAAGTGAACGATTTATTTCATGTAATTTCCTTTTTTAATATTCATGCTTCATAAATTTGGTGTGCTTTATGTAGGCATGAAAACTTAATACATGCGCAATCGCTAACGCACACACCGGCACTTGCATTCACGTGTATGTGGCCGTTCCCCTACGCACTCATGAAAGCCAATTTAGTAAAAGTGATAATAACAGTCCTGCGTTAATAAACAGTCCTGTGTTTTTTTATGCTCAATTTCGTTAAGTTAGTTTTTTCCACTGTTCAATCAACCACCTGGCAATAATATTTTCCATGTTATTATTATTTTTTAAATGTATCATTTGATGGTTTAAATCATGGCAGTTAATCATAAAATCTATTTGCACAGCAGCAGGGTGTCATTAATTTAAATTAGGAAATTTTAAGCAGCTATGTTATTTCTATCTTTCCACGACCCACTATAAATACAACGGCACCTCACTACATACTAACTAGTCCATTATTACGAACACAATTTTTTTTAGCGTTCATGTTTCTTTTTTAAGTTCTTACTAAAGAATTTTTATTTATATATATATATATATATATATATATATATATATATATATATATATATATATATATATATATATATATATATATATATATATATATATATATATATATATATATATATATATATATATATATATATATATATATATATATATATATATATATATATATATATATATATATATATATATATATATATATATATATATATATATATATATACATATATTTCAAATGTATATATTCCAATTCCCAAAATATTGAAATTATTATTAACACAGATAAATACCGAACATATTGCTTTTAGTTTTATTTCTTATCGGAATTTTCTAAGCTATAATATTAATAGGCTGCACAAAAAAAAAGAATAAGAAAAAAATTACTTAGTGCTTAACTCAAGAAATAAATTCAGTCAACTACGAGGCTGGCTCGCACACTGGCTCGTTCCGTACGTATGTGTCATGTACGTATAGAATGGCATATGTGAATACATATATTGTATAAATTTCATCTCACTGTCTCTTACAGCTTGAGAAGTGCCTTTAGCTGTTACTTTACGTTGTATGGGGACACCTAGTAGTTTTCGAATTGTTGTAGTTGTTGTTGTAAGGCATCTAGAAATACATACACTGTGCGAATTTCGGCTATCTATCTCTTAAGGTTTGTGAGTTATAGCTATCTATTATATTGCGTTGTAAAGGGACACCTGGTTGTTTTCGACTTGTTATTGTTTTTAGCACTTGTTGTTGTGGAGCATATGTGAATACATAATTATGCAAATTTCACCTCTCTGTCTCTCACGGTTCACGAGTAACGGCTAATCGTTACTTTACGTTGTATAGGGACACCCGGTATTTTGCGACTTGTTGCTGTTCTTAGCATTTGTTGTTGTAGAGCATCTGTAAATACATACACTGTTCGAATCTTAGCTCTCTGTCTTTTATAGTTAATAGGGTTCCGTTTCACTCTAATGAGTACGGAACCCTATAAAAGGTTTCTTATATTTTTCTGGTTCGTATATTTTTGTGCTCAAACTATCCCGGCCTGAACCTGAGCTGGTTTTGTTGCACTTCTGAGTAGCTTTGTAAATAAAAACAAGATAGTGGTTGTAAATGACATCAAATAAGTGATGTGACAGAATTTATCAAAGACTTATTTTATGTTTTTTCGAAATATAATCGCAATGTGGTACCTGCAAATACTTTTTGGTGGGAAATGAAAAGTATAAAAGCAGTAAACATGATTTAGCATGACTGCATGCATGTCATGTTTATATTGAATTTCATCTGACTGAGTCTATCTGACAACCGCAAACTATATTTTTGAATTTATAGTATTTTTTCCTTGTTTTTGTTATATCTTTTTTGTGAAAAGAATGTGCTTGATGGTGATTTATTATGCAGCCAACTGATGATAGTAAATTTTTTGTTTTGATTCTTTGTTAAATATATATAAAAAAAATGTGTTTCATTTGCTTTCAACAAATTTTCACAGGCATCATCATTCATGAACAACAACAATGTGTGTCATTTGCCTAACAATGAGCACTTGTTTACATACAAATACAGCGAGCCTCTGCCTCAACAACATCATAACTCAGAATATGTCACTATTGAAGGTAATAAAACAAATTAAAAAAGAAACGTAACTGCGACTCGAAAATCAGCCGAAACTGGAGGCCTGAATTTTGCGGAGGCCTTAAAATACCTATATTCAATTTACTGTCTAAAAATTTTTAGAGTTGCGACTCTATTACCCGATACGAGTAAGCTCACATATATACGTATGTTTATATATATTTTATAACCGATATATATGTATTTTTAAATACATTTATTTTATTTCATTTTTAATTTTTGAGCTTTTGATTTGTTGAATAAAATAAATAAATTCTATTCATGTTATTAAATCACCATAAATATTTGATGAGTATTTTTGATTTTATTCTTTTGTGTGAAATTCTTTTTCAGTTCGGCGAATTCATCAGGCTAAATTGAATTATTTAGATGTTTAAATAAAAATCAAGGATTTTTGTTTAAACATTTATTCAGAATTTAAAATGTTGCCTTCATTAAATCATTTGTTTAGCACTCTCGTGTTATGCTATTTAGACCAATTTTTTTTGTTATCACAATGGTTTTGTAAGCAATTAATTTGAAAATACGATTTGCTAACAGAGTGAAAGAAAAAACCAAAAACAAAACAAAAGTTAAAACTGTTGTCAGTTGTCTTTTTCCGGGTGAATGTTTTCTTAGTTTTGTTGCTGTTGTCGTTGCAAAGGCAATAAACTTTCAACAAGGTAAAATCAACAGTCTTCCTTACACTCTTGTAAAAGGTTTTTTTATTTTTGTTTCGTACATTTATGAATACAATTTGCCTTAAATAATCTCTTAAAATATAATTGCAAAGTAGCACAGGACTAAAACGACTCCATTGAAATCCTACAATCACAAATAAAAGTTGGGGTGTTTGGACATATTGCAGAGTGTAAAACACAACAGCAGTATTAAAATTGTGAAATTTAATACGTTCAAAGTTCATAGGGTGCTGATGAAGGACGTTTGCTAACCAGAAACAGCCGGTTTTTTATCTAGCTATAATAGTTTACTTTGCTTTATTTAATTGGTATTGAAAAAAAGTGATCAAGTACAGGTTGAACTTGAGTCAGTTAAAAGTCATTTAATATAAATATATTTTCCAGCTTGTTTCACTAACGTCTGCCGCTTGCCACTTAAAAAAGCAAATACATAGTGGAGACTTATAGCTGGGGAACTACCAGCTGTTCTGTATACACTTCAAGCAGGTAGTAAAGGCAAAAGAAAAATGCAGCGCTGAAAGGCTTCCGAAGAATAAGTTTAAGTACAAATAATTCTAAAGTGTTGATGGAAGTTTATTGTGGCTTTTTCCAAAAGAGAGACATCAAATAACAGACAACAATTAATTTACATGTAGAAAAATTGCTCTCAAAAAAAATAGATTAACTCAGCTACAAATATTAAAAAAAAAAAATATAACATCCGTTTTCCATTCAAAAGTATTAAAGGCCTAGTTGCTTATTTGATTTCATGGGGGCGGTACTCAGTCGATAGGTGCAACGGTAGCCTTGGTAGCTGCATATCGAAAGGTTATAGGAGCGCTGATGCAACCTCGAAACAGACGGTTGTCCATCTGGCTACGAAATTTTACTTTTCTTCTGCAAGAGTATGATTTAAGGTTGAGTTTGATCAAAGAAAAAAAAAACAAGAACAAAATTGACAACAAGCAAGTATTTGATCTTACAAAAACTTTACAAGAGAAAAGATAAATTTGATAAGAGTTTTGTTTCTGGTCGTTGAGCAAACAAAACTGTCGTGAAGTTTATTATTTTAACGTTGTTTACTAGCAATTATTGTTCATTGCATTGTCACAAGCTTTGGCGGCGTATGAGAGCATTTTATAATGCCTCAAATACTTGTAATTTTTTTTCGTGAACTAATTTCTATGCGGCTGTATGTTTTAGTTTCCCAGCTGTACAAGCGTCACGCAAGACCGTAAGAGTTTTCAGAAAAATGTCAGCCCTTCAATGTCTGTCACTTAAGAGCAAAAAGATTCGTCAGTAATCTTGCAATAGGTGGAAAGTTTTATATCTCATTTAGTAACAACAATGCATGTGGTAGGGTGAAAATTTAAGCAATCTAATTTTTTTCCATACATATACGTTGAGTTTACTTAAGCTAAATTAAAATGTTTGCGTGTTTATGCACGTGTGTACGACAGAATGTGAGCTGTATGCCTGAATCATGTTGGTTTGTAAAAATATTAGATGATCTCGTACTTGTATTCATCTAAACTAAGGGAAGCAAAATTATGCAAATAACATTTCTTTTAATATTGCACACACATATCGTTCTACAGCCGACAAGAGAAGTGTATGTGTAATGTGTTTACAACAAGAATAATAATAATAAGAATGAAGAGGGTAGGATTTTGGTCATGTAGTGAGAGAATAAAAAACAAGAACATGTAACAATTTAATTTTGTATTATGGTAATAGTTCTAATTCTCTGTTTAGTTGACAGAGACCAAAAGTTTTGCATAGAACCGACCGAAGTGTTAATTACACTGTGCTTGAATTTGGAACTTTTTTTTGCCGACAAACGGGGCACCCAGTGACTAAACATAATTCGGGTACGCTGAATTCAGTGGTGCTATCCGTTTTTCTAGGTTAGCTCGCGTTTTCGAGATTTACCGTTATTTTAAAAATGGAGGAGGTTGCACTACATGTATTGAACTAACTAAAAAAATTTTTCGTTTATTGAACTTTAGTAAAAAACCGAAACTCCGCAATAAAATAACCTTTAATCTGATATATAATTCATAAAAAAAAAATTTCAGTTTTTAGAAAAAAAAATTGGACTATTATGCAAAATTATGCAAAAAGGTTTCATAACACTTTTTTAACACATCTAAATGTTAGATAATTACAAAAAACTTTTTATACGAACATGCAGAAATGTACTTTAATTAACAAGAAAATATTTTTTTCAATTTTTGAGGCTTCGTCTGGTAACAGGTTGAAACTGCAATTTTTCATCTTTTGTGAATAAAATCAAAAGTTGCCCACAGATTTTGGTCAATTTAAGCTCGTTTTGTTTCAAACATAATTTTTTATATACACGGGAAAATTTGTTGGCATAGCTTAATTTTTCAATTATTTATGCAGTTTTAAAAATCACAAAATTTCAAGAATTTGCAAAAAAAAAAATTTTTTTTTCAAAAAAAAAATTTTTTTTTCTAAAAACTGAAATTGTTTTTAATGAATTATATATTGGATTAAAGGCTATTTTATTGCGGAATTTCGGTTTTTAACTAAAGTTCAATAAACGAAAAATTTTTTTAGTTAGTTCAATACATGTAGTGCAACCTCCTCCATTTTTAAAATAACGGTAAATCTCAAAAACGCGAGCTAACCTAGAAAAACGGATAGCACCACTGAATTTAGCGTACCCGAATTAGGTTTAGTCACTGGGTGCCCCGTTTGTCGGCAAAAAAAGGTTCCAAATTCAAGACTAGTGTTATTATTCCCAATGTGAGATTTCTTCCTACGGGTAAAAGGAACCAGCATCATTTTTGTCGGAATTGTAAGACACAAAATCTTGGTCTTGACACCACCCTGACTTGACGTCCAGCTCTAGTTGTATGCTTTTTCTACTAGTAGATTCGAATTTACTTTCAACCATTGGATACTTTTAATAAATTGCATAGTGTAACATTCGACTCTTGGCTTAGATTTCCTTTACCACTTGCTCAACAGTTAAGGTAATTAACTTTAATAGCAAATTTGTTGTTTTTAGTGGGAGGTTGTATATTATTTAGAAGTATAAAGTTTCAGAGATTTAAAACGCCAGTTTTATTTTATAACTTTTTTTTATCGATAAATTGTGTACACGAGTTTGTACAGAAAATTCTTGAATTTTTTGTTTGTTTATTTTTTTCTTTTTATTTTGCAATAATTTTAATCTCTGTAATCTTGTTTTATTAAACAAAGTTGATTTTCTTTGCTTTTAATTAAGTCACTTAAGCTCACAGTGTGCTGAATTTATTTTTCATTCAGTTGCTCTTTGAATCAGCTCAAACATTAGCAAACGACTTCCGCTTTTTATTTAGGTTTATTATTTTGTTGCTAAAAATTTTGTTTGTGTTTAATGACAGTGATAAAGGAAAACTTAAGCCTGGAAAAGGAAAAAATTAAAAATTTCATAAAACCGTATCGTTGGAAGTAGAACTTTGTATTACGAGTTTCAAAAAGAAGAGAAAAGATTTTGTGTGTGATGTTTTCTTTAAAATTGAAAATACAGTAAAAGTTCTCAAGAGCGGATAGTTAATGGCAAACAGATGAACGTTAACAAGAATTATCTACCAACAAGAAGTTCATCTGAAAATCACTCAAAAGTCATAGTAATTATATTGTACAGAGTATAAACGAGCTGTTCCTTCTTTCTTATAGAATAGTAAGAACTAAGGCAATGCATACCTTTACAAACAATTACAACGACTGTTAAAAAAAAAATTGCTGGTTATTTCATCTTTTTGCATTTTATTTGATTAGTTTCTTAGCCCCAAACCTACAAGTAATATATTTCAGTGGTCTTCGTTTCTTGTCCACTGATAAAACTTTGCTCATCACTTAGCAACTTCTTTTCCCAAAGTTTCGTTTGTTATTTGATTTCCTGAGCATTTAAATAAATATTAATTGACCTTGGTTTATTACTTTCTTTCTTACAAAATCATGTTTACCTGAACTCAAACAGGAAATAAACTTTTTGGCAGCTCATAATTTAAACAACCAAACTTTGAGTGCCCACTCTTTGCATTCGGAAAGGTGGCTGAAGTTCATATTCATCTACTTCCTTCATAAAACTAATTTAATTTTGTGTACAACACTTTCCTTTCATGTCACATTTTCACTTACTCACTTACAAATTAAACTAACATTAGCTTGTAAGTGATATTTTTATGTCATATTAAAAAAAAAACACATGTCATAAAATATTATTAAAGTTTGGAGCAAAACCTTAGGAAACAAGGCGACAAAAGGTTAAAGTTCACAGATTGTGTGTGAAAGATTAAAACAAAAAGTCATGTTTCATTGAAACTGTTATATAATTTTCAAAATGTGCTGGAACGTAACCATGATATCCTTTAGTAAAAGAATATTAAAAAAAAACCTGATGAAACAAAATTTATTTCAAGTTTGTAGAAGCTTTAAAAGTAGTTGAAAGGGAAGTGGGAAAAAATCTTGGAAATTTTGCAGTCAGTACTCAAAGTAGAATATAAGTAAAACAAAAAAAGATACGGCTGGGCTTTAGATATCAGCCATGGAAATTCGATCTGTATATATTTAACAATGCTTTCAATACAAGTTGCTAAAAGAAAATAAGAAAATCAATACAACCATACGACTAGCTTCTATATTCTGCAAACACGAACCTTAATGGGGACCAAAACTACTGTCAAAATATTGCTTTTCTGTATGTTTAGTTGCTGGTAATTGTATTTAAGTGTAATTTTTATTTTATTGTAGTTCATATAAAAACTATTCCCGTAAAAGAGCGAGGATGCGCTCGAAACTAGTTGCTCGTTGCTAGAAGGGCCAAAATGCCGTGTAAAAAATTATTTATGTAGATCACATTCTTGTTAACAAATGATATAACTTACTTCATGTATTGATTTAAGATAATTAACACCCCAACTTATAGTCAGTTTGTTGGAAAGCGTCATAAAAAGTGGAAAATTAAAAAAAAAATTGTTTTGTACGAGGGCTGATCATTAAGTGTGTGACTTTTCTGACTCCCCTTGTAGTTATGTAAAATATAACACTATTCCCATCAAGCACCGCCTGTTAAGAGACTACCGTCAATTTTTGAGCAAGTATCGTTGTTTACTTTGTGCTTAACAGCCTAAAGGGCAAGGTAAAGCTAACAACAGATGTAACCTGGCGGTCTTCTCATACGTTACAAAGGTACTTAACACGCTCACGGTGACTAACAATTAGCAAGACCCTTTCCCTCAAATAACTATAGGGCTTAATAAATTATAGCCCAAGACCTCAAGCTTGACCTATAAGCTTTACCCAAAGTAACGCTTCAGAGATGATTTAGCTCTCTAAAAGAATAAGCTGTGTAAAGAAAAATTTCCAAACAGCCAGTAACGTTACATTGAAGTCAAACAATTCGGTTTCGATGAGACTTTGTGTGGCTAAAGGATAGCAGTTATTTCAGCAACTTTCCCATTTTTTCGAATGTACTTAATACTGAAACGAAGAAGCTGTTGATTGTCACCAAATCAGTTCAATCAATTGCTATCGTTAATTTAAAAACTTCAACATTAGAGGACAACTTGTATTCAAAATATTGTTTTAATAAACTTCCACCCAAAGTTTCATAAAACTTTAAAATATCGTTTAGGCTGCTCTTTATCGAAATTCTGTAAATATATAACTTTCATACAGGATTTAAATACCTTTTGCAATACTGTGACAAGTTTTCATGAATAGGATTGTTTACTTTTACTTTACATGATTTGTACGCTAATGGTCTTAAAATACAAGACCAAAAAATATACTTGACCTCAAAAGAAAAAAAATCCTGCCTCAATAACTGTTTTTGCATTTCTGGTAATGTCATAAGTTTTCGTTACATAATTCTTTAATAAAAAATATATCAAAAAAATGTGTCTAAATCAAGTATTTATTTTCATTACCAAAACTTTTGCATCAAAACCAACTGTGTTCGCATCTTCTCATTCAGCTGTCATATCAAGGAAACTTGTGTTTTCTTCCAAGTAAAATGCATATGATTTTGTATTCACTCGAAATCTTCATTCGGTTTTCATTTTGCGCACATGTGTGTGGTATTTTGTTTTGTGTCAATGTAGACTTCTATTAATTAAAACAGCATGTTGAAATTGCTTTCTAGTAGTTCTTATATTTTCTATAGTCATCATTTTCATTCATTTTTAAACTTTTTTATTTTTTTTTCTTGTATGGCAAGAAATAAATTTTGCATGAAAATAAAACAAACATTTCAGTGGTTGTGAATGTATGAAATAATGAATGGGTGTTTGTGTGTGTGTGACTTTGTGGGTTTGCATTGATGTCAAGTTAAATTTAAATTTTGTGTTTTTGTTTTCTTAAGCCTTGTTTATGTATGTATTTCAAAAAGGTTTTTTGCGTTACGGCACACAATTCGCAAATAAAACTTTACAGACCACGAGCTTTTACCAATTACAAACAAAGTTTGCTGCACACATATTTATGTACATACACTTTTAGAGAATAAAATATCTGGGAAAAAATGGTTGCCGATTATACAAATATTACAATGCTGTTGATGTTGACAATATACATTTTCATGTCTAAAGAAATTTGTGCACATGCATAAAACAATTGATTCTATAAAATCAAATTACAAACTAATGAATTTTGTGGTTTTTTGCAAGACATCAATCGTTTGTCATGGCGTATGCTTTATTTATGCTCTAAGTGCATTTAAAAGCAAAATCAATCATACGTACGGTTGTGCAGCAAGTAATTACATACTTTTAAATGCACTTTTAACAAAATTCTAGAAACGACTTGGTCATTTGGAAAGAGAAATAAATAATTTATCTCTTGTTGTGCTGTGTCATGAACACTTTTTGTTTGAAAATGTGTTGTTGAAATACTTTTTAGTGCACTTCGAGTTGAAAGGCGATTAAATCGAATTAAGAAACTACTCTAAATTGAGGCATTAAAACTGAACTCAAAAGGACAATGTAGTTCAAATAATTTATACTATTTGCAGATAAATCACCATGTCAAACTATTGTCAATCATAAGTAGGAGAAAATATATCAATATAAGATTTAGACATTTGATACAAAAGTGTAACAAATTTAAAATGTCTAATTTAACTGAGATCTGAAAAACCCAAACATAGCGGTGTTTATATTATTTCAATAAAATCATATAAAACATCATTTATTGTTGTTAATAATTTTATTGGACTTTCTAATTCATTTTTTACCTCCTCAAATTAGAGTGATCAACATATTTTAAAGAAGACAAGAGTATTTGTTATAATCTTTTATTATATGTAATATTTACCTACATGCTTTATGCAGTATTTTATTTACGTAATATTTCGATTATTTCCAGTTAAAAATATGTCACCAACGTTTAAAAGATGTCTATCCACTCCTCAGTAGACTAAAAATTTTCAGAAATCTTCAATTAATTATTCAATTGGTTTTTTATATAAAATAATAATTATAATTATTTTCCTGAAGATGCCAACAAAATGTTGGCGAAATATTAAAAATAAATAAAAAATTCGTTAAAATTATTTTTTATAAAAAAACCAAAGATCAAAAGTTTGAATAAATAATTTAACAATCTAATGATTTAATAATATCGAAATAAATCTTCAGAAAAGTTCAAAAACTAAGTATTTATTCTATTATTCCTATGAACACAATGAGAATCCCATATGTTCAAAGAAACTGTTAATACAGAAAACAACTTTGTCGTCTTGCAAAAGTAGCTAAGTTTCAAAGATTCTTTTAAGTTTTTTCAAGTGCACTGATGATTTGTTTAGCAGCAACTATATGTAGGCGGCATGTAGGCGGCTAAAATTTATCATAAGGTCTGTTTTGAGCCTTAAAATAATACACTTCAAGTGGCTTATTTAGCCTATAAATAATCAGATTCATTTTTGAATACTAAACATTTATATAAATCTGTGGCACTCTACTGAGAAAAGTGTTCCTGATTATTATATATAGTGGTCTATACAAAATATCTTTTTGATCCCGAAGCACAATTGGCCTCAAATAATGATACTAATAACATTAATATACAAGGGTGACTAAATTTTTTTCGAACTTAAAACTGTTGTGACTGCGATTTGCAGAATTCTCGCCATTTTGTGGAATTTTGGAGACTTCTCCATTAAACTTAAATTAAATTTAATAAAAATACATTAAATTAAAATAAATTAATATAAATTAAAATAAATTAAATTGAATTAAATTGAATTAAATTAAATTAAATTATATATAATTAAATTTTATTAAATCAAATTAAATTAAAATAATTTTAATTAAATTGAATTAAATTAAATTAAAATAAATTTAAGTTAATTAAATTAAATTAAATTAAATCAAATTAAATTAAATAAAAATAAATTGAATTAGATTCAATTGAATTAAATTAAATTAAATTAAATTACATTAAACTAAATTAAACTAATTAAATTAAATTAAATTAAATATAATTAAATTTTATTAAATTTTAATAAATCAAATTAAACTGAAATAATTTTAATTAAATTGAATTAAATTAAATTTAAGTAAATTAAATTAAATTAAATTAAATTAAACTAAATTAAATCAAATTAAATTAAAATAAATTAAATTAAATTTAATTAAATTAAATTAAAGTAAATTAAATTAAAACAAATTAAAAAAAATGAAATGAAATTGAATTAAATTAATTTAAATTAAATTAAAATATCTTTGAGTTGTTCGCTATTGGCTTGAAGTATTTCTTCAATACTTTTTACAGAAAGTGTTTTGATACATCCAAAATATATTACTTTCTACTGCGAGCAAAAATGTTTACATAAATGAGATAGCGTTTATGGTTAAAATTTTTTTTAACTAAACCTATAAGCTGGAAGAATATTGATTGGAAATAATTGTAAAAGTTACTCTTTTATCCTATTTGCCTCGACGTTTTTCTTTTTATTTATAAGATTTTGCAGGGAAAAACAAAGTAACAAACAGGGACCTCAAGCTCGAAATTTAAGAAACCTGATAAATAATTCAAGAAGTATTAATTTTTAAATTTATGTCGCTTTTTTATTTTTTCTGCAGTGGCTTATTGCAATATTGTTTACTTTCGACCTGGTAGTTTATTCGAGTCAAGAACGCGTAAAATTAAATGAATTCAACTTCCAGAATTTCAAAGTCCAAGAATGTTTTCGCCTTCAACTTACAAAACAGACATGCATATTTTACAAATAAGTGCTTGGCTTTTGTGTCCTCTTCTTTAAGCATTTGAACTGAACACACAACCTTGACAGCCTACTATTGCCAAACATTTTAAGTCATTGAGCTTTTTGTTTTTCCTAAAAGATTGAATAGAAGCCAAATTATTGGCAGAATTAAATCTTGAAAGCACAAACAGTCTGAAAAGCAAATTTTTTTCTACCTTGGTCCCCGTTCATCAAACAGGTATCACTTGCTTACTTACATTAAACAGTAAAATAGCAAAATTGTAGAACACAACACCAAGTGAAGCACAAAATAAATTGATAAGCATCCAAAGAAGATTGATGGATTTATGGAGACACAAAAAATTTGTTTTCCATTTATTCCTTAGAGGATGAGAGGCTTAAACCCACTTGCACACGGCACATATACATGCATACTTTTTGTGCATTATATTTTTTTTTTTGCGTATGTGTAAAACACATATTTTTTGCTCACTGTCCAAGGCGGCCAAGGGACCATCATGTTTACTTCTTTTAACAAGAAATTATTGCAACAATATGGGTCAAATGACATTTGTCTTTTCTGAAAATAAAACGTATAAATTTTCGATCTTTTTTTTTTTTTGGCATTTTTGGAGACAAAATTTCTGCTTAAAAATCAATGGATGCCTGCCAACCAACGTCCGCACAAAAGATTTAATAGACTTTCGTTCTTTCAGTGTGACAAATTGAAAATAAGTTTTGTGGTTCTTTTTGCAGTTACCAACTGCTCGGTAAGTTGAAAATGGACAAAAAAGAATTAAAAAAAATAATTGTCAAACATATTAAAAGGGTAAAAAATTTTTTTTGTACAATTAAAATTATTTGAAGAGATTTCAAAAGTTCTGGGGATAAATCTTCTATTTTAATTTCTGGCAAATTTTGTTACAGATTAATCAAAGTGAGCAGTGGCTGAAATGAAAAATTATTGCTTTAAGATAAAAAGGCCAATACCAGATCTCTGCTAGCAAAGAATTTTTGTGCAAACAAAAGAAACAAATTACGTTTGTTGTAGAGTTTGATGATTTGTAAGCACAAAAATTTGTCAACATTGTGCTGTCGCTTTTTTGGTGCGGTTTGGGACTAGGAAAAATAATTTCATTAAGTGATATTACAAATTTTAATATATTTTCTGTATGTTTGCACCGAAGCCTCAATAGTGTGGCACGGTACAGGCTCGGTGAGTGTAAAAGAAATTTTGAGCAGAGAAAGGTATTGGAGATGGGTTATACATTTGATTTCTTGGGATCGACGGATTTATTTTTTAAAAATCGACAGCATATGTTTATACATTTGTTTATAATATAAATCTTAGTTTTTGAAAATCTTAAAACCTGAAAACTCCTAGAATTAATTGAATAGTTCTTTCGCTCTTTTAAAGCTGCAACACAATTGCTTAGGAAAGCCAAAATACAAAATTTTGTAACAGGCAGGAAAGTTGTCTCTCTTTTATTTTATAGCATTTCTTAGACATTTGAATACACTAAAAAGCTTTTCAATCCCTTTATTCTTCAATCAATCCGAAGGGGGGTTAGAATTTCGATAAGTATGAATTTTCTTAAATCGAGTTCGTCGTAGCGAAATTCGATCCTGATTTCAGACTAAATATAGCTAAAATCTGTACTTCAAAACAAGCACTAGGTACTTCATTTAAAGACATTTGTTTTTATTATATTTTTGCCTTTGATTACGATTGATTTAAATAGGGAAGGATTGAATTTGTCTTGAGTGTGTTGATTATGCATTTGATTCGATGTTTCTGAAGCCTATTTTATCCTAAATTCACATATCAAACTATCTCCTCTACTTCCTGAATTCAATAAAAACTTATAAGCTGTTTTGTCTCTTTGCTGATTTGAATGTGGCAGCTAACTACTGCCAGTCCAGCCACCCCAATTCAGCTGTAGCAGCAATTAAAATAAATTAAATATCTGATTAAAACAATACACAAGCCAGCCTCCTTTTGAGGGTATAAATAATAAATTAAAAAAATAATTAATGAAAAAGAAACAACTAAATAATAAAAGAAATTGCATGTGCTCTTAAGTTGCACTCAAAGCTGTTGTGTTGTGTTTTTCTTTTAAGCAAACCCATTGATGTTGAGCATTTGCTCTTCAGATATGAGCAAGTGGAAGAAATTGTTACCCAGCTAACACATTAAAATCAATAAAAAAAAACTATTTACTCTAAAGAACCGAAACCATATTTTTTTTATATGTGTAGTTATTTTACCAGTTACCAACAAATGGAACAGTTATTTGAAAACGATATCCTAATGCAAAGTTGTTCAGTACTATCGGTGTTGTCAAGGGAAATACACTCAGAGTCAAAAACCCCGCTCTCACTGCTATTAAGACGTCAACACCCCTCTGTTTCTCTGATAGGGTACCACAGCAATCGTGACGGTACACAACATAATACTCATCAGAATAGGCGGCACTATATTTTTGTTATGTAGCCAAGTTTCACTAATGATGATAATATAATATTCTCGGGCCGTCATGAAAAGTTGAAATATCATGAGTCTTGCTTCTCATACCATTTACATTTTGAAAAAAAAAAACAGAATACTGAAGAGAGTATAAGTCGTTGGTGATAATTTTAGTATTGTTTGTTAATGGTGATAAATGCTGATATAGAGAAGCGACAGAATCTGAATATATGTTGTCGTCGTGAAGGTGATTTAGTTTTTTGCCATATTTTGATATGTTAATATTGGCAATCGAGCAGCATTAGTGTATCGAGGAACGTCGTTGTTAAAAAATTCCCTTTTAAGAGCATCCTTTGGCCAAAAATTTGGATCAACAACACGCTGAAATATATTCAGGGGTACCATGATTTTAAATGAAGCGATAGTGCGTGGTCGGGAAAATTCAAGTTTAGATACTGCGATATCTTTATTGGAACATAATTTATTTTTTATGTAATCTTCCATATCAGCTACTGAAGGCGAAGAGAGAGCTTCTGACTTAAGATCTGCTTACTTAGCGTGCCACTGATGCTTCTCTATAATTTTAATTTCCGCCATATTACATGTTCACAATAAACTACACACGTGAGCACTTATAAAAAGGAAGTTCGAAACTTTAAGCTGATGAACAGAAAAAAGGAAAATGTGTTAATATGTTATTTAATTCAGTTTGAAGTGAAGTAGACTTAAAGTTATGAGTACTTTTTAATCTTACTCAGCTGTATAGACGTGTACTTTTAGTTTCGAATACCACATAAAATTAGCTTTCAAAGCTTTAATTTTTCCCTCCTAATCCAGAATGGCAAATATCTTTCCATTTTGTGCGTTTTGTTCATTTATCTTTGATTTATTCACTGGGCCATATCATGTGCGTGCAAATGATTTGTAGAAGTTTTCTGTGCTGTGGCAACAATTGTGCCAACAAAAACAGAAATTTAAAATAATATTTGCCACAACTTGTCACGAAATCCTTTGTTTGTTTTTTTTCTTGTTTGTTTGCATTTTTTTTATTTTTTATTTTCTTTTCAAGATGTTTCTTGTGTTGCAACAAAAAGCCAAATGCGTATTGCTTTCTGCTGCTGATTTTCATTTCAAACCGGAAATAAATATAAATCAGATGTATGGCACTTCAATGTTCTCATTTTCCTTTCTTTCATGCTTTTTTAATGGGAATGAAATAATTTTTTCCATTATAAGGAGGTATTAAACAAAAGCTTTGTAGATTCAGCAAATGTTTTTAAATACAACAGCTGTGTTGTTTTAAGCTTACAATGGAAATTGATTAAGCCAAAACAAAAGCTGCTATTGCAAGATTACGTATTAAAAGTAGTGCAGCTTATTCGTTTTTTTTTCTACAATAAGTGTAACATTTTTAATACTGTTTTGTTTAGAAAATTAGAACGGGTACATTTTTGTACTTATTCATAGTTTTGATGACATTATCTCTCCACCTTAGTCTCGCGTGGATTAGGTTAGGTTGAATAGAGGGGTTTGTGTCCCCATTTCTGGTGACATACCCCCAAGCCAGAATAGGCTTGTTGTACGCTCCATGGATTTCACCCTGAAACCTGGACCCATAAGTCTATAGGAATTCCGTGTCGATCACAAAAATCCAGCATCTGCCATGTAATTGGGTTATATCTGTTAAGGTGTCTTTCCCAAGATATCTGGACCGTATTTGTGAGAATCAGGGACGGTATAAATAGTGCTCTAATGTCTCGCTCTCCTTTGCACATGCTCTACATTTATCTCCTACCGCTATTTCTAAGCGGTCAACATGTACTAGTAGTTGAGAGTGACCTCTCATAACTCCCATTATTCTACTTTGATTTTAGCCTGCTAAGTCTTAGTAGTCTCCTCGCTTTTCTCTCGGCTGCACCGCCCGCAGAATTCCTGCATTGATTCTCACGGCTTCGTTTTTTCAGAAAGTCAAACAGGCTCTATGTACCCAATTGTTAACTGCATCGATGGGTTTCGTGCATATCAAGCTTTTACTACTTAAGTTTCGTACTCTTGAAGCTTCAAAAGCTTTGCTTTTTCATCTCCGATTATTCTGCCGTGGCAGCTGTATGGTGGGCAGTTCACCATGGGTCGAGTAATTGCTAATAGAGTTACAATCCCAAACTATTTGTGATTTAATCCGCTCAGCTGAGATCATTCTAATACCATTTGACTATCCGTGAATATATTCACAGGTAATGGTCTTCTCATTCCATTAAGCTCCGTACTTGCTTGAATTTCTGTCTCAAAAACTCTGATGTGGCCCGTTAGATGGAATCACAGTTCCGTGGAATTTACTGTAGAAATATCAAGTCCTGTTTCGTCGCTGTTCCATTCACGTAACAATGAAGCCACATGGGGATGTGGTTTAAAGGGTTGGTCAACCAGGAATTGGAGACAGCAATCAGTGTTTCGCAATTGACCTCTAGCCTGGTCTCCGATATGCAATCTGGCGCTACATTTTCCGTTATAGACTCGGCTATGGTTGTAAAGATTTGATGCTGATACGCTTCGTAATCCTGTTCAATCCACTCACCCATCATCATCATCTTTAATTGTTGCTCGCTTAACTAATAAAGCTCTCATTTTGTGAAAATAGTGCAAATTTTTTTTCAGAAAAAATAGGCATAAGTCTAATAAGGTCTTTAGCAGATCATTTACATTTGCAGGTGTTAAACTGGTTCATGATTATTAGCTTATGTTATGTTATTATGTTTCATGGGATGCCGGTCGTGGGATCAGCCCACTTGGTCCCAACGGGAGGTTTTTCTAACTGGATCATTTTGTTAGTAATTTTATCGGACTTCCTAGTTCAATTTGTACTTCCTCAAAACTGAGAAAATTTTTAGTAATCAATATTTTTTAAAAAAACACAAGAAAACTTGAAGATTTACTGGCGGGGGTACAAATCATGGCTGTTGCATGACCAGCACGCCGCGTATCAGCATCCAAATTTGATTCGAACCCAGGATATGACTAATTGGGTACTGCTTTTAAGCAGCAGCTCATGGCCATCCTAGCACCTGCGTTCTTCATTACTGACTGTCTATATTTAATCTTATTGATAAACTTTCCACCTTATCACTGTGTTTTTCTTTTGATAGGATTTTATTTTATATTCTCTTGCCAACATCCAATTGATTTTTATGTTTGCTGTTATTGTATCAGTGATACTAATGGTTTCAAACTTTTCGCCAGGTCCAGCGATTTTTAATCATTAATTTACTTTAATAGTGAACTATATGATTTAAAATTATTAATAATTTTATCGGGCTTTCTATTTCAATTTTTACTCCCTCAAAATTGAGAAAGTTTTTTTTTGGGATGAAATTGGAGTGATCGGCACTTTTTCTATTGGGAAAGTTAAGAGCATATCCTTACAGTATTATTTTCAAAAATTACTGATAAAATCATTGCATACAAACTTATCCCGTTCAATTAAATGAAACTCCCCAAATATTTATTTATTTTTGGGCCAAAGGTCAGCCGCCGTTCATGGCTTGAATTTTAATTACCTGACCACATGATTGCATGTTATAAGTAATAAATTGGCTCAACGCACAACAAAGTAATAACAAAATTTATATTTTGTAAATATTCAACTCATAATCCAACCTTGTAATAAAAAAAAATTTAAAAAAAAACAACAATTAAAGTAGAAAAATATTATTGTTCTTTTAATAAAGAAATTCAACAGTTACCGCCGTGTGTTGTTTCTTTTCTTCGTTTTTACAGGCAGACAACACATGCACATTAATTTCTCGCATTTAAGAACGAGGGCCTAATCAAAGGTTATTGAAATCACTTATAATACATCAGATGGTACTATTAATTTTTTTTTTTTATTAATTTAAGTCCTTTTCAAGAATGAGCTTATTTATTTGCTTTAAGAGCCAATTGAAATGTATTATTTCGGGTCTAAAAATATACCTTATTTATGTTTTCTGTCCTCTTACAGCCGTCTATATGCCGCCGACATTTTGTTAGTGCTAAACAACTCATCAGTAGACGCGAAAAGTTTTTAAAAAAATGTTTGTTTGGAAGTTGTTAAGAAAAGAAAAAGTGTTGCAAAACGGAAAAATGTTTTCTGCATTAAAGGTTTGTTTGAAAATTTCTGAATCTCAGTTTGTTCGTGGGAATTATGGAGTAAGTGGGTGGGTTTCAAGCATTCCAGGATTAGCATCAATTATCAGATGGCTGAAAAAGATACAGAATATTAATAAGACAGAAAATATTAACTAATATGTTTGGAAATCCTTGTCAGGCCATTGTTATTGAATGTTACAAAAAATCGAAATGTTATTGAATATTACAAAACCTAAGAAAAGTCTTTCTATGCAGCTAACAGAAACCCTTTGTTATGTGTATTTAGAATTTTTATTGTCTTAATAAAGTTGGCTGCTTGGATCTGAGTTCAATGTCTGCACAAGTTAAATTCCACATAATTGTTATGATGGCCCTCGAAGGTCTCTAAATAACTTTGAAGGCATGTTTTGCTGACGTACTGAAAAAAGCAATATATGTATTTTTATTCATATTTGCAGCTACATTCTGATACACAAGCACACTTATATACGCACACATACACACATTCCAGCATGTGTGAAAAAAAGGTTTTGATTTCTTCCGTCCAGTCATTTCTTTTAATACTTTAACGTATTTTTATGTGCAGATCGGTACAATGGGGTGCAAGTGTGTGAGTGTAAATTAAATGGGGAAACGTTTTTATGTTTATTAAAAAAATATTTGAGAACATACACCGTGCATGTGTGTAAGTGTGTGTAAAAATGAACGTTTGTTCTTGTTGCTGCTAAAATACTTGTTGTTACTTTTTGCTTTTGATTGTCTTTCTGTTTGTGCCATTTTTAGTGTTTGTGTTGTCGTGTTGTGCGACTCTCAAGGACATGTATATTAAATGTTAAATGTCGTAATTATTATTGATTGTTTTTGTTCACATTTATAGCTATTGTTGCTGTAAAGGTTTGTTTTTGCATATATGTATTTATTATTATTTTATGAAATGGAAAATAATTCAAAATTATTGTTTTATTTAATTTCCTTACAAATCCCTAATTCATTTATGAGGCGTTTTCTCTTAGCAATAAGTGAATTAAATTTATAAAATATAAATAAAATATGCTTAATGATACCCTCAGCTAAAATGTCTTTATTTTAGCAAGAAATACTTTAGAAAAAAAAGCACTTAAAAATTTTATAAAGAAAAACAATAATGACATTGCATTGTATTGAGTTATCAAGAAAATTTGTGTGTGTATATTTCATAAAACACTTTAAATGTGTGAATTTGCACAAAGCGGAGGCTGTTGAAATGGAAAACTTTCTGCATTTGACAGACTTAAATAAAATATTATTTAGTTTTATTTATAGTATTTTATTTATAGTATTTGAATAAAAGCTGAACTGCTTAAGAATGTGAGGAAAATTCAATTAAAGTTTATAACTCAATTTATGTTTGCATTTTTTTATGCTTGTTAATGTCACGCACAGTATTTTTTAAGATAAAATGTTTATATAATATTTCATGTCATATGAAAGAAAAAATTTTAGGTATAATTTGCATGGCGTAACTAAATTGCTTAAATAAACAAAAATCGCTAAAAAAAATCGTAGGATTCTATTACGATTTACAACAATGGACAGCTTAACGATACATTTTAACCATATGTTAAGGTTTTAGAACTGTGGTGTAGCAAATGGTATCAACAACTCTTTATTTATTTAAGTACCTTGCTGCCTTACTGATTAAATGCACGATAATAAAGAAAAACTAACCTAATGATGAAACAAAATTATTCTGCGAAACAGTCTGCATATTTTATTACAATAATATTCAGCCACCATATATTACTTAATGCCATGTTTATTAAATAAATTAAAATCTATTAAATAAATTAGACAAATAATTTTATCATTTAATTTGTTCTTTCTTTCTTAATATGGAGGCATACAAAATTTTAAATTTACGAATTTATATGCATAACACCACAATGTGTACGGTGTGTCTTTTTTTTTACTCATAAAAATAATTTATAGAGGTAAACAGCCGGCAACCGCAGCGTATACGTAACATGAATTATGTACTCAAAACACTCGTACGCCTGAGTAGATAATAATTTTTGCATTTTAACTATTTCTGAGCATAAAATAAACAGAAAAAAAAGAATTAAATAATAATAAAAATAAAAAAGCTTTTAATGAAAAGGCTTGCAATTAGAGCATATGAAAGAGGAACTTGAAACAAATTTGTAAACTCGAATATAGAAATTGTTGAGAAAAAACAAACATGTTCAAGAAAATTGCATTTGAATGCTGAAATTTCGGTGTTACTTTTAAGTGAGTTTAGAGATTCAGGCATATTTAAGCTGTGTCAGGCTAAGTGCTGCGCAATTAATTTTGTAAAGCAATTAACCTCTTTATGATTTGCTTGTTATTCAAGACATTCTAATATAAATTTATATCTTCTTCTCTACAACCGTAGAGGTTTTAAAATTTTTGTACAGCAGAATATGAAAATGTACCTTAAAAAAATTTAAATATCAAGAATATACAATATTTATTTTGTAGGTGAAAAACTGTTTGTATCTATAGTTTTATAAAACCCAACTTTTCGTTATATTAAATATATGTCAAAAACATCCGTAATCTGTAAAAATTGCCAGTGTTAATCGCTTAAAGTCAATTTTTTTAATCTTCTATACAAATGAAAAGCCTTTTTATGCTGCGTGTCCTGCCGTCTAATCTCATGGCAAGAGAGCTGCAGTAAGGCTGAACGCAACAACTGCATTAATCTCAAAATAATGGCACCATAAAGTCTCATTTAATATCATATTGGTGAGTGAATTAATAAATCACAGCATCTTCATGCACTTTTTCACATGCAGGATCAATTTTCAAAACGAGAGTGAGTCTCTTCCTGAATGCAGCCGTGAAAACACACACATATCCATGGTAACAGAAACTGTTAATGTAAAGCTGCTTGACTGGAGCTTATATCACTTTTAGTATAGTCCAGATAATCAAACTTGACTCTTAAATTGGTGAGTGAAAAGAGACCCAGTCACATAAACTACATCACCGGTGGGTTGTGTCAAATAGGAAAGTTGCTCTTCAATATGAAGAATGATCCGTTTTCTTGGCTAGGGCTTTCAATATATTGAAAACATATTGGACTTTAGACGCTGAACGTGGCATAGCAAAAATGGTTCTCAGAATCCACGCTCTTCATTTCAAGGAAATTATGACATTTTTTGGACACAAGAAGGGGGATAAAACTTTTAAAAGCTCCCAAGTCTAGTGTTATGGCCATTGCATTAATCACCACTGAATACTGGCTTTTTAAGAACTACCACAAAAAGTGCATTTGGCTTTAATGTCTTCCTTAAAAATTCTAAAGATGACGACTAGAAGTGTGATAACACTTTTGTTTTTACACAAAAGAAGTTTCAATTTGCTTTCGAAAATTTTGGCGACATATTTTGGCTCGTCACTTTTCTTTGGGTTTATCTCTTTCTTTTTATGGTCAGCCAATTGCTATATCCAATGTAGTGCGCAAGCCAGTGCTAATCTTTGTTCCCACAAAACTTTGACTATAGAGAAAGCAAACAGAGATGATGTATTAGCCAAGATAATGCCGACTACTAATGTATACTTTAATGATCTTATTTTTTATATATTTCATGTTCATTAGGTTCTTATTTGAAAAATATAGAATTTGTCAAATATGTATTTAATAATGATGAAATATTTGCTTAAGCAAGCTAGTCCAACTATTACTACTTCACGCCTTATGAGGAGGACCACAAAACATCCCTACGCTCTAACCAAAGGTTTACAAACAAATTTTCCTATAACGAAAGTCAAAGTGCACAGTTTGCAGATAGTGCTAAGAAATTTTGTTGAACACTACCGAAAAAGGAACGGGTGCTAATGAGATTATATCTTTGAAACAATTAGCTAAACTAAAAATTAAAAGACCTAAATTAAAATTTTATATTCCGTCCTTAGTTATTGTCAACCATAATCAGTTATTAGGATAGTTCAGCTTGAACATGATTAATAATTTAAAATTACTTCAAATAAATTAATGAATACTTCTTGAGACTCAGGGCGCATGTTTCAAAAATGCAGACTTTCAAAACTGCAGACTACCCTACGCACAAGTAAAAACATCTACCGCTGCACATGAAAGCACTTATCGTTGTAGTCCCATTGTTGTTCACTTTTGAGAGAGAATTGATTTGAAGTGCAGATGGCTTTTAAACATCATTTTTTTAATTGAGTTATATTCAGGTTCTAGTAAAATTGGCTGCTGTTCAAAAACTAACGTCTTCATTGTCTCGAAAATCTAAGAGATACAATATTTGTTTAATTTGCTTTCAATATTATTCCCTTTTCACATCACTTTGCTACCAACAAAGAGTATCAATTTAGAGTACATAAGAACCTTTCTCTTTTGATTTATATCAACACACATACATACAGATATTCAAATAAAAGGTAAAAATAACCCAGATTTCATCTTAACTTCAGAGCTGTTCATAAATTAACAGTGACTGTCATGGCACGAAACATCTATTTTTCAGCCGTTTCATTATTTAAGTAAACGAAAAAAAAGCTAAAACATCGCCCATACCGAACAAGCACATGAACGGGTAAGCAGAAGTGTGCATTATTTGTTTGTTGCACTCACAGTGAATGTATGGTCTGTATAGGTATGTGAGTGTGTGTATGTGTGCCGATGTGCTGGCAGCAGTTACTTTTTATAGCAGCATTTTTGTGGGTCATTTACTGGCTGTCAACGTTTTCAAATAAAGATACGATTTACGACAAAATTGCTTAAGTACAAAAATGAAAATGAAATGAAAAAAGGAACGAGCAACGAAAACAAAATACAGTGAAAGAGAACAAAAACGAAACGACAAGTGTTAAATGAGATGAAAAGAAGGTCATCGTCATCACCAGCATGAGTCCTTTGTTAATATTTTTGTTCTTTGTTAAGTAACTCTTGCCAATGGAAAATGTATCAAAAACATCAGCACAACTTTTATTTTTTACTCATCTTTTTTTTTTTTAATGAAACGTAAAACACTTAACTTGTGTCGGCTTGCATAATGATTTTTCTGCTGGAAAACGGAAACATGAGTTTAATTAAATAGAACTCTTTCATTAAATTAACTAGATCATGGTATTATAAAAATATTACTAAAAAAAATACTATTATCATACACTTAACAAGGGAATGGGCTACTTGAGACACTGATTAACTAACTAAGCAACCGATGAAAAAATATGATAGGATTTTTTCTATTGCTTATTGCCACTTATTGCTTATTATGATAATATTTTAGCTCAGTACATGATTCTTCTGATATGCTAATAATTAACGAAAAACTTCAAAATTGTAACTGCTATAACTCTGAACAAATTTTGTAAAAAATATATATATAAACTGAGAGGGTCATGGAGATTGAATGTTTAAACAAAACTTAGTTTTCACCGGAAATTTGCACACAGTGGCCATAGAATCTGAAATATTTAGGGTTTTGCGGTTAGAGGATGTTTAAGTGTGAACAAAACTATATATTTTGTCATCACTGTATCATACCTTTCAGCCTCTCTTGTGATTTTTATTGCTTTGTAGTTTCGTTCAATCATGAGTTTGATAAATAAGAAATTACAACATAGTTTTTAGTATCAGTTAAGCATTGATTAACAACATAAGGTAATTATACCTTTGCACAATAAAATACGTTGAACCCCCAAATTTAAACCCCGTTTTTATCTTTATCCACGATTATATTGTGGCAAAATATTTGCGTTTCCACTCCATCATTTTTGGTCCACGTCGAACCGGATAAATAAGGAAACCCATACCTATCATCACCGCAAATATTTTGAGCCTTTTCTGGTTTTAGAGTCTTTACTCAAGAAAAATCCCCGTGGAGATCCACATACCTATTCAACGCCCGTGATATCGCATCTCATTAAGAAACATCATAAAAAAGTAAGTTAATTGTGTTTATTTTTTATGAAAAATACATACCTATGTTGAAAGTGAGAACAAATTTACAAAGTGCATAAATTAGCTGAGAATTCATTCCTACATACTTACAATTTTTATGTACATACATACGTATTCTCATACATATGTACATACCTGCTACATACATACATATGTATATTTAAGGAACGTCTATAAAAAAAAGACAAATAAGTGAATAACAACTGGTGCACAAAATTACATACGTGCATACATCCCTACAAAAGTGCATCAGAAGTTTTTTTTTTTTTTTTGTTGAAAATTACAAAAAACAAAAAGAACAAAATTAACGGAAAACAGTTACATATTATTTTGAGAAAAAAAATCATTCGATATTTGTAATAAGATCCACACAGGCAAATTGGGAAAAATTCCTGAAGGTCGAAAGAATAAAGCAGAAAGAGAGACACACGATTATACATATGTATGTACATATGTATGTGCGCATACATTTTTAATATAAAGTTTATAAACCAAAGTTCTCTTGTTGTGCTTTAACTCAGTGACAAACAAACTTGTCCTATTACGAAGACAACTCAAACCCCAAACTTAGTGCATTTGTATCAAACCAAACGGATGGTTCGAAGTTCGAGCTTAACATAGACAAACTTAGGACAAAGAGAGGACACATTGATCAAACAAGAGCACGAATATCAAAAATCAAAACAAACGACCATCAAAAAACAATAAAAGGAAGGTCGTTTACATATGTACATTGTATCTACTTAAATGAAATACAAATAAAGTAAATTTGTATCTGCACAGACAGTTGATACATTTCCCAGCAAACATTTCTTTGTATAGAGTATTCTAATGCAAACATACATATGTATGTATCGTTAAATAAAGGCTACCGAAATTAAGATAAAATTGTAATTTTTATAGTCCATAGTACATTTATAAAAACATATACATATGTGCATTCTTCCATAACAACGAGAAATAAAAAATAAAAAAATAATACTGATAAAGGGATAATGTCTCCTAAGTGCTGAAAGGTGTTTGTGATTGTGTTTGCTTTGGTTTGACACAACAGTTCAATGATAATCTGGTGCATATTTTCGTATGTATTGGTGAAATATAAATAAAAAATGTTTCTTGGAATTTTTTCTAATGACTGCATCTAATTTGTAAATCAATATTTTGTAGTTACTTCAATCTTTTCTTACTGCACTTATATTACACCGCAGTCTTTAGTTAACTACTTTTTTTTGCAATTTTGTACGTGCTTATATAAGCGCTACTGACTTCGTAGTTTATATTTTTTGAAATTTTCTTGGGATTTTCAATTCTGAACGATAATTTGATTATTACATCAGCTTGTCGGAAGATTTTGTTTCTTTTTTTCGTATTGCATTCGAATAAAGTTTTAATTTTCGCCATGTCTTTACTCGACTCATATATTCGAGCTTCTGATCGCGTAGTAGATTTTCACACGTATTTCGAGGGACTTTCTGCTGACGTTCATTCCATTCATACATTGGATGTACAAAAGGATGAAATGCTCCATCTTTGGGCAAGTTTTAAGATTTGTTACGAGAACATTTTGAATGGTTTTGAGAAACTAGAGGAGGATGTCCAGCTTGAGTCACTTAAAGCCCGTTTTTTTAAAACGTATGAAGCTCACGTTAAGGGTTTGTCGACGGTTAGTGTAATTTTAGACCGCCTATATCAAAAACTTGATTCAAGTTCAACACCTGCCGCATCCGTACCCAATCCTATTGAGGATCTGCCTAATATTTCAATACCTCCTTGTGATACTGAGGTGTTTAAGGGAGATTATCAGGCATGGCCAACTTTTCGTGACATGTTCACGGCCTTATATAGGAATAACAAGCGGCTATCTCAAGTCGAAAAAATGTGTCACTTATTAAAGAAAACACAGGGAGAAGCACGGGATTTACTAAAAACATGCTCGATTACGAATGCGGGTTTTGAAATGGCATGGCAGAACCTCGTCAACCGCTACGATAATAAGCGAATGTTGATAAATGCCCAGTTAAAGGCTCTTTTCAATATAACCCCCACAACTAAGGAGACAAGTAACAACATTCGGCTCATTCAGCGCACAATTAATGACTGCGTAACAAACCTTACCATGCTGGATATAGACACCAGCAGCTGGGATATAATATTTGTTTATATCTGCTCTACCTGCCTACCAGAAGTCACGCTCAGTCTCTGGGAACAATCTCTCCCGAATAGTGCAGAGATACCATCTTGGAAAGACATGGATACCTTTTTGACGTCTAGATTTCAAACTCTAGAGTCTATTTCTGACATTCGTACCACATTTATAAATTCCCAGAACTCCAATAATAACAAATTCTCAAACTCGAGGAAGCCAAACGCTAGTGAAAAAAATAAACTAAATAGTTATCGCACAAGTATTTCTAATAACAGCCCAGGAAAATGTTCACTATGCAATGATGCACACCCCCTCAGGCTGTGCTCTACATTTCTTGGAATGTCCATCGAAGAACGCTTTACCGTCGTAAAAAGACAAAAGCGATGCACCAATTGTCTGGGTACTTCTCATGAATTTAAAAAATGCAAGAGCCAATATGTTTGCAACTTGTGCAAGCAGAAACATCACTCGTTACTCCATCGCAACGAGCAGCCATCAAACGAACAATCTAACCCCCATCGAAATACCCGAACTGCAGCATTACCCCCGAATTCAAATCCAAATAATCTTCGATTTTACAACCCCCCGCATACAACGGATTTGAATACTAACCCCTCTTGTTCAACTGCAGTTGGTTCTCAAATGCGTCAATCATACTCAACACAAATACAGTCCACTTCTCATTCCACAGTTTTACTTGGTACTGCACTTGTCGACATCTATTCGAATGACTCTAAATATACAGTGAGAGCTTTAATCGATTCTGCGTCTGAAGCAACCTTTATATCGAAAAAACTTCAGAGCAAGCTTTCTTTGAAGACTCGATCGTCTCAAATTGAAGTTCATGGTTTAAATGAAGCATTAACTGCGACTTCAACTCAACTTTGCCATATTCGCATTAAGTCGCCTATTGACAGTTCATTTGAATCTTACATAGACGCCCTTGTGGTGAAAAAACTTACTGGTCAACTCCCCTATTATCCTTTATCCATTCTTAAGGAAAGCAATTTTTCCGATTTAAAGATGGCAGACCCTCATCGTTATAAAAGTTCAGAAATCGACATCCTTTTAGGTGGCGATGTTTATCCAAAAATAATCCGAAATGGACTTCGATGGGATCACGATCGGTCTCTAGTAGCACAGCAAACAGTTTTTGGCTGGATAGTGACGGGAAAAGTTGCAACAGCTTATTCTCCGTCAGTTTCTTCCTTTTACAACAAAGTCGCTTTAAACCAGCAACTCCAAAAGTTCTGGGAACTGGAAGAAGTTCCAAAGAAGCCCAGACTTTCTGATGAGGACAATTATTGTGAACGATTGTACCAGTCTACAACATATCGTACTGATAAGGGCCGCTTTGTAGTTTCTCTACCTTTTCGTCGTGAACATCCCGAGAGTCTTAGCATTGGCCCTAGTCGGCATATCGCACTTTCTCAGTTTCTTAGAAATGAATCAAGGCTGATGAAATCTCCCGAACTGAAATCAGAATACGATCGTGTCATCAATGAATATTCGACTCTAGGTCACATAACGCAGGTATCTCCATCGAATGCAAATTGCACATATTATTTACCCCATCATTCCGTTGTAAAACCAGATAGTACTACCACAAAATTGCGAGTAGTTTTTAACGCCTCAAGCGCCTCGTCAAATGGCAATAGCCTAAATGATTTGCTTTACCCCGGGCCAATACTTCAAGCAGATTTGACCATACTGATTTTGCGCTGGCGGCTTTTCAGATATGTTTTTAATTCCGATATTGAAAAAATGTATCGCCAAATCCTGGTGAATCCACTTCACACCCCATTTCAACGAATAATATTTCGTAATTCTCCTCAAGAAGCTCCAAGGGACTTTGAATTGAACACAGTTACTTTTGGAGTGAATTGTGCCCCGTACTTGGCGATACGCACGCTCCTAGAATTGGCCAGCTCATATGAATCAACGAATCCTGTAGTTTCTGATATTCTCCGAAATTATATGTACGTCGATGATGTTCTAGCCGGAGGTCATACACTTTCATCTGCGATTAAAGCTAGAGATGAACTCATCGAAGCGCTTCAATCAGCAGGTTTCACTTTGCGTAAATGGACAGCAAACAACGACTTTCTCTTGAAAGGTTTATCACCTGATCATCTTTTGGGTACAGAATTCCTGAAAATATCAGACTCTAGTACTACCAAAACATTAGGCTTGCTATGGAATGCCGGTAGCGATTATTTTTACTTTCGTCTCAAGACAAAACCTGATAGAACAGCCATTACAAAAAGATCAGTTCTGTCGCAAATTGCCAAACTGTTCGACCCCGCCGGATGGCTTGCCCCCAAAATAATAGTCGCAAAAATTATCATGCAACAAATCTGGAAGGATGAAACAGACTGGGATGATAATATTCAGCCCACCACTCTGCAGCAATGGCATGTCTTTTTGGACGACTATTTAAAAATTGAACAAATTCAAATACCTCGATTTGTTGATTTCGACCCACAGTAGTCTGTCGAGCTACATGGTTTCTGCGACGCTTCAGAAAAGGCGTATGCAGCGACTTTGTACTTGCGATCGGAAAATTTGGGTCACGTTTCAACTCATCTATTAGTCGCCAAAACAAAAGTTGCTCCAGTAAAATTCATTTCATTGCCCAGAAAAGAACTTTGTGGAGCAGATTTGCTGGCATCAATGGTAGACTCGATTCAATCCCAACTAAATCTCAATAATTTAAAATTATTTTTATGGACTGATTCAACAATTGTCTTGGCTTGGCTACAAAAACCCCCTGGTAGATGGAAAACTTTTGTTGAAAACCGAATCTCTTCCATTGTCGAAAAAGTAGGAAGTCAATCTTGGTTTCATGTTGACTCCAAAAGTAACCCCGCCGATTTGGCAACTCGTGGTATCACTCTCACTCAACTAATGTCTAACGATCTATGGTGGCACGGACCCTCGTGGCTAAAACTTCCGCGGAATCAATGGCCCCAAGGCCCCACTAACTTTTCTACCGAAGAAGAAGCAAAACCAATCCAGGTGCATTGCGCTCAACTTCAAAAAGCTGATGTCTTACACGGTATTACTGACTTCCCTAAAGCAATGCGTATTATTTGCCAGATATATCGTTTCTATTATCGATGCCATAAGAAAATGCGCCATAAGCTAGTTACATCTAGTGAAATAACTCGAGCTGAACTAAATCATGCAAAATCAAGAATGGTTATTGCATGTCAGAAGCTTTATTTCGAAAATGAACATCAATTATTATCCCGAGGTAAGGAATTGCCGAAAAAAAGTCACCTCTTAACATTCAACCCTTTCTTGGACTCAGAGGGTATTATGAGGATAAATGGCCGGTTAGTCAATTCTCCCGTTCTTAATTATGATGAGAGATTCCCGATATTGCTACCATATCATGGATGTTTTACACGCCTATTTCTGACATATTTGCATAAATATTCCCTTCATGGCCAAAATGCTCTTTTGTACAGACTGATGAGGCTGTATTTCTATGTACCAAGACTCAAAATACTCGTTAAAACTATTATATCACAGTGTCGTACATGTACAATTCAGAAAGCACAAAAAAGTCAGCAAATAATGGCTCCTTTACCCCCGGCTAGAACCACATTAGCTCGCCCGTTCACAAATACAGGGGTCGATTTCGCTGGACCGCTGGACGTCAAAACATATGCTGGCCGTGGATGTAAGGTCACAAAGGGCTACATACTAGTTTTCGTGTGCTTTGCAACAAAAGCAATACACTTGGAGGCTACCAGTGAAATCTCATCCCAGGCGTTTCTAGCTGCATTTGCACGTTTTTTCTCCCGCCGAGGTTTGCCAAATGCCATTTATTCTGATAATGGTACAGCCTTCGTTGGCGCCTCTCATATATTGGACGTTGATAAATCACAGTTCTTATCACAGGTACGCCAGAATCTTGTAAATAAGCACAGTTTTGCTTGCCTTGAGTGGCATTTTATTCCCCCAGGTGCACCACATATGGGAGGTCTCTGGGAGGCGGGAGTAAAAAGTACTAAAATGCACCTCAAACGAATTTCGCAAAGCCAGTCTTTTACATTCGAAGAACTTTCCACCATGTTAGCACGTATTGAAGCCTGCTTAAATTCAAGACCATTGAGTCCTATAAGTGAAAACCCTACAGACCTCTGCGCGCTTACTCCAGGTCATTTTCTGATTGGTGACTCATTGCTATCACCCCCAGAACCTGATTTATCTGACCATTCCTTAAGCTATGTTAACCGCTGGCAAAAACTGAAAATTTTACACCAGCACTTTGCTCAGAGATGGAAGGACGAGTATCTTAAAGAGCTACACAAGCGCTATAAATGGAAATATCCACAACGTGATTACACTGTCGGTGACCTAGTCGTCATCCGGAAGGAAAATTTACCCCCCAATGAATGGCGGCTTGGCCGCATTGAAAAAGTTATTCGTGGTAACGATAACAAAGTTAGGGTCGCTGATGTGCGAACCGCCAATGGCATCGTCACTAGACCTATTGTTAAATTAGTGCTACTTCCTAGTCCGGACCGGCACTAATAATATTTTATTCTTACTCTTATTTACAGTAATCATCATGCCCCGCCAACGAAGCATCTCGCCACTCGAAGATCAACACAGCCATTCTCGCAGTCGTAAAACAACATTTGATTGCCTTTTATGTCGGAAAGATCATCCCCTGCGAAAATGTCTACAGTTCCGTAAAATGAATGTGACTGAAAAGTTACGAGTTGTTAACAAATACAAATACTGTGAGAATTGCCTGGGCCATTCTCATACCCTCAAACGATGTCGCAACACTGAACGCTGTCGCCAATGTAAAGGGAAGCACCATTCGTTATTGCACCGTCATAAACGCCTTAACGAAAACCGATCCGGTCTTACTCCCACCCTTAATAAATCTAAAGTGAGTGCCGTCACATTCTTACCCACTGTCATTGTCAAAATGAAACTTGGTGATGTTTGGCGCACTGTAAGGGGCATTTTAAACCCAGGAGTAGAGGTCAGCTCGGTAGCTCAATTCTTAGTAGAACGCTTCAAAATAACGGTGGACAAAGACAGCTCTGGAGCGTGGTGTAAAATTCAAATAAAGCCACGTTTTGACGAAAGCCTGTTGCTCCCTTTAACTGCTAAAGTCACAAATGATATGCCTTTTAAACAACCGCGAGAAGAAATCGATTCGAGAGTGGCGTCGCTATATGCCAACCTGAGGCTAGCAGATCCCAATTTTTACATCAACGCTGATGTTAATTTCGTATTGGGCGCTGACATCTACCCACGCTTGGTCAGACCAAGTATTCAACCAGAATCAGTTGGGTCACCTATGGCACAAGACACAATTTTAGGTTGGGTGATCATTGGAAAATTGGGAATTTAATCACTCAATCATCAACAATCCTTTTTACTGTCGTATCAAAATTAATGAATTTTGTTTAAGATTGTCTCTATAATTTTCATTACACCTTTTGCTTTGAAAGAAAAAGAATTGAATATACATACATATCCCTATGTACTGATTTACATATTTGAATTCTATAGCATTCTTTCTATTTATATGTACACACATGAATTATACTGAAGTACCTCTTTATACTTATTTTATATTGTTGTAAACTTACATTCATATGTATACCATTTTTTTTTTGGTTGCATAATAGCAAGGGGGGCGGAATGTTTAAGTGTGAACAAAACTATATTTTTTGTCATCACTGTATCATACCTTTCAGCCTCTCTTGTGATTTTTATTGCTTTGTAGTTTCGTTCAATCATGAGTTTGATAAATAAGAAATTACAACATAGTTTTTAGTATCAGTTAAGCATTGATTAACAACATAAGGTAATTATACCTTTGCACAATAAAATACGTTGAACCCCCAAATTTAAACCCCGTTTTTATCTTTATCCACGATTATATTGTGGCAAAATATTTGCGTTTCCACTCCATCAGAGGACCACAACACATTAACAAAAATAAGGCGTGTGTCAATGATAAGAAAAAATTTATATTTTTTTGTGATTATGTTCATTTGACTTCGTTTATTGAGCTTAACTATTTTTTATGCTGTTATGGCCACAGTAAATTTGTTTTTTTTTTTTTTTTTGTATATCAGTTTATTTATTTAAGTTGTTCTCACCACCCTCCAGCAGCCTTTTGCTGCCACATGTTTTTTCTATTTTATCTTCCTTTCAACAATTTATTTTATTTTTTTCTATTTCCACTTATTTCATGCATATCAAAATAGCTGCTGTAGTGATTCAGTTTTTATAAATATTATTTTGTTGAATCTCTGATATTTGAAGTCACTTTTTTCTGTTTATTTATTAAATTTGCATACAATTTCCCTTGTTGTTGGTTATAAAATGTGTTTCTGATGTTGTGGTTGAGTCTATTGGATATTTTAGTTGCTTTTTTGTCTTTGTGTTTTAAGATTATGTATTTTCTTTTTTCGGCAACTGATTTCATAGAATTCATTAAATTTGATTGAATTTAAATAGCAGGTGGAAAATTTTTGACTTCAGCTGAGCTACAAAGAGTGTAATTTCTTTATTGCAAAGTATATGCATGTAATCCTTAACAGAGTTTTACAGAGATATGTACTTCCAGAGACAAATTGAATAATGATTGTCGTCAATATGCTAATAATTGTTTTTATCCATTACTAACTGATTAGTTATTAATTAGTTACTGTCACGGGAGACAATCTACCTAATAATGTATTTAATTTATGTCCTTCTAATAACATACGATTTTTACAAAGTTTATGTGCTTATAGACAACCATGTATCATTGTTGTAGACAATCATAAAATGGCTTAAAATATGTGGCTGCAACAAAATTATGTGGTTGCTTTAGCCACAATACATATACGCGTTAACTGAACTATAAGTTTGCCTGTACCATTTCTGTGGTTACAATCACACAATTCTATTGCTTACTACTATATTATAGTTTTCTCTAACCATACCGTATGTTTATTAAAAGTCACATAATTCAGCAATGGTGTGTCAAGCCCAAGTTCGTCAAGTTCGACTATAAAGTTAAAATTAATGCTTTAGAATCGCTGGGCGCAGTGAAAAGTTTTAAACCATCGTTTTCACTAATACAATAGCAGCAAACACAAAAATCAACTGATGTTGATGAGAAAATATAAAATGTATTCCAATTAACACAGTGGTTAAGTGGAAATTGATCAACGAGATTAACTATAGACAGTCAGTAATGAAAACCTCAGGTAATAGGATGGCCTTGCGCTGCTGCTTAAAGACAGTATACATTTAATCATAGTCTGGGTTCGAAGCAAATTTGGGTGCTGATGAGCAATGTGGTGGTCGTAAAACAGCCGTGATATGTACTCCAGCCGGTAATTCTTCAACTTTACTTCTCTTGTCTTCTTTAAAAACATCGACCACTCCAATTTTATTCAAAAAAAAAAAACTATTTTCAATGTTGAGGAAGTCAAAATCGAGCTCAAGCCCACTAAAAATTATTAACAATTATTTTTTGATAATTATAAAAACAATTTTTATGCAGCCAAGAAAATTATGAAAGAAAGCTGGCAATGGCCACAGCAACAATATTGTTAAAAACTATAATAGTTTGCTTGTTATGTCAACTAAATTTTTTTTTACAAATTAGTGAATCTAAAATATCATCTTTCTTGTTAAATGTGACGGATAATCTCAAATTTCTAGTGAAATCTAAAATTTGTGATTTAAACAAAAGAAAACACAAAATAGTTTTTAAGAAAAAAAAGCAACCATTTTGATTTTCTAAATTGTTTACGACTAGCAAGACTAATCAGCAGAAGACTTGCTTATAATAGACAAATTTGCAAAGTTTCGGTATTTTTTACCGCCGGTGTTAATCAAATAAGCAAACAACTATAGAACAAGCCATTATTTTGCTCCTTCTATCATTGACCTGCACTTAAAGCAAATAAATTACAGATGACTTCAGCAATGTATCGAATAAAACCAGTAATTTATTCTATGTTTCTAGTCATGGTGCTAATTATGCAATGCGTGAGCCGTTGCTACGGGCCTTGCATACTTTAAATAGCATCAATAATATCGTTAGCATTGATTTTTCGTTGCCGCTTACTGATTTTAAATTTTTATTAGAATATAAGGATATATTTAATATATTTTGTAATTAAATTATTATTATCCTGTAAGGATATTGTATTCCATAGGCTTAGATGGATAAATAAATAAATAAAACCAGGCAGTGTTGATTACTTTAAAATTTCTTATATGTGGTGGATAAATCCCTAATAAAAGGCCTGCAAGGCAGTACTAAGGGTAAAACTTGCCGCACGCATTCATAAAAATATTATCATTTGCGATATTTTCATACAAGACGCGACTTAAGGCCTAGTTTGTAAGGACAAGTCATAAGTGAAAATATCAATGTGACAATCGGTGAAAACGTAATTAGGCTGCATAGAGATGAGCTCTGCTGCTATTTAAATGTTCTGAGGAAGAACTGATCACATCCTTTCTGTTCTTAAATCGCGCCCATCATTTAACAAAAAAAAAAAAAAAAAAAAATTTAATTGCCTTTAAATTGGCAGCACATATGGCTACAAATTGCATACACATTTTGGCATTTGCTCAAACTTGTTTCGCCAGCCAATGCCATCAAAATCAAAACCATAAATTAAAATCGAAAATTTTCATTAATGAGCAATTAGAAATCATTTGAATATTTCCGACGAAAATTTTATTTATTTATGAATTTATTGTTGTTGCTTACATTATTGCAGCTAAAATTTCACTTATTGCTGATTTTGCATTTTCAGCCATAAATATTTAAAGTGGCTTTCAGTTTCATTTTAATTGTTTTTGTTGGTTACAAATCAATCATTTTTCGATGACCTTTGAATTAAGGTTTTCATTTATTTAAAACGTGCTAGCATTAATGTTTGTGATTTGTTTTTACAATCAAAATCGTTGATGACATTTGGTTTGTGATGTTTCAATCGAGGGCTACGGGTTCTTGGACACCTGTAACGGCAGTTTCGCTTGTTGACTTCGCCATTTAAGTGAACAATGAGCCTCGTCGCTTCAAAAAATGGGATTTACAATACAAATACGCTCCACCTTCATTTCAAAAAAAATTTTATATAAATCAAAGTCACTTTTTTACAGTTCTTGAATGATTTGAATTTTATATTAATGCAACTTCAGATCATTTCTTAAAATCTTGAGAATGATTGGCCATGATTATTTGTATGTATACTGTTTTTAAGCATCAGTGCAGAGCCAACATATCAAAGGAGCTCTTCGTTACTGACCGTGTATATTTAATCTTATCGAGCCATTCCCCATTTTATCACTGTGTTTTTCTGCTGACTTCAGTGTATTTTATTTTCTCTCACCAATATCCAAATGATTTGTAATTGGTATTTGTTCTAATTTTGATAAATTTTCAAAAATGTTCGTGCCTTCGTATCATTTTAATTATTTCAACTGTTTTGCACTTTTTAAATATATTCTCAGTTTCTTTTTCCATGGAATACAATATGATACTGCTTGAATTCCCCAAATATTTGTAAAATTCTGTACGTACTAAAAAGTGATGAAATAAATGAAATATAAATGGTGGTTGGATGTGACACCTAGTAAGTGATTTGAAAGAGCTTCTTTGAAACTTAAAAATATTCCTTATGTATTTCGATGTATCTCGAAATGTGGCACATGTAAGAGTACTTCATCCTCGTGTAGGAGTACGTGATGTTCTTCTGTCCAAATAATTTATATTATAACTCTCGGGAATTTTGTACACTTTTGAAAAATCTTATTGCTGTAATAGTTTAAAAAACATTGAAAGAAGTTACAAATAATTACCTTTTTTGTGAAGGTTTTCTCATTGTTTTAAAAAATAAGTTTTGCAGCATAAAGCAGCTCATGTTGTTTTATTAAATTATGTTTTTTTCACAATTAATGCATTTTCAGGTTTTTAGAATAATTGAACTTTTTAGTTTAATGTAAGAAAATTTAAATATTTTTATTTAATTTACTAGTATATAACTTTTAATTACATGGCTGTATTTTTTTAAGGTTTGAAACTTCTATTATTGAAAGTTGTTTTCTATTTTACAGCTAATTCACTTTTTCGCTCATGATTTTAAATTAGTTATTTACACTTTGTTGTCTTTTACTTTAATCAATTGTTTAATTATATTATTTGCGTTATTTATACAGTTAATTTAAGTTAGCTTGAAAAATCTGTAAGTGTTAATTTAAATACTTGCTTTTCCATGAGCCATTGTTGAGGAAAGAGAAGGGATATTTGCTAGTTCGTTCACTTATTTTAAATATTTTTTGTTAAGTAGAAAATTTTTAATACACTTGAAGTGAAATTGTGATGGTGGTGATGATGAGAATTTGAAAATCTTTTTTTTATTATCCTGCAAGAAAGAAACGGAAAATGAAAAATAAATTGCAGTTATTTTTTCTTATTATTTTCACTTTTTATTGTTATGAACTAAGAAACTCAACTGCACATTTCAATGCACAATGTAGTTCTATAAACATACACGCACCCTTGCACGGAAGCATATCTATCTTTCCCTTCATGTATAACATTTTTATATATTTGCACGCACACTTATCTTTGTTATATATCGACTCATGAGTTCATATTATATCTACTCATTTTCAAAACCACACATACACTTACATAAGCCCGCATGGCATACTTTCACATCAACACTACTTTATCCATGCCTGCCTGCATAGCTTGATAAAAATACAACATCATACCGTTATTTTTAAACTTGCATGTAAATGTTTTCACACACTTAAACGAGAACATGCACTCTCGCACTCATACTAACTTTTAGGTTTTGTTATTGTTTTGTTTTTTTTTTTCTTGCTGGTATAAAATAAAGTCTCACACTCTCTTGGCAAATTACAGCTGAAATATTTGAACAGAAAATAATAAAGAAATCAAGTTCTTAAGACAAGCAACCGAGAATCTTTCAATATTATTCTAGTAAATTTTTATAACGATACACAGCTTTTGTGTGGAAAAAAATAACAAAAATAATGCAGGCACTGTGGAGTTAAAAAAATATGTTTTGAAAACAATATACATATATGAGATATTTTTATTTTCTAAGGAGAGCTGATTTTCTAAGATAACGAGATTTTGACATTGCGAATGTTCAGGAGGTATTATCCCAATATTTTATCTTAGACAACTTTTTGGGGAATTTTTGAATTTAAGCTTATTTTAAATTGATTTTGATTTTTTAATTTATTTATTTAAATAACTGTATTAATTGAGTCGATTTGATTGTATTATTTTGTAATTTAGAAATATTTTCGCCAATTTTCGTGCCGTCGTACCAGTATTATTTTCGCAACTCTTTACCATTTTTTAAGATACGTTATTAGTCTGAAACAAAAGGATACAATACGACATCGAATCGCCACTTTGAACTTTCAGTTTTAGACAGCATTGTTATCAGAAGAATTCACCAGTATAGCTAATTCGGAGGAGATTATCGAATCCTAAATTCTGCTTTGAGTATTGAACTTCTTGTCATTCTTATACCAAGTCAAAGAGGTTGCCGGACTGCCACCACATGAAGCAGACTACAGTTTCTTAGCTAAACATGAAGTGATGATATTACCATCATTGTAACCATTAGTCAGTAAGGGTGGGGAGGGTGGATCGTACTGCGGCGGGTCGCTCTTTAAGGACAACAAGAATGTGCTATCGACTTTTCGAGAGTTCTTGGCCGGAGGGAAGAAAGTCCCAATATAACATATCCAAAACAGTCCGTTTCGAGAAGCCTAATTTTCAAATTTTTATATTTTTGTAAATTAATGCCCTAAGGAGTCGTAGTTTTAGGTCGGTGTGTTCAAAAAGAATATTTTAGAGAAAAAATTGTTGGGAGTTGGTGGTATATTTGGTTCTTCAACGGCCAACCTGAGACCGATTTTTACGAACACACCGACTCTCTTTGCTAAGGAGATTCCCTTCAAAACATAAAAATTTGATATCTAGTATACCTCGAAAATGATTTATTATATGTCGTGGTGTAAATGTTTTTTTTTTCTCATGCCAAAAGCTAGCGAAAAATCTATGCCAAAATATCGATAGCTAAACTGAACCACCCCAACGAAAGGGAAAAAAAATAAATCACTTATCAAACTCCTTAATTGACTGAACCAAGAACTTAAATAATACAATTAAAGTTTCAATTAAAAAACGAATTACAATGACATTAGTACTTTTTGGAGCTAAAGGTTTTTAGTCATGTATTTTTTTATTTCTGCCAATACCTCGGTCTCCTTTGCTTTGATTCTTCAAGACAATTTTTATATAATTGTCCCGAAAAAGCTATTCAAAGAAGTTCAAAATATCAACACAAATATACAAAAAATATTAAAAATATATACTGAGGTGGCTGTAGCTCAAGAAAATATTATTATTAAACAAGGAACCGGTTGAGTAAACCAAATATTAAATTTATTAGAGTCTTTTAATTAGTGCGAAACAAAACAAATTTTAATTGGTACAACAAATTTTTTTAATTGAGTTTGCTTATTCTATCATTCAATTTTCTTCTGTGCTTACAAATTGTAATAAAGCTACAATAATTAGTTTAAAAGAAATAATATCTCTTATTAAAGGCTATTCTACCTCCTACTAAGCATAAATGGTTCAAAGAGAACTGCAAGGTGTACAGTACAAAGTGAACTCACTGGCGAACGAACCATCATAGCTGAAAACTAAAAGGCTAGAAATAATCACCAGGTATTGAGTTCTTATAAAGAAGTCTAATTTTATTTTTTGAACAGAAATATTTCACTATGGGTATGTCACATATTTTACCAACTATACAACCCTTTTGTAATTATGCTCTTTTAATAAACGCAATACATCGAAAAATATGTTTATGATTTTCCTTTGAGTTGGTTTCTGAGCACGAAGGATACCCTTTTAGAATATAGCATTTGGATGGACGTGTAAAGGAGGAATATAATAAAAGATACTATATCCACCTTGCTTATGTTTTTTGTCAGTTTCATGAGCGACGTATTCATAAACGTAAGTGCATAAACACTGCAAAAGTGTATCACATTTTTTTTTAGAAAAAAATGTATTATCAATGTGATTATCGAAGTGTAGTGAAAAGCTAAAATTTTGTCAGAAAAGCAAACGCCATTAATAAAGAGAGAGAGAGAGAGAGAGAGAGAGAGAGAGAGAGAGAGATAGTGGGAGGTAGTTGATTTCTTAAAAATATTTTTGCGAAGCACAAGGCGACTTCACACGTCGTACAACATAGAAACGATACAATTTTTTGTATTATACACACTAGCTGATATTGATAATATTGCTTTAATTAAAACACAAAAACAATCCATAAACAGAAAATATAAAAATTCCTTTAAACGCAACCATATTATTCTATTTATTGAAGTTTCTTGATCGAAAGTCTTTAAATTAAAATGGCAAAAAATAATCATCTGCGCTCCTAAGTTCAGCCGCAAAGAAGCTGCGTGAAAACTTTAACAGAACTGGAAGCACCCAAGTACCCTTAAGAAATCAATCACACTCATATTTTACTATAAGACGATCTTATATTACTATAAGACGATTTAAGATGCACCTAGATAGTATGTAAGTATAAAAACAAATATTACAGCCCAAAACACAAATTGTTCTCACTTTAAAATCTACTTTTTATTTATCCATTTTTTATTATTTGAACTTATTTTATCAAACGTGAACTAATGCTTGTGATATCGTTGTTTTAGTTTTTAATACGGAGTCGACTCGATTTTTAGTGTTTTTAAAACTTCTGATTAGTACCACTGTTACACATTTTTTTTACACGATGTTACCCCCTGAAAGCCTTACAAATAAGAGTTCTTTAAAAAATAAAGTTGGCAAAATGTGACACGAAACAAACAACGACAACAACATTTTAAAATTTTTTTGCTAACGCACTAACAATAACAATTGCTGCATGTTTATGGGTACAGAAAAAAATTGCTGTTACCTCTGCTTGGTTCGCTTCATTCTAAATTTATATGCATCAAATATAAATGTAGATGTTGAGCCTTTCTTTACACAAGTGCTTGTGAGTTCTACACGCAGAGAAATGTGCTGCAATCATTCTTAGTGCTTGAATTGATACAACAACCAATAGTCCCAATATTTGATTTCTCTGGGGACACTGGGTGTCCTTGCAGATAAATTAAAAACTTAGTAGCTTTGGTGCTGTATATATTCTTACATTAAACAATATTGTAGTAATCAATTTACATAAATATTTGCCATTTATTTTATGTTATGAACTCTTAATTATTACTTAAATATAGAAGCTGGGACTTTTATTGAAGATTGAAATGCAAATGCACTAGATTTTGGTCAGATGCAAATGTAGTTCAAGCCATTTAGTACAACCATAGCTAATGCATAGATTAAACTGCCAAAACTTTTCTTTATGTGTAGGAAAACTCAAACTACTGGCAGCAAGTTTTATTAGCCCTAAAGACACCCTGACACAGTGACTGACTAAAGTCGTTGTAATTTATGAGAAATATGACTGGAAAACGTTAAGAGTCTTAATGCTGCCCTTTGATAAATGAAGTATTTTGAAAAGAGGGTAATTAAGCGATTTCAATTATTTAAAACTTTTGAGCACAATTTATTTTATAATTATTATATCTTAGCGTACACCTGGCATGTGCTACTATGCTAAAAACAAACAAAGAAAATATGTTAATATGCTGGTAAAATGAAACATTTTGAAATATTTTGATAAAAAATAAGAACATCGACTTAAAAATGGAGTATATTTTGGTGTATATAACCAACCATCTCTGTAGTAACATGAGCAAATGAGTTGCTGAATATGTAGAATTAATATTTAGCCGACTTCAAAAAGCAATAGGTTAGGCATATCGTTTTATTTTTCCTATATACTCAGGGCGGGTTAATTAAGCAAGCGATATTGTGCCATCAATTTTTCGATGGCCTCTTGCATTAAAAAAATATTTATACCATAACATATCAACAAATTCGCATGGGAGGTGCATGCAATTTAAATTTTATGGAAGTTTGTAGAGAAGTGCCCCTAAAGAAGCAGTGGCAAGGAGTCGGTGCGTTCGAAATAAATAGTGGAAATAAAAAACTATTGAGGGCTCTCCTACGGGTATTCTGGAGACTGACTAATATTATATGATATTATAATTAGCTGATAAGTTCCTTAACTATTACATTATTTTCATCACACCAATCAGTTCCGGGATGCCTACAGAGGAGTCCAATGTAAACAAATTTTCTCTTTAATATATTTTTCGAATACTCCGACTTATTTTTCCCACGTTATTGCTGCTGTTTGAAAATAATTATTGCAAATAGAGCCATTCAATAACAAAAGTTATAAATAAATGTAAAAACTTTAGGATTTTTCGTCCAAATATAAGCTTTTTTTTCTTCATTTCGGGGCGTTTCGAAATGTTAAAGTTGACAACGCTGACTAGCATAATAAATTTAAATTTACTCTTATAACAAACACTAAATATATTTTTGTTTAAAACCAAACAACTCTAAGCAAAATATCTTTTAATGAGTGTGCATGTTATTTGTAGTAATATACACTTGGTAGTTTTAAGAAACAAGGTCTTGAGAGGAAAATGTGTTTAAGATAAGATCATTACATATTTATGTATAACTTTGTGTTCCTTTAAACTGAGACAAGCGATTATAGTGAAATTTGTAGCTACAATGAAATCTCATTCCTACGTATACATTTTCAAAAAAATGCCCTTCAACAATAACAAAATTTTGATAAAAAGAACAGTTAAGTCCACTTTGTGTTCCCTTAAATTAAAGCGAGTGATTCCAGTGAAATATGCAACTTCAATTAATCTCATTTCTAAGTAAAACAAATACTTTTTATAGATTTATTATTCGGTTTTTTTCGACCCCGTTTTTAAATATTAAATATTTTTAATAAAAAATACCTTTAGCTCAAAAAAATAAACATATAAAACAAAATAGCTTTCAACAATAAACCAATTTTAACAAAAAGAACAAGTAAGTCCACTTAGCACTTCACTTGCTTATCACATGCTCTACCATTCGTTAAAACAAAAACTTGGCATCACTGCTTACAAAAATGCTCTTCTTGCATTGCGACAATACGTGTGCAATGCATATACTTGTATAAGTGAATGCCCGCTCATGTTTATGAGAGCAAAAACGAGAACGAGAGCGAACGAAGATTTGTTTTCATTGCTGACATTTATCCCGTTTCGTGTGCTGGTATGCAACATATCATGTTGTTTTCTGTTTTGCCATTGTTGTCGGCTGGCTGTAAGTGTGTTAGTATGTTTGCGTGTTATGTTGTTGTTTTTAGTTATTATTTTTTATTCGTATAGTTTTTGCATGTGGGTCTTAAAATAATATTACATTGCGTGCATATGGGTGTGGATGAGAAGGAATTTTTAGATGGGCAAACTAAATTCATGAGTTTTGTTTTTTACTCCCCGTTTTTTGTTTAAAGGAAAGAGAGTTAACTCACTTTTGTTTTTTGATTTTTTATTGTTTTTACTTTGGTAGTTTTTGTTGCTGTTATTAATTTTTATACATTCTATTTTTTCTTGATTTAAAATGTAACGAGAGCGCACGATTTGAATAAAAATGAAAAACTAGAGCTGCCGCGTAGGAAATGTAGGTTAGTTTTTCTTTTTTTATTTTATTTAAAACTTAAAATAAAAAAAAATATATAAATAATTTTTTTTTTCATTTAATTGCTGAAATTTGTTATCTATTTATATACACATTTTCCTTTTTAGCTTAAAGCAGTTTTTCTACCATACATTTTATTCTTAAAATGATTAATTGCATTTATTTTGTTTTAGGTTTCTAGTATATTTTTATTTAAACCACTTTAAATATTCTTTTTTTATTTATTTTGTAAAATTTTTAGTTTTATTTTTAAGCACACAACATTTCCTTTAGATAGTTCGTCGGCGACTGAACAGTTTTTCCGATTGACGTAATCCTTATGGCTAGAAAAGCTAAAAATTTCCCTGTTTTTTGAGAACCCTTTGTGTAGCTTTGATTGTTGTTGTGCATCTCTCTCTCTCTCTCTCTTTCTTCAAACGACAAAGCTTACACTTTTGGTGTTGGTTGTAAGAAAAACACAGAGTTTAAATGCCAAAAGTAAAATGCTGAGGCATATTCATGTGCATTGATGTAAAACTGCTGGTTGCCAGGATGTTTGTATAATTTTGTGGTTCACAAAACTTAATCTAATGAAATATTTTTCTAGCAGAAATGTTAATTATATCTTATTGGGTTTTTCAAAAATTTTTATGTTCAACTCTAAGCAAACTATTCATATTTTAAAAAGTTCGTATATTATCTAAAACGTAGTTCACAATTATTTTGATTCAGCTAGGAACATTTGCTTAACGTTTTAACAAATAAAACAACACAAAATATTTTCAAGAAAAGAAATTACTTTATACTGCAGGCGCACAAGCTTTTTTTAAGCAAAATGAAGTCTCGAGAAAACAGTTTTACACAAAAAGTTATTAATCCTCGGCTGCTTCATAGGAAATATATAATATTGCTGTGGCTGGCATGAATGCAACAAGACAAAGGCTAGGGCGGCTGAATGGCATGAGTATCGCTTTAGAAACATGAGCCTCTGAGTTCAAGGGCGAGCGTTGATGAGGAGTGTGGTGATCCCCAGTAATTGGTCTTTGATGTGTTCTTTGTATTTTTAATTAATGTCACCACAATAATAATGTAGAGAGAGCTTAAGCCCGAAGAAAATTTCGAATAGGAGAAAATATTAATTTAATTAAAATAAATCTTCACTGCAATACTAAAGGCAAAAATGTTGATGGTAACGTAGAGCAAAGAGAAAGTGATCTTTGCTATGGATGATAACCATTTAGATGAGTTATACGCCATATTATAACATTTTTTGTAAATTATTGTTGGTCGATGTTCACTAGTCAATCAATTACAAGACAAAAATAAACACATGTGTAGCGGAGAAACACTTAGTTTTGAAAACATGACCCCTTAATGCATCACAAAAAATCAAGTTTATTGTAGCAATAATAAAACACTGAAATACTGCCCAGACTCCCAGACACTGTTTCAGTGAAACAAATCAGTTGGATGCATCTGTACGCTCAATAATAATTTTCCTTCGATGGATGAATTTGTAGAGTGCTCTACCAAGAGTCTACGAGGTCGTACGTTCGATTCCTGCCTAACGCTCTGGGTGTTTCTGCAGACAAGCAAAAAAGCATCGCAGTTTTGAGTTTGTTTAAAAAACAAACTTTCTCAAAACTAAGCAAGATTTAAAAAAAAGTAAAAGTAGTAAAGTATTTCAGGTGCATAACTCTAAAATGGATTTTAAGGCGGCTTTTCAATGTCATAGAAAATTAACAAACATTTGGTCAAAAGCTAGTTTTTGTGTTATAAAAACATTTTTAAAAACTTGAATACAAAAATCTTTTGTTGAAAAGCTGCTTAAAAAGGTTTTGTGAGTGTAAAAATTTTGTGCAATTTGTTTTAGATAAGAACATTGATCAGCTTCTGCGTTCGAAGATAGTTGTTATATAAGCCATAGCTTCATATTTCTATTGAAATAAATAAATTTCCAAAGAAATTCGAAATTTAAAATTCAATGTAAATACAGCACCTAAAACATGCCAGCATAGAATGTAATATCCCTCTTTTACTGTTAAAGTGCTCTGTATACTTTCTATCCACTAGTAAGACTTTGTTGTTGTAATACTGGTTTCCTAACCTAACCCAAAGGGAAATTCCTACTGAGATGCAGTATTATCAAACGCGCCAAATTTGTTTCCTTTTTCAAACAATTTGCGCAAAAGTATAACTTGACATCAACTGGAAAGTGTGCCAATTTATGACCAAAAAAAAAAACAGTATTATAATATTTTTACAAAAATCGTTAAACAATTCTTCAGTACATACAGCACCGGCATATATAAGGCAATACAAGTGTTCGCAACCTCTCTTTATATTTACCTGGAGAAGAAGCGAAAGAAACCCCAAAGTTGTTGTACTGAAAATCCCATTATATTGCTCCTGCATTGCAATCCTGGGAATAAGGGCATAAAAGAAAACTCAAGCACAAACATGCACATGCAAGTGCACACGCACATGCAAACCCATACCCATACCCATACCCATACACATACACTCACTAAATCTGAAAGCGAAAACAAACAAGAGAGAAAAGAAAACACTACATTAACTTACAATTTCACTTAAACATGTGATTTTCATGATGCTATCTGGAATGGTTTTGCATGTATCAGTGTGTAAACGTTTGCTCATAGCAAAATGAGCACAGGAAATTCGCAGCAACAGTAAAGGTAAAAACAAAAAGTTGAGAGAAAAACTGGATAGTTAAAGCAAAACAAACTAATGAAATAGAACAAAACGACGCTAAATATTAAAATAAACGTTGGAAATGTGTGGCATGTACCTTTTTTTCGTCAAAACCCAAACACACAAGCATTACCATTTAATTCAAGCGAAATTGTATTTATGAGAGCAAGGATACACATGCATCTACAGCTTTTTCTATAAATAGCAAAACACAAACATAGTGTGAGTGTTAATCTCCTGCTAATCGCCTTTATAAATTAAATTATTTGTTTCTTTGGTTCGTAAAAAAAAAGCATAAGTTGTATTAAAAAAAATTTAATTTTATAGGAAAATATGAAACGATTTCATGGCGTTTGGTTACTAAACATGCAGCACATTAAATCCATTCAATTCAATCTATGCAATGATATGCAAAAGTTGACCAACTATAAATTTGAAAGAGTAATTAAATATGAATAAAAGTAAAAAATCTGTAAAGATTGGAGAAAAATAAACTCTTTAATAGAAATAATATTTAATTTGTTGCCAGTGGAGCTCGCCAGATGTGATCAAAAGTTAAAAATATTAAGAGTGAAGAAAAATAAGTTCTTTAAGGCAAACATGAAAGCATTCTTATGTGGACGGCAAATATGAGTGTAAGCTCATATTAGTGTTAGCCCACGTTGGGAAATAGAAGTTTTCAGGTTTTTGTTTTAGTATATTTATTCCAATTCAATTTTGCGATCACTCCTATTAATTCTTCGAATACACAATTTTCAACGCAGTCTTAAATTTAATCTTTCTACTATGTAGAAATTATATCAATTTTCAATTTAATGTTTTCATACGTTATATAATGTTTTCACTTTTTAAGAATATTTTCCAATTAAACAATCTTAGCACAAAGTTTTCGTTTTTCTTAACTAAGAAGAACTTCTAATCTTTCTACTATGTAGAACTTATGATAATTTTCAGTTTAATGTTTCTTTATACGTTATATGTTTCAAAAAATAATTTTTAATTGAATAATCTTAGCTCAATGTTTCCGTTTTTCTTAACTAAAAAGAACTTCTAATCTTTCTACTATGTAGAACTTATGATAATTTTCATTTTAATGTTTTTTATGCGTTATATAATGTTTTCACAAAAATAATTTTTAATTAAACAATCTTAGCTCAATGTTTTCGTTTCCTTAACTAAGAAGAACCTTTATAATTTTCACAACGTTTTTAAAGGAAAGCACAGATCATACTGAATAAATGTTTACCACCAAAAATATGAAATAAAAAAATTCTTACTACTAATCGACAGAAAGAAAAACAATTTACAATTACTTCGCATAGTGACGAATATATAAAAGAAAAAAAGAAGAGAAAAATAATATCTTACAATCTCCTTCGCAGAAAGAGGGGAAGATCAATTAAATAATTTTACAATTGATATGAATAGCGGCAACAGGACAGGAATGAATGAAAATATCAATGAGATTATTTTACAATTGCTTCACATAGTAACAATTAAATGAATGAATGAAAAAAGATTGAAAAATATTTTACTTCAAAACGTTAAGTAAAAGAGAGTATTTCAATTCTCTTACAAACATATGAGAAAAAATCCGTTTATTAACCCGTTCGTTAACTCATACATAAATATATAAAATGCTGAAATATGGCAAAAATATAAACGAAGTAAACACTTCGACAAATCAAAAATTATGAATAGTTTGCACAGACGTGTTCTCCACGTACAAAAACATGAGCGATCTAATCTAATAATTCTGCCAGCATCATGTTTATGTCATACTCCAGCTGAAAGCTGGTGAAGATGTCGAGTTAAAAATGTTGATCACTACAATTTGATAAATTGAGAAAGATTTTTTAAACTTTCTCAATTCAGAGGAAGTAATACCGAACTAATGCTCGATAAAATAATTAACAAGTGGTTGACACATTTGCTTCATAAAATCAAACACACCAACATAAACGTTCACGCTATCTTTCATATACAAGGTGGGCCAAAAACAATCAACCAATTGGAAGCCGCACTTATTTTTGCAAATAGCAAACAAAACAAATCTATTTTTGCAGATGTAGAATACAAGTGAACAAGCAATGAAGCGATACACTCACCAAAATCGTGTCTATGATGAAGAAGTGGACGATTATTCGATCAAAATCATAATGATCGCTTCGGGGGCAACAAAAATTCACGAGTGATGCACTAGGAGCCATTACAGCCGCTCAAAGTGACTGCATGGCGCGCTGTTCATGCTGGAGGGATCAGCGCAGAAAGTGCTGTTTTCGACCCGAATTAATACATTTCAATTGGCTCTTAGAGCAAATAATTAATAAAAATCATATTTGCTTTTATATATGTATAATTATTAGATTTTTTCTGTCTGTTCCACTGTTTCCTTTGTTGATATTTTTAGCTTTGTCGCTTGTGCAGTAATAATTCTCATGGATTAGTTGCGTCACTTTCATTGCAGAGGTTATCGCTCAAATTAAAAACAAAAACAAATAAATACTATAGTTAATTATTTTTTTTAAGCCTCAAATCAAAATTGAAAGCGAATTTACAATTTCTAGTGCTTGGCATTTCAAACACCATTCTGCAGTTGATCAATAAACACACCGCCTAGAAACTGTAGAATTTTAAGAACGACTATAAAATGCTCAAGGTGAGATGATTTTGATTTAGAAAACATTTTCCCCACCCACTTACTATTAATATTTTCTTTTCTTCTATACCAGTTTTTGGCTCTTTGTATTGGTTTTCTGTCTGTAGCTAAAGCCGGTAGTTACTTCGAGCATAATCAATCGCTGTATTTAAATGAAACTGGTGCTCAATTGCTGCTGGAAGAAATCAATGATACATATTGGAAATATGCTACGGCTTATCGTAAATTTTCCGATGACACATTTTCGCCGGAAATATTAATGCGTGAAAAACTGCGTCCCTACTATCAGACCATGGAAAAGTTTGATTGGCAGAATTTTAGAAATCCCTTGATAAAAAGACAATTTGAGGTTCTCCTTAGAGGTGCGAAATATCCGCCTTTAAATTACGATTTCAAGAGAGCCACTCAAGCTTTAAAATCCATGTCCAAGAAAAGATATGTTTGTGAAAAAAACATGCCGCGGAAATGTCAAATGGCATTCATTCACCACATTAAAACTATATTCACGAACAGCGACAATTTGGACGAAATAAAATGGTATTGGCAGGAGTGGCGGAACAAAATGCCCAAGGAAATTAAGAACGCCTTCCACTATTACATTGAATACTACCAAAATATGTCCACACTGCAAATGCCAGCTTCAGCGATTTGGTATGAGGAATATGAAGATCCCAATTTTATGATGGAACTGGAGGAATTAATGGAAACACTGCGTCCTTTCTATCGTGAACTGCATGCCCATTTGCGTCATGTTTTGAAAATTCGTTATGGTGAAAATGTGATACCAGTGAGTGGTCTGATACCACATCATCTAATGGAACAGGCCATGTATCAGGCTTGGAAAAAAGAAACTGTGCTACGTAATCCTTTCCCACAAAGGAAACTGCCCAATTTGCAGCATGAAATTGATGGTGTGGGATATTGTCCTTATGATTTGGTAAATATGAGTGCCAATTACTTCACAATATTGGGTCTCAATAACTTATCGGAGTGAGTAGAAATTAAAAAAAAAAAATAACAAGTAAAAAACATCTTCAAAAATCTATTATTTAAGGTCTAAAAATAGACCTTATTAATGTTTTCTGTCTTTTCCAGCCGTCTATATGCCGCTAACATTTCGTTGCTGCTAATCAACTCATCAGTAGAATCGAAAAATCTTAAAAGTATGTTTGTTCGAAAATTCCTATGAATAATTTTGGAATAAAAAGTTGGGGTTCAAACATTATTTTAAGATTTTTCGATTCGACTGATGAGTTGATTAGCGTCAACTAAATGTTAGCGGCATATAGACGGCTGAAAAAGGCAGAGAACATTAATAAGGTATATTTTTAGAAGTGAAATAATACATATCAATTAGCTCTCAAGGCACATAAATAATTAAGTTCATCTTCAAAAAACATTTTTCTAGAAACTTTATCAGGCAGCATTTTGTTGAAATGTCACCGGGTGAGGGCGGTCCTGATTGTAAGTCACGTATTTTCACTTATGGCGAAGTCGAGTTACATTATTGTCCCAAAGTGTACTATAAAAAGTTCTTGCAAACTCATGGCGATGTTACCCAAATACAATACGCCTTGATGAAGAACAATCTCAGAGTGGGCTTGAACCAAGAAGTGTGTCCCGGTTTTGGCAATGCTTTAGGTGAGGCCATTATACTGTCAGTTTCTACACCGGAACACATGCAAAACTGTCTAGGACTGCTGCAAGATTACGAATACGATGACATATTGAATTTAAACAGATTATATCGATTGGTAAGCATACTTAATAAGCTATTCCAATTGTTTTGCTTTCGCGTTACTTTACTAAATTTATTCTTTCAATTAACAATGAGTGTTTGCTAAATTGTGTTTGATATTTTTAAAGAGCCAGTAGTGATTTTTTAAATTTTTCTAGAAAAACTGAAAAGAATTTCACTACAGCGTATCAACAAAATAATTTGCGAAGCGTCTGGTTTTCAATTTTTTTTTTTTTTTTTGGTATTTTTGTATGGGACACGTGGTACAGGGTCAGTGTATTCGAAAAAAATATTTGGAGAAAATAAATTATTGCGGTCTGGTCTGGACTCCTCCACAGGCACCCTGGGGCGGAAAGTTAATGTGATGGGGAGAAAATCGAATTTTGGAGGCGTCCAAATACGGTGTAATCAGTCACAGCGTGCGCGCAGAGAATGATCGATCCGCATTAGTTTCTTCTCCCAAATATTTTTTTCGAACGCGCCCTCTTTGGTGGGCTCACATACAAAATTACAAAAAAAAAAAATCTTAAATCGGTCGCCTCGAAAGTGATCTTTTTGATATGTTTAAAAGGAAATGTTTTAAAGTTTTTTTTTTTTTATCAAGAGAGTAAATACAGCATCTGTAGGCAAATTTTGATTTTATTTTTGTAAGATCAAATAAAAGCTACTTCTATATAAGAGCAAGCAAAATTTTTGAAATGATTAAGCATTTTTATTTGTTATTACAAACAAACAGCAAGACCAATTAAAAGTGTTGTTTACAACTTCGTCAAACCAAATTTTAGAACACCCCTTTTCAGCACACATATGCTTAATACATACATACATTAAGCCCTGAGACATGTAAAACAATCTAAAATCTAGTTTTTCTATTGAAAATGTCTGCATTAATGCACTAGTTCTTGTCAAAGTTGGCTCCTCACTACTCCCAGGCCTGACTCTCAGCCTAAACAAAACAAAACATGATAACACTTAAATTTGCTCTCTGGCAAAGAAGAATTGTGTTTTAAACTATATTACTCTCCTTGTGCTCTTCAAGGCTGTTCACACTGTGCTCACCATTCCCACTTACTTTGTGCATGAAAAATTATGGTTGGATATTATAGACAAAAAAATAGCGCCACACGAGTACAACTGTCACTATTGGAATCTCATGGAGCAGTACATGGGTGTTGAGAGGCCTGCACAAACCAACTCGGATGCCTATGATATGCCCTATAAATTTTACGAGGGCATTGTGGAGCAATCGAGAAGCACAAAGTGGGTTTGAAAAAATTTCAAAGGAAATTATTAATTAATTTTTAATTTATTTGTAGAAAACTGTTTGGTGAATTCTTAGGTTATCAAATTTTCAGAGGCGTCTGTTTCAAAATTGGTGGATATCAAAGAAATAATGCCTACAAAGTTTTGCACAATTGTGATTTTGATAAGAGCAAACATGCTGGTGTTATTTTAAAGTGAGTCAGAAGATAATGCTGATAGTTTTTTTTTCTATAAAAGATTTCAGCATGACGTTTCAGTTTCAGTTGAGTTTCAATAAAAAATATATTTTTTACACTTTTAAGACAAATGATGGAAGCTGGTTCGTCGAAGTCCTGGCGTGAGCTCATTACGCCTCTCACTATAAGGAAGTTAGGCAAATTGTCAGCAACACCCATTTTGGAGTACTATGAACCACTGCACAACTGGCTGAGTGAAGATAATTTGGATAAAAATTTGCATGTTGGTTGGATGACTAATGATCGTAAGTTATTTATTGGCCTGGGGTGGGCAATTTTTAAAAATATTTTTCTATAACAAACATTCTATGGCATGAAACGTGAGCAAAATAATGAAGCTATTAAAATATATTGTATGTATGAGTATGCCATAAGGCCAATTGAACTAGGTGAAGGTGATGATTATCTTATGTCTCCTGCTTTTCTCTCATTGGTATGTCAAAGAGCTTTTTCTTTGTTTACAAGCCATCTTCTCTGTAAGAGTGGGGAAGCAGAGCTATCAAAGCGAATTCAGATTATGACCTAAGCAAAAATGTATAGGACTTTTGTTGGCAACCACCTAGTTCGATTCGCCTTGCTATGTCACTATGAAAACTTATATAAGATTTGATTAAGTTTGCTATATTTGCATTTTCCAATAACGTTGAATTTTACATACATTATTAGTATTCGCTTCCCAAGAAATAATGAAAAAATGCTGTTGTGAAATACATTTCGCTTTCATGACTTAATCTAATTATAACCCAACTTTTCTGTTTCCCTCTCTTTCAGAATGTCATTATGGCCATCGGAAAAACGAAACCGCCGTTTTAATTGATGACAAATTTTAGGAAAAAATGTTTTTAAAATAGATTAGTTTAGTAATTTAAGCATAGACTGCTGGATAATATAAATTATGTGAGTGTAAAAAAGAAAAATATATAAATGAATTCACCTGAGACTATAAGTATGTATTAGTTGTTCTATTTGCACCCTGCATACAATTAGAAAATTACTAGTTCTGCTTTAGATATCAGTCAATTTTTCATTTTTTGAACAGCCTACTTAACCAGAGGGTTGTCATGAGCATTTGGATGTCAGAGTATTTGCCAACGCTGCTAAACAGTTTTGTTGCACAGTTACGCCGATTCAAATATCTTTAAAAGTACATTTCAATATTTTCGCCCAATGAAAACCGTTTCCTTTGCAAAGTATCAGCCAACATTCAACACACCCGTTTCTATTTTACCAGCATAATGCTAGGAACACAACTGGGACGAAGGATGAATATTTCTCCGCGAATATTCGCCGTCCAAAATAAAACACATTGGTGTAGATGAAAATGCACACAGTCACAGCGTCCGTCGAAATTCGTTGTATGCGGCGAACTTGAAATAGATTTATTTCTATTTCGTACGCCGCGGCGTATTCGTCATGTTGGGCGAAATTCGTGTTGGCCATGTTGACCAAGTTTTTTCTGCCGCAATGGAACGAATTAGGTCTGGCAGACATGTGGTTTCAACACGACGTAATGGCACCGATATTCTGAAAGCCAAACAACATGGGAGGACTTCCTTTGGCCAACCTGTTATATATGACTTGCAACCACTGTATTGATTGCTATTTAATTATTATGGATAAGAAAATTTTTGTACTGAAAAATCGATCGGTAGCAAAATGTGTTTCGAAAACTTCTTCAAAACCTCATGATAACATATTATAAATCGTATATAATATCACCGGTATTCATAAAAAATAAAACGTTGTTCAAATATATTTTAGAACAAATTTTATATGAAAAATTTGTTGTAAAATGTGTTTCAACAATGTTTTATTTTTTTATGAATACCGGTGTATATGTTTAAGAAAAAACCTGCAATGATATAATTTTTCATTAATTTTAACTTTATTTCTCTTTTAAAAATATATGAATAACAAATTTAACTCTGAGAAATATTAGAGAAAATAATATTATTCGACAAGGAATTTCTCGCTAGCGAAAATATTCTATAAAAGAAATATTGACACCAATTGTGTTGAAAAAAAGATTCCACCAGAAAAACTTCTTAATCACAAAATTTTTCTGTGAAATATATGGCTAACGTATTGTTTTATATAAAAAAGAGATCAAAATAGTATTTTTTGCAGGACAAAAACTATCGATAATAAAAATTTTTCGAGTTTATTGCAGAGCATTTCTCTATGGCCTACGCTGTTATTAATACCCTTATTTATTCGCGAAATTGTTATCGCTTGCTTTTTATTACTTTGACTCAATTGTTAAGTTATTTATTGTTTACATAAAGAATTTTATAGTTTTAAATTTTTACTATTTTCATTTACAAAGGACTATTTTGAAAATAAAGGAGCATTAGTTTTCAAGATTTAACTTGGCCTAACAACTGTTTTTGAAAAATCAACAGGCATCAAGCTGCCTCCGAATTTCTAGACTGGAGACTTTTTTATTTTTTCACAAACAACATTTTATATGTATATTAAAATGAAAACTAAGAGAAATTTGCTCAATTTTAATTTAAGAACATGATAAGCCCTTGTTTATATTATACTTGTATAATATAAACATATATGTGTATGTGGGTATGTTTGCATTTGTGTATGTATGGCTGATTATTAAAACCTTCTCTGTGGGTGATGTTTTTTTAATGAAAACTATTTTAGCTCAGTCTTACTTAACACATTGTCTATTTAACATTGTCTAAAACTAAAGCAATAAATCATTAGTCTTAAATTACGAAAAAAAAAGCAGTCACTTCCACTTGCAAAACCTAAATAAAACAGCAAGCACTTTAAGCAAATACTTAAAGTTCATGGATAGTTATTTAAATGCTCAAGAACGGATTTGTCAAAACTATTGAATATTTGTAATCCTTTAAATACATGCTTGAAAACTAAAAAAACTTTGCAAACTTTAGGTGCCTTAAAAAGGCGTTAAATTTATTTCTATCGTTTAGTTCTGGATCAAGGTTGTGGCAAAACTTTCGCAACATTCAAAAATATTAAAAAAAAAAAATTTAAGTAACATATTTTTGTATAAAACATATAATAACACTTTTGCTTTGGTACATGACTAGATGATGGGATTTTTTTTAATACAAAAGTGTGTGGGTGTTTATGTGTGTCTGCTTGAAATCCTTATCTTGTTTGAATTTGTTTTTGTACTCGCTCGACAGTGTAAATAGACTTAAATTATAAAAAAAAAAAAAAACAAATTGAAATTTATATTTGTAATCAAGAAAACGTATTTTGCTTTTGTATCTTTCAACATGTTTGCATTAATCTAAATAAACTAAGAAAACTGAGTTCAAACTTAAAGTAAAAATAAACAGGAAAAGAAACTTTTACTTTTTGCTGAGTGCATGGAAATTGGACCAAAATGAAATACAACCCCTTAAAGATAACGGTAAGAAAATATAATTAAAAGTTTTCGCAACCAGCAAAATCAATCAAGGCCTGTCTAAGGACCTCCGAGGAATATTCAGATATTTGTATATCACAGAGTCTAAGGATACAAACTATTTATTTACTTAGAAAAAACAATGTCTCCATAAAATTTTTACAAAAATATTGTTTAATATAGAAATATTTTATTGTATTGTTTAATATAAGAAATTTAATTTGTAACAACAAAGTCTTTTTATTGTTAATAAAACCCTTTTCATAAAAAGTATAGGCTGACTTACAAGTACCTATTTACAAAAAAAAAAAAAAAAATAATAAAATTTCATTAAAAAGTATTTTCTTTTCAAAAAAATATCTGAATACTACAAAGTAGCCGGTTAAAAAATATTTTCGTGAAAACGTTTCTATTTAGCAAATATTTTTTACAAAAAGTACTTTTGTAAAAAGTTTTTTTTCTAAAATACTTTGCTACTTAATAAATTTATATAAAGATTTTAGCGATATCATTTAAAGTATTTGGCTTTTATGAAAGCTTTTCTGGCAGCTACTGTGTGCTTAGCTACTAAAATCTTTAACAGGATTTTTTATGTTGAAAATTGTCCTTCCTCTTAAAATTCATTGTCCTTTAAAAGCACTCAAAACTTTTATGCAAAAACTTAAATGTTAATTCCTGTACTTTTAGTTTGTTATATTTGGATTGGCTGTGTGCCAAAACATTGCACCGTCACCCACCTCTGATGTCACGTCTTCGCCCATATCCAATGGCACCTCAAATGCATCAACATTTATCCAGAATGCAATGACAAATGCTACAAATACCACCACCGACATATACCAGCATTCCTCTGTTTATGAAGCTCATGCTTTGAAGGCACTAGAAACGGCAATTAAGCGCATGCAATCCATTTACAATCGCAAACGTGAATTGTTCTATAGTCTCACACAAGGCAGGGGATACAACGTTAATCAGGCAGTCATCAAGCAGGAAATAGACAAAGAGTATCACATCCTGGCCTACGAATTGGCAGGTAATCTCAGTGTTATACCCGTGCAGCAATTAAAAAATCCAACACTGCGACGCCAGGTGCAACGGCTGTCGAAGCTGCAGCTGTATGGTCTGGGCAAAAGAGATTTCGAACGGGCCAAGGAGCTGTTGCACACCATGCAAACATTTATAACATCACGTTTGGTTTGCCTACAACAGGACTGCAGCGTTCAGTGGGCCATGGTGCCAACCATCATTGGGCATGTTGTGCGTACAAAAAACTATATGGATTTAGAATATCAATGGATTAAATGGAGACAGGCATTGGCTGAACGTGATTACGGCAAATCAACATTTATCGATTTTGTGCGGCTGCTGCGTATTGCAGCAACTTACAACGGTAAGTCGTTTGCCAGTTAGAGGATTGTTGTGGCCAAAACAGAAATGAATACAAAAATTAAGAAAAACAAACAGAATCACTTGAAAAATATTGATACAACATATTTGCAAAATTATGCTTTTACATGAAGTCATATCGATGCATGTCGATAATCCTGATGACTGTGAGTGATAAAAAAGACACTAATGAAAGCAATCAGGTCAATGGTTTATTCATATCAAATTGGTGGAGCTTTTCCAAGGAAACCCAATTTATGCCATCAATAGATTTATGCAGAATCAAATGAAAGCTAAGCAACACTATCGTTTGTTTAAATTAAACAAACATATTTCATGGAAAATGGAAATAAACTTTCTTAGAATATTTGAGCAAATTTAAACTGAAAGTAAGGAGAAAAAAAACTTTATTTTGCTTAAAACTTAACAATTTGCATTCCATAGGCATATGTGAATGATTTGTTTAATTCGACGCTTTTTATACCCCTCACAATAGATACATAAGTTGGTGGTTCCATTTGTAATTTCGCAAGCTTAATATTCGATACATTAATGCACATATTGTTACGTTTTTACCCGATAATAAAAACGGGTTTTCCGAATTGCTTAATTGCAATTGAAAATAAAACACACTCAGCTATTTTCTTTCAGATCAATTTTCATTAACTATTCAACTCTGTTAAAGCACTTTGCTATAAAACACTTTTCATTCTGTTACACCACTGCTGTAAAAGTTCAGACGCACTTCGTATTGTTGACGGTAACACAGTTAAAACAAGACTGCCCCAAATGCAAAAAGAACGATACTATTTATAGTCGCTTGACTTCCAGAACTTTCTAAGTTGAGAAGCGTCCTCAATACCTAATGCCCATACTAATTACTTGCACGCCATCAGTGTATAAACTATATCCCGAAAGTTCCAAGACAAGATGTGACAGCATTTTCGAGAAAGTTTTAGTCCAATCGATAGACAGCTGTTATGTTTTCCTGAAAATGTCACTTATAGCAGTACTACTCAATCACTTGTATTGGATTAAACGAAGACGCACCACTAGATAAAATTTGTTACACTATGGCGATGATGGTCCGTCAACCTGTAGGCCATTGGAATACCGTTTCTGAGAAATGTTATGGTGCCACACTACTCAAGTGTCGTGTGATGTGTGTATAATTTTACATTTTTCGTATAAAAAGTTTGAAACCCTGGTTTTTGCTTTGAGGTTAAGGGTCAATATTATTTTAAGCTTAATTGGGACGGCCTTTAAAGTTTGAGAAAATAACAGTTTTCGACACCGGTCATTACATGGCCGAGGTATAGCAAAACCCGATTTTCCAAAAAGCCAGGGTTATACACAAACTGAAACAAGTTTTAGTATCAACAAGTAGACGCAGAAATAAAGTAAACTTACTAAAAGGCAAGAAATAAAAAAATTCGAGGCAGCCGAGATATAGCTAAAGCCGATTTCTTATACAGTTGGATCGGTAAGCGAACTTAAACCAGTTTTGATATCAAACCACAGATGACATAATAAAATATTAATAGTTAAAAACCAAAAATCAACTGAGCATTTAAGAATAAATAAGATTGGCCTTAGGGTTGTTCGAAAAAAAGGTTTAACCGGTCACCCACTAAGATTGAGAATTAAGTGAAGAGGATTATAAAAATAAATATTTTTATATTTTTTTCGCGGCCTTTGACGTAACCCTTTTAGTTTTTTGTACACTTTTTCATTACTTGAAAAGGTTTTAAACTATTTTGCTCATAAACAATAATAAATATCTTTTAAGGAAAAAAATTCATGAATCTAAAGCTTCTTTCTTAATAATTGCAACTATATTCCATACTCGTAGCCGGCAATCAGGTATGGAAAAGTCATGTTTTAATTTAATGTAAAAGCTAACGAAAAATTACCACTAGAAATAAGTGAATTGGAAAGCCTTAAACAGAGATATAAAAAATTAAATGACGAAAAGTGTGGCCTCAAATGCTTTCGAACCACCATAATGCATATCATATTTATATTAAGGGTTTTCTCGATGGCAGTTATGCAAATATGCTTTGTACCAAATTGCAGTGCATTTTATAGTTGACCGTGAGTGCTCCATTTTTCTTTGTGCAAAGCTGCACAGTCTATTTGATTGTGTTGAGTTGATTAGCATCAACGAAATGTTGGCGGCTGTAAAAGACAGTTAACACTAAGGTCTATTTTTAGACCTAAAAGAACAAAATATATGTTAGGTGGCTGTCAGTTTCACTAATAGTTCTCCATATGTACACATGTTTAGTTCCTGTGTTAGAAATTTCTATTTTAGTGTTCCTGTACTCTTGTACATTTTTGTCTATTATTGAGAGAAATTCTCGTTAATTTCACGGAACCATGAGGAGTATCTGATTACACGTATAATTTTTTTTTTCAATTTAATTTTGTGAATTAATAAAAATAATCAAAAGAATATACATATATTACATTAAGGTGGGACGATTTGGCAATCAATATTGTGCCATTGTCTTTTTAACAGCTTTTTTCATAAGAAAAAAAAATTATACTACGATATAACAAATATATCAAAAAAAGCATTTTGGAGATGTTTTTGTTTTGTGTTCTTGCATACGGGCACCCCATTTTTGGGGAGAAAAAATTATTAGGGATTAATCTATTATTAGGGATTACTCTATTATCAAACACTATTTTCGAACACACTTACGCTACACATCTTTACGGTTACTAACATTCAAAAATTCAAAAAATTTTAATTCTGTGTCCTCAAAAATGAGTTGTTTTCCTGTCGTAGAGGAAATTTGTTTCCCTCATGCCAAGAGCTATTGAAATATTGACGCACTATGACGATAATTTCATGTCCTTACAAATTGAGCTACTCTAATAAACACAAAAACTTTCTTAATATTAAGAAATATACTAATCCCTCAAACTCATTGATTTGCTTATTTTACTATCATCTGCTATATCATTAAAGCCCTTCATTTGAAGTTTAAAAAAAAATCAATTTTTGTATCATCTTTTGTACCCAGTAGCAATCAAATTTCATCTGTTAAAAAAAAAAATTATTCATTTTGGCATCTCTTTAAATCCCTCCACACACACACACACACGGTCATGCATAAACAATAGTCAAACTTCCTTGTGCCACACATTTGAACGTTACGTTTGCTTATATCCTGGGACGAATGCAGAAATTTAATTAATTTCAGGTCATGTTACACCATCTCGCACTTGGTATTTGTATTACGAAACCGAGAATTTTCAACGTGAATTAGAAGATGTGGTATGGGACATAATGCCATTATACAAGGAGTTACATGCATATTTGCGTTATTGGGCACGTAAGACATACAGTGACTCGTTGACGGCTTCAGACGGTGCTATACCGGCCCCAGTTATGGAACAGATGTTGGTGCAGGCGTGGCATCCACGTGCCGTGTTTCGCACACCATATCCTAAGAAACAGCTGCCCACTGTCAAGCAGCGCCTGGAAGAGGTTTACGTTACACCAGTTATAATCAACAAAAAAGCTGCCGAGTTCTTTGAGTCACTGGGCTTGAATCACATGTCAGAGTGAGTTATTAATGGTAAAATGAGGTATTTTATTTTAGTTCACATGAATTTTCTAGCGCCTTTTATCAAAAATATTCGCGTCGCATTAATGACGATGAAATGGTGCCTGAGTGCAAATCGGAGGTGTATTACTTTCCACCCGACGTAGCTTTGCGTTATTGTCCCAAATTGGATTACAAAGTCCTGATGCAAATGCACGGTTATATGGCTGAGCTACAATATAATATTTTCAAAAAAGAGTTGCCGTTTGGCTTGGATCGTGAGCCATGTCCTGGTTTTGGCAGTGCCTTGGGTGAATCCTCAGTCATTGCTTCGGGTACTCCGCGGCACTTAAATCGTTTACATATTCTAGTGAATGCCAGTTTGCCAGCTGAGGAATCAATGAACCGCTTGTTTCGCATGGTAAAGTGAAAGGAAATAAATATTGTGGTCTTTTTTTTGTATACCTATATTGCTTTTTTATTTAAAGGGTGTTCATACGCTGCTGGCCATAGGCCAATATTTTGTTAACGAAAAATATCTGGTGGAGGTTTTGGATGGTCGAATTGGTCCCCACGAATACAATTGTGCCTACTGGCGCTTACAGCTAAAATATGCAGGTGTAGTGCCGCCCCATCGTCGCAGTGAAAAACACTTCGATCCAGACTATAAATTTTATCGTGGTCTAAATCCAGAGAAACCAAACACAGCGTAAGTAAAGTTTGACTACACAATTTTATTATGGCCAAATTCACTAGCTGTATCGCTTATCATGGTATTTAGAGAAACAATTTCACACACACTTAGAAAAGAATACCGAACTCACAAAATCCTGTATAGTGCATAATTTATTGTATTCTGTATCACTGTATTTTGCATTAAAATAAGGCCTTGCAACGATGCAAGGCCTTATTAGGACTCTGTCCGATAAAGGTGTCCAGTTAGTCTGCTACGCAGATGACGTCATGGTACTTTTGAAGGGAAGGGATCCATTTCCATTTTGCGGGAAAGCCGAGGAAGTCTTAGCTTTGGCACACAACTGCACTCCACCCAGAGCGTTGAACGCAAGCCCGGGCAAAACCGAAATTAGTATATTTACAAACAAGACAACGATAGATCCATATGACGGATAATCAAATGGCCATTAGAGCGATCTCAACTGAACGTATTAAATCACAAACAGTTTAGGACTGCAAAAATGCTGTTAACAGTTACCGGGCTCATGCAAATAACTAGAAACGGGAGCGCAAGCTCTCTTTTAAGCTACATAATTGCCACACAGAGTTCATTTAACTCTCTGGAATAACAAAATCGTTGGCATCAATGCATCAAGAATTCTATGGGGCGATCCACACGGCGAAAAAACAGGTTAAATGTTAAGACTTATCAAGCCCAAACCAAGTTAAGTAGAATAATGGGAGTTATAACAGGCCAGTCTCAACTACTGATACATCTTATCTAAATGGGGACATGCTAGGGGACAGTTAGCCGCCTCAGCGCAATTGTTTCGTACTCAGGCACTCAGCTACGAGTACATTTTGTTTTTGATTATTAGAAACGCACCTGCTTCGAAACATACAGCTGTGCCCTAGCTTGTCTTAATTTCGTTTTTCTATCTCACTTTATAAATATTAGACACAAACAATCAATTTTATTGAGCTTAAGTTCAAAGAAAATTATCTCACAATTTTGCTAACATTTTTAAGGCAGATCTTTGCAAAATATTCCTAAACATCGTTTTATATTTGCTTTCAGCGAACTTGGAAAACATTTCGAATTTTATAAATTATAATATTTTGTTAAATTACTTGTAACATTTGTAAAAAATTTATGAAATGAAATTGAAGAGATACGATTTGGCAAGCTGAAAACCGTTTATGATGTGATACGATTTTACGTTCTGGGCAAAAACTTTACTCTGGCAGCACTGTTGCTCTAACATCTTCGTATTTTCCTTAGTAAATTCCACAACTTCAACATCAAATTATTAGCAAACTAAAAGCCTCCGGTAGACTTCGACTTCAGTTTTGGGAGGTCCTTGATCCCCTTTACAAACCTCTAAAACTCAGTTCTTACAAAGCCTGACTCCTTATTCTAAGGTTTCCACAATTAGGGTGTACTTTTTCAACTCTAATTTTTTTCTTAATAGTAAATTACTATAAAGAATTTAACTAACATATGTTCTTAATATTACTTTTTCAAATAGAAAATGCAAAAACTAAACGTTATTTTATTTTTAAGTTAGTCAGAATCAGAATGCAAAATATAATTATGTATTTCCTGTTCTGTATGTGGTATGGTGGTTATCCTAAAATGTTAATATATTTTTTTTCGACAAGATATATTTTTCTTTTCCAATCTTCTATAGGAATCTTTTCATTTCAGCAAACTTTTATCAGAAATATTGGGCTTCAATTTCTATCGCAGTTTTTGTTTGGCCAGTGGCGAATACAAGCCTGGTAATCCAGAGTTTCCTCTTTACAACTGTGACTTTTATGGCAGTAAAGCGGCTGGGGATCTTATGAAGTAAGTTTAATTTTAATTCAAAATATTGAAATTTAAAAAAAAATTTGTAAACATGCAGAACTGTCATGCAAATAGGTGCCTCGAAAAGCTGGCGCGAAGCCATGGAAAAAGCCACTGGTGATAAGCGTTTGAGCGGCAAAGGTGTTATGGAATATTTTGGTCCCTTATATGTGTGGCTAAAGAAGCGTAATAAAGAGCTGGAAGTGCTCAGTGGTTGGGATGATAAGCCCAGTAAGTATTCAAAATTGAAGCAGATTTTTTCAATAAGTAATCGATTTTTCATAATTTTGCAGATTGCGGCAATAACTAATAAATCAAAAACTTAAAACAACTTACTAGTTTATTTTATAGCACAAATTATGCACTAAGAAATAACTATATTAAGCAAATATTAATATATTTACTTTCGCCTAAAAATATATTTTTAATTCATATACATTTTTAGGTCTTTTTAAGGCAATTATTTCATAACTATTTTGTATTACGTTTATCGGGCTTGAGTTGGTTCTATATTAGTGTTGTGATTGTAATTGCTATATGCAAGACAAAGAAAACAATAAAAACCTTTAGCTAGGGGACAACTAGCTGTTTCGAAGCTGCCACACGTCTATTCAGCATTCATCCTGGTACCTGTAAAATGGAATATACAATTAAAAATTAAAATCGATGTATTCGATAAAACTAAAACTTAAACAGAAAATATACAACAAATTGGGTGGCTGAATGGTGTGAGTATTACTTTAGAAGCATGAGCCTCTGAGTTCAAGAACAGGTGCTGATGAGAAGTGTCGCTAAAGCTAAAAGTCTTTGCTGTCTTTTTCTTCTTCTCCAACTAGCCTAGTCTACAACAATAATATATAATAAATTCAAGTGCGATAAATCTAATACAAAATAATAATAGAAGAAAAATTTCAAACAATATAAATGAAATAATTGGGCAATTACTTTGGGCCATCCTACAAGAGAAACTTTTTAAACATCTCCGAAGTTATTTCAAAAGTTTTACAAATGCTTAAGCCTTACAGCAAAACTTTGCCACTTGCCTAACATGGCATACATATATTATTTAGATGTTTCCAGCCCTTTACGTGTCGTTGTCACTAAACCAATTTCCTTCCATCAATATTATTTCTTGAACTTCAATCGAATTATTATTGTGGAATGAAAATAATTTAAATACCATTTAATATGTGCTTTTACCTTCTCGTTCGTCTATTATTTCAAACAGTATGTGGGTAAAATACATTTAATTACAAAACTGACACTAGTGAATTGAGCATCGAATTACGTACTTTGCGTCTCATGAAAGCGATCAAGAAAACAGCAGGTGGAAAGTAGAAAAATAAAATAAACATTTTGCTACCTTAAAAGCATCAATGGTCATTGTAATTATGTTTGGTTTTCAGTTTACAATTTAAGGTGCCAGAGTTGAACAGATAACATGTGTATTTGTGAAAGGAAAACAGACACCTTTAACCACCCTCCTGCACACCAAATACCGGCAGCTTTACTCCAATGAAGGACCATTAAACATTATTAGTTATGGTTTTTACAACAACAGGTAGAGACAGACCAACATTGAGAGGCAGTAAGACACATGTGGGTTTTGAGCAAGATATGTATGTATGGATACGCATTCTGTTACATAGAAACTAACGGCGTATATATGCATTAGGATGGGTCGATTCAGCAATCGATATTGTGCCACAAATTTTTTTTTTTACTTTTTTTTAAACAATATTACATATAATGTTATTAATTTCTTTATTATTTAATAAAAAAAAAACGAGTTTTTCGAAAAATTTCAAAAATCCATTCAAAGAGAATATAATAAACTATTTGAGACATACATTTAGATAAAATTAAATGAAAAACAATAGTCAGTACCAGTTTTAACTATAGAAAACTGAATCTTGTGGTAAAAACTTCCGCAGCACCATTTTCTTTCAAAGAAAAAAGGAGAAATGAAGCTATAAAAACATTAATGCATAAACGTAGTTCCAAATGAAATTAACAAATTGCTACGGGAAAACCATTGTAATGGCAACGCTGAAAGCCATAAAATTGCTTTGCATGTGTTAGTAATTAATTTGTTAATGTGCTAGTTTCCATCAGCTATTTCTTGCAGTGTTGTCACTCACGTTTGATTATGTGGGTGTTATTTATTTCAATAATTTGCTGCAGACATTCAATAAAACAAGCAAACAACATAATTTTTGTGACTTTCTGGAGTTCGTTTCTATTTTGCCGCCGGGTGGTAAGTTATTTTGGCCTTGTGCTGTTTTATCTCGCACAAAGATAGCTTTTAATAAGCCGCAAAATTATCTTTCTTTTTCATCCCTGCACTTTTCATCACCTAGACAATTGCCTACAAAATGGCCTATTTGCATCACGAAGGCTTCAAGTAATACATAAAAACTTAAAAATTTTTGATTTTGCTTCAATCAAAGCCTGAGAAAAGAGAGTACTCGATTGATTTTGCATCCGGGAATGCATTTTTTTCATGTTTATGTATAGTTTTAAAGATCAAGTTGCCCTGTAGTAAACTGATGAAAGGCAGGTACAAGGCAGCAAGAATATTGTAGTGAATTGTCCATGAAACAATGAATCTACATTTTTGTTATCACAACATCAATAGTAAATAATAATTAATAACAGCCACATTTTAAAGTTTCATAGTTTCAGTAATTGTCAGTAGACTCAATCATTAATTTCTGCAGTCACATTTCCTGCAGCGCACAAACAAACATCATATGTATGCATATATATCAATATTTATGCATAAAGAAACACAAAGAACCCAAGCTTACACATTTTGCTTCAGCTTTTTCATCCACACATTTATGTATCTATCCACTACGAAATTCCAAACCAAATGAGGATTTTTCTGTCACGCAATAGTGCACACGAGAGGAAGAAATTTCTTCAATCAAAATATCAAAAACTTTTGATTTTCGCTTCAAGTTGAGCAGATCGCACTTACGAAATCAAGCTAGTGACGAGTTTATTGCATGTGTGCTGGACACTTTAGGAAGCAGTAGTGTTTACTGGCGGCTTTATGCCATAAACAAAAATTTAAAAGAAAAGCAATTGCCAAAAATTTAATGAAAGTTACATCAACTAGTAAAAAACAACACAACTTAAACGAATTCTAAGGAATTCGCTTAAGCCGGTTTACTCTCTCATACTTCACCAGAGCACTCTGAATTTAGTCAAATTTAAGAAAAACTCAATAAATAAAATAAATTAATTGAACATCTTTAAGACAACTGTTCGCAAAAATTCACACAAGTTTTCAGAAAACCGTTTAAATTTTTAAGAATTCCTGCAGCTTTTACGTCATTTGCATTTTCCACATCATTTCACACAATGTTATTTAAGTTTTTAGTATTCACTTTGTATTTCACTTTTCTTCACAAAATTCGCTGAACTTTTCTAAGCCTGTTTATTTACCAAATAACAGAAAAAAAAATTTAATCAACAACACTCTCACTCACAAGCACACACTTACAAATTCATTAAACCATTTTTCTGTTATTTTTTGCACACAATTTCAGTTTGTTAAAGCCTTTAATGTTGGCATTTGCCCAAAATTAGAAAAAAGAAATAATTTGTGCCAGAGACATGAAAACCGCTCAAAATGAGTCAAACTACGACTATAATATACTGTAAGCCTTAAAAACTATTTCAAGTGCTCGCAAGTGATTTGCTGCTGGTTGTCTGGCTGCAAAGTGAGCCCCAGTTTGTTTTCCAAACAAAAGGTTAATGATTTAGAAAGGCAACAGCTCAAATCTTGCAAAATCTTATTTATTGTTCATTTTATGGCAGCCAAATAAATACACAAAAAAGAAAGCAAGAAATGTAGGGACATAAGTAAAACAGAATTTTGTTAGCAGTGGCGAAGCTTAAATAATTCTAATTAATTGCACTCGTATGTGGGGGGAAGGATTTTTTGAAGACTAATTCAAATTTTAACTCAAATATTTCTTATAAAAATTTTTTACTTTTCATCTTAATCTTTACATATGTATATATATTTTTTGGAATAACTCGTTTGACTTATTAGTGTTATATTTATATCGCCCATTTTTTTTTAAGGCTATTTTTTATAATTTCCTACACCAGAGTTTGCTAAGCAAATATTTTGCATAGAATTTGTTTAAGAAATTTCCTTCAAATTTGTTAAACTTTCAACAAGCTTTTTTTTACATTAGTCAGTGATGAAGACTTCAAGTGGTAAGATTGCTAAGTGCTGCTGCCTAAAAAGAGTATACGATTAATCATGGCCTGGGTTCGAACTGAATTTGGCTGCTGATGAGACAGTCATGGTATGTACCCCAGCCAGTAGGTCTTTAACTATACTCTTCTTGCCTTCTTTAAAAATATTGATCACTCTAATTTTAGCAGAAAGAATCTTTCTCAATTTTGAGAAAGCAAAAATCGTATTAGAAAGTCCGATAAAATAATTAACAATTAATTGTCTACATAAAAATCATAAAAACACACATTATTTTTACCAATTTATTATGCAGTAAAACTTGAGAGAAATGAAAAAATTGAAAACCATTCCAATGTGGCAAACGCTCACAAAGAAAAGAATTATTTCTCTATTTAAACTTTTTAATTGATTATATTGAAAATTTAATTGAGGCCATTAAAATTTGATTTGGTCCAATTAAAGATGTATCAGAATAGAGAACTAGAGCGAAATCAAATAATTTCTAATAATAATATAACACAGTTATTAATTAATATTAAAAAAAATTATTTATTATTAATTTTGTTCAGTCTCCAAGTGAATTAGTTTAGATCAAAAATATTTTGTGTGCTCAAATCATTTTTAGAAAAGTTATTTGCCACACATGCCTACCAAAATTAAATTAAAATTATATTATATCCGTCTAATTCATAAGACAGATTTTCCATACAAATATGTCAAATAACAGTCTTATAAGCCTGTAATAATTTTTATGAATTAGGGGGTATAAATTTAATATTTTATGAAATATTTGTCAGCAAAATATAGAGAAGTGTTATACAAAAATTAACTTAGTTATTTATTTGCCTTAAGGGCCAATTGAAATGTATTATTTTAGGTCTCAAAATAGAACTTATTAATGTTTTCTGTCTTTTTCAGCCGTCTTTACACCGCCAATATTTCGGTGATGTTAATCAACTCATCAGTAAACTAGAAAAAGACAACAAACATCAAATCCTTTTTTTTTATCCCTAAAATTATACATTTCAATTGGCTCATAAAGCAATTAAATAAGTTCATTTTAAAGAATTAAAAAAAAAATGTTACTCTTTGATACTTTCAAAAATACAATTCGTAGTAACCGATGGTATCTCGAACGAAGTTGTTAAGAAAAGTAAAAGTGTTGCAAGACGAAAAAATATTTTCTGTATTAAAGGTTTGTTTGAACATTTCTCATTATTATTTTAATCATGGGAATTTTGGAATAAGTGGTTGAGTTTCAAACATTATTTTAAGATTTTTTGAGTCTAGTGATTAATTTATTAGCATCAACGTAATGTCGGCGTCATATAAACGGCTGAAAAAGGCAGACCTAAAATAATATGTTTCTCAAAATGTTTTTTTCTTTTCAATACAAAGTATTGAAAATTGATATCAATAAGCAAGGACCTCCAGCTCGAAATCGAAGAAATCTTATTAATATCCAATGTTTTCTCTAATGACCTTTTTTGTAATGAAGGTCATTAGAGGTTTTTGTTGTTCGTTCTAAGCTGACTTTGTTTTTCCAAACAAGAATTTTTTATTAATTAAAATCTATATTAAAATAAGAAAACATTCCCTTGTTCCCGCAATTGAAAAATATACTGAAAAAATATAAAACGGGTAAGATTTAGAGACCACCAGAATATTACTTATGTGTTTTCAAAAGCACATGTGATTTCAAATCGATGGACTAGATTTCTTTAAGAGAAGTTACAAAAGTATTACAAAAATGTTCACAGAACACACACACGGCCAACCTGCCTAGAAAAATTGTATGGATGCAAACAGAGGATAATTTTTGTTTTTAAGCAATAGTGAATTTCTGTATTTTACTTTTTACAAAAAAAAATATTGGTAAAATTTTCAAAGCTTACAACACGAGTGTATGCAAATATTGCATTTAGATTTTCTGTGAAAATTTTATTCTTTTAATACCTTATCCCCTCATAATTTTAAACATTACAATCATCTGTTTTAGAAATACAGTCAAAGCCCGGTATAGCGAATACTCAGTTTAACGAATATCGGATATAACGAATGGCGAAATTTTTACATTAACTGTCTTATGTAGCGAATGACAAAAAAAAAATAAATCTCGATTTAACGAATGGCAAAGCAAAATACATTTAAAAAATCGTTACAAATCTGCATTTGCAGATTTGCCGGCACTTTCCCGTATAAGTTGTAATTTGACAAATATTCAAAACCAAAAAACTGTATAGAAAACCCCTCCCCACGGAGGCACAACTTGTTTCTACTGTATTTTCTAAAATACTTCTTCCTCACAAAATTTGAAAACGGAAATATTTAGAGAAGAAGACCACAAAACGACCTGCATTTGCAGATTTGCCGGCACTTTCCCGTATAAGTTGTAATTTGACAATTATTCAAAACCAAAAAACTGTATAGAAAACCCCTTCCCACGGAGGCACAACTTGTTTCTACTGTATTTTCTAAAATACTTCTTCCTAACAAAATTTGAAAACGGAAATATTTAGAGAAGAAGACCACAAAACGACCTGCATTTGCAGATTTGCCGGCACTTTCCCGTATAAGTTGTAATTTGACAAATATTCAAAACCAAAAAACTGTATAGAAAACCCCTTCCCACGGAGGCACAACTTGTTTCTACTGTATTTTCTAAAATACTTCTTCCTCACAAAATTTGAAAACGGAAATATTTAGAGAAGAAGACCACAAAACGACCTGCATTTGCAGATTTGCCGGCACTTTCCCGTATAAGTTGTAATTTGACAAATATTCAAAACCAAAAAACTGTATAGAAAACCCCTTCCCACGGAGGCACAACTTGTTTCTACTGTATTTTCTAAAATACTTCTTCCTCACAAAATTTGAAAACGGAAATATTTAGAGAAGAAGACCACAAAACGACATGCATTTGCAGATTTGTCGGCACTTTCCCGTATAAGTTGTAATTTGACAAATATTCAAAACCAAAAAAACTGTATAGAAAACCCCTTCCCACGGAGGCACAACTTGTTTCTACTGTAGTTTCTAAAATACTTCTTCCTCACAAAATTTGAAAACGGAAATATTTAGAGAAGAAGACCACAAAACGACATGCATTTGCAGATTTGCCGGCACTTTCCCGTATAAGTTGTAATTTGACAAATATTCAAAACCAAAAAACTGTATAGAAAACCCCTTCCCACGGAGGCACAACTTGTTTCTACTGTATTTTCTAAAATACTTCTTCCTCACAAAATTTGAAAACGGAAATATTTAGAGAAGAAGACCACAAAACGACCTGCATTTGCAGATTTGCCGGCACTTTCCCGTATAAGTTGTAATTTGACAAATATTCAAAACCAAAAAACTGTATAGAAAACCCCTCCCCACGGAGGCACAACTTGTTTCTACTGTATTTTCTAAAATACTTCTTCCTCACAAAATTTGAAAACGGAAATATTTAGAGAAGAAGACCACAAAACGACATGCATTTGCAGATTTGCCGGCACTTTCCCGTATAAGTTGTAATTTGACAAATATTCAAAACCAAAAAACTGTATAGAAAACCCCTCCCCACGGAGGCACAACTTGTTTCTACTGTATTTTCTAAAATACTTCTTCCTCACAAAATTTGAAAACGGAAATATTTAGAGAAGAAGACCACAAAACGACATGCATTTGCAGATTTGCCGGCACTTTCCCGTATAAGTTGTAATTTGACAAATATTCAAAACCAAAAAACTGTATAGAAAACCCCTCCCCACGGAGGCACAACTTGTTTCTACTGTATTTTCTAAAATACTTCTTCCTCACAAAATTTGAAAACGGAAATATTTAGAGAAGAAGACCACAAAACGACCTGCATTTGCAGATTTGCCGGCACTTTCCCGTATAAGTTGTAATTTGACAAATATTCAAAACCAAAAAACTGTATAGAAAACCCCTTCCCACGGAGGCACAACTTGTTTCTACTGTATTTTCTAAAATACTTCTTCCTCACAAAATTTGAAAACGGAAATATTTAGAGAAGAAGACCACAAAACGACATGCATTTGCAGATTTGTCGGCACTTTCCCGTATAAGTTGTAATTTGACAAATATTCAAAACCAAAAAACTGTATAGAAAACCCCTCCCCACGGAGGCACAACTTGTTTCTACTGTATTTTCTAAAATACTTCTTCCTCACAAAATTTGAAAACGGAAATATTTAGAGAAGAAGACCACAAAACGACCTGCATTTGCAGATTTGCCGGCACTTTCCCGTATAAGTTGTAATTTGACAAATATTCAAAACCAAAAAACTGTATAGAAAACCCCTCCCCACGGAGGCACAACTTGTTTCTACTGTATTTTCTAAAATACTTCTTCCTCACAAAATTTGAAAACGGAAATATTTAGAGAAGAAGACCACAAAACGACCTGCATTTGCAGATTTGCCGGCACTTTCCCGTATAAGTTGTAATTTGACAAATATTCAAAACCAAAAAAACTGTATAGAAAACCCCTCCCCACGGAGGCGCAACTTGTTTCTACTGTATTTTCTAAAATACTTCTTCCTCACAAAATTTGAAAACGGAAATATTTAGAGAAGAAGACCACAAAACGACCTGCATTTGCAGATTTGCCGGCACTTTCCCGTATAAGTTGTAATTTGACAAATATTCAAAACCAAAAAACTGTATAGAAAACCCCTCCCCACGGAGGCACAACTTGTTTCTACTGTATTTTCTAAAATACTTCTTCCTCACAAAATTTGAAAACGGAAATATTTAGAGAAGAAGACCACAAAACGACCTGCATTTGCAGATTTGCCGGCACTTTCCCGTATAAGTTGTAATTTGACAAATATTCAAAACCAAAAAAACTGTATAGAAAACCCCTCCCCACGGAGGCGCAACTTGTTTCTACTGTATTTTCTAAAATACTTCTTCCTCACAAAATTTGAAAACGGAAATATTTAGAGAAGAAGACCACAAAACGACCTGCATTTGCAGATTTGCCGGCACTTTCCCGTATAAGTTGTATTTGACAAATATTCAAAACCAAAAAACTGTATAGAAAACCCCTTCCCACGGAGGCACAACTTGTTTCTACTGTATTTTCTAAAATACTTCCTCCTCACAAAATTTGAAAACGGAAATATTTAGAGAAGAAGACCACAAAACGACCTGCATTTGCAGATTTGCCGGCACTTTCCCGTATAAGTTGTAATTTGACAAATATTCAAAACCAAAAAACTGTATAGAAAACCCCTCCCCACGGAGGCACAACTTGTTTCTACTGTATTTTCTAAAATACTTCTTCCTCACAAAATTTGAAAACGGAAATATTTAGAGAAGAAGACCACAAAACGACCTGCATTTGCAGATTTGCCGGCACTTTCCCGTATAAGTTGTAATTTGACAAATATTCAAAACCAAAAAACTGTATAGAAAACCCCTTCCCACGGAGCCACAACTTGTTTCTACTGTATTTTCTAAAATACTTCTTCCTCACAAAATTTGAAAACGGAAATATTTAGAGAAGAAGACCACAAAACGACCTGCATTTGCAGATTTGCCGGCACTTTCCCGTATAAGTTGTAATTTGACAAATATTCAAAACCAAAAAACTGTATAGAAAACCCCTCCCCACGGAGGCACAACTTGTTTCTACTGTATTTTCTAAAATACTTCTTCCTCACAAAATTTGAAAACGGAAATATTTAGAGAAGAAGACCACAAAACGACCTGCATTTGCAGATTTGCCGGCACTTTCCCGTATAAGTTGTAATTTGACAAATATTCAAAACCAAAAAACTTTATAGAAAACCCCTTCCCACGGAGGCACAACTTGTTTCTACTGTAGTTTCTAAAATACTTCTTCCTCACAAAATTTGAAAACGGAAATATTTAGAGAAGAAGACCACAAAACGACCTGCATTTGCAGATTTGCCGGCACTTTCCCGTATAAGTTGTAATTTGACAAATATTCAAAACCATAAAACTGTATAGAAAACCCCTCCCCACGGAGGCACAACTTGTTTCTACTGTATTTTCTAAAATACTTCTTCCTCACAAAATTTGAAATGGGAAATATTTAGAGAAGAAGACCACAAAACGACCTGCATTTGCAGATTTGCCGGCACTTTCCCGTATAAGTTGTAATTTGACAAATATTCGAAACCATATATGCAAGACCGTTGGATTGTGTGTGTTTTTGGCTTCTTTCTTTGGATTGAAAGAACACGTGTGATGCGTTGCTTTTTTCGTTAAAATTTGAGTAGTTTTATTTGGTTCATTGTGAAAACGAGATGACGATTTCTTAAGAAATGAATAATATGAATGAAATGTAATGATAAACCTACACATGTTAATAGCATCCAAACATGGCTAAATATGTTTATGCCTCTATGTACATTTATGATTTTTAATGAATTTACATATTAGAAATAAAAACAATTCTTAAATGAACATTAAAATATCAATTAAAGTTTTATTTCTACACTGAGTTATCATTACAATTAAATTTTAATGTTTTTAAAACTGCGGACCACCGTCTTTTATAAAATTTTAAGATAAAAAATTACTGTTCGATATAACGAATATCTCGGAATAACGAAAGGTCTGAACATTATATCATTCGTTAAACCGGGCTTTGACTGTATATTACTCCCAAATAAATAGAAAAAAAAACATCTAGACGAATTTCCTACTGCAGGCAAGTGTGTACAAACTTTCGTTTCCTTTTCTCTTGTTATTTCATTTGCTCTGCAAACTGAGGACTTGCAGCTCACAACTTGTCCTATGAAAATTGGCAGTAATTGACTGCTTTTTTTCATATTTACAAAAATTTGTGTGAAGAGCAACTTTTCGCAAAAGGTGATTTTCAGGACAGGACTGATATCAGAACTCTATATAGTTTAGCAGCAGTTTTTGTGGAGTTCCCCCCTTTTTAGTTATGGTTGTTGTCTCAGCTAAATGCATTAAATTCTTGCAATGAAAAACTTTGGGCGTTTTCACAGCTTAAAAAGCTTTTTGAAAATGAGGTTGCATTTAATTTAGTAAACGTATTATGGTATCAAAGGTGTAAAACTATCAACCACTATTTCATTTTGTAACGGAAAAATATGTTTAAAAAATATGCAAGTACAATATTTCCTTTTGAATAAACACCATAATTCACACAAGGTATTGGATGTGACGAGAATAATCCGTCGTTTGAAATCATGTGTGCTCTGTAAATTGTACCTGGGTAAATTTTTCGTCTTAAAAACAAATTTTCGCTTTCTGTAAGCCGGATCTGCATGATTTTGTTTTTGTTAAATGAAGTAAATATACCTGATGGAAAGTAAGTAAATGCTATAAATATTTTAATGAACTACTGCAGTGTAAATAAGACAACAATTGTCATTTATATATATTATTATAATTTTATTTTGCTCCAACTATTTTCATTTTATTGCATTTAAGCATGAACTTCGAAAATTTCAATACTTATTAATGGGGGATTACAGCATGGCTGCTTCACATCGACCACGACGATCATCATGGCATGTTCCCCAGCTGATAAGGCTTCAACTTTACTTTTCTTGACCTGGCAAATAATTTATGAAATTTCTTGTGACTCTCTGGTGCAGGCATAAAGCTCATACTAATGTATTGGGAGCTTATATGGTGAAGGGCATTGGATATCACCTGCTGCAAGGTTTTCGTAAGAATACTGCGCACATCAGCCTTGATTGCTACGTGCGCTCTTCACTCGACACCATGTAAAGCGTTGCTCACAAGGCTTTGCAGGTTGCCATCCAATCTAATAGCCAAGCAAACTTGCATGAGCTCGGCATTGCGTTTACAAGCAGGAGGAATAAGAAGAAAGTGAACTCAGCACAGGACAAAAAAAAAACGGTGCGCTCACTATCAACCATAAAATGCTCTCCAAGATGTTTGTGTTTCTTTTGAAAATTTTACTTTATAAGAGTATTAGAGTATTGTTTTACAAACGAAGCATTAACAAGAATCTACTGACGAAATAGATCAACTGTTTGAAAAGTTAGATTTTTTTTATTTTACGTGCAAAATTTCCATTTTCGTGAACGCTTCTAATATCTTTAATAAATATTTAATTAAAATTTATCAATTCTGTTTTTAGGTTATTTTCCCAGGAATTTGCTTTTAATCCCATTTTATTCCCCCAGTAAAACAAGAATAGTTTAATTATTTTGGAAGCCAGTTTGTTTATTTAAACATTTATAATTCATAAAAGAAGGTTTACAGGTCTTAAATATTAAAAATAAATTTTTTTTAAAGTTTTCAAATCGTTGTTAAATATTGAAATATTTACAAAAGTACTTTGGTACAAAAAATATAGTTAAAGTAATTCCTATAAATACCTAAACAAAAGCGGAAAGCATAGTTTGCAGTCAGAAATTCTCATGCCCATAACATTTTTAAGGAGTATACCGAAACAGCCTTGTAATTGCGAAATACGATGTTCACAATTAAATCGTAAAAATAAACTTAAATAAAATATAATAAATTCAAATAATAAGTTTTTTGCAGCAGCCTTGCTGCTTCTATTCAGATATGGCATTTTGGCGTAAAATCTGAGCAAAAGAAAACGTTCTGCTTTCCCTTGTTGATTAGGTATGGCTTTTAATATTTTGCGTAATAATATTTTTTAACTTAATAAATCGAGCTTGTTTTTTTGATGCTTATTTAATTCAATATTTCGATACCTCAATGGGTATCTTTTCCAGAAGTTTTTTTCGGTTTGATGTTTAAAAAAATTTTTTTCAACAATTTAAAAAAAAAAATACAATTTGTACTGAACAAACAAAAACAATATGTTTTTTGAAATTATTAAAATTTTTTTTTTTTTTTTTTGAAAAAACATCAAACCGAAAAAAATTGCTAAAGAAGATACCCGTTGAGGTATTGAAATATTGAAATAAACAAGCATTAAAAATAAACAAGTGACCTCAAGCTCGAACTATTAAGTTAAAATATTAAACAACAAAGGTCGAAAAATTAGCATCAAGAATATTTTACGCAATAAATTTATTGTTTTTTATATTTATAATTTTATATTCAATAGAAGGCAAATGCAACATTTTAAATATTGGTTATGATTACTTTAATTAAAGTAGTTAAACTAAAGCTTTAAATAAATATTACATGTACATATGTATATCAAATTCCTTTTGAACAATCTGACTGTTCACGGCAGCCTATTTACCAAGAAGCTAAAGCTACATGACACGCTTTCTACGCGTCCCCGCTTTTCATGCTTTCATTACGCTCTACGCGTTGTACGCTTTTCTTACTCCAAGGTATATGACACGCTTTCTACATGTCAGGTTGTATAAATATTTTTAACATACAAAACAAAATGTTTTCCAAAATTTGAATTTCACTTCAAATTTTGGAGACTTTAATGGAATTCTAACACTATTTTTTGTGGAATAATGTATGTATATTTCAATAAATTTAAAGCATTATTAAATATAATAGCGATGATACGCAGCATGCAAAATGCTGCTTAAAAATCTTCCATAACACACTTTTTAAATAAATATATCTAAATACAAACTTAAAAATATTTCGGGCTAATTTCTATGGATTATATATCGGCCCCTTTTTAATAACAATAAAAATGTTATACAATAAAAAAATGTTTTTATTTTATTGAGATGTAGTTCAACAAAAATGTATTTTATAGGAATATGGCGTAGCCTGCAAAATTTAAGAGGGAGGGATTTTCTGCGAATTTGGTGATATTTTAAAGCAATTTTAAGCCTAAATTTAGATTAAAACAAAATATAAAAACTTAATTTAAGAAGCTATTTAAAGCATTAAATGCTCTTTTAACCATATTTTGAAAAATTCATGCTGACTTAAACTGAGAAATAGAAAATTGCAATTTATACGAACAATTGAGATCAGCAATGAGAAATTAGGCAAGTAAATTTTATTTCCTAACTAGATATACCCCATAAATGAAGTCGAAAATGTAAATACTGGAGAGAATGAACTATTAGTTGATTAGCCTATTAAATTATACGAATAAACATAATCGAATATTTATTTTATCTTACTTAGAAATATTCATGCAGCCGTTTACATAAAAATTTAACTATTCTAAAAAAAGTATTAACATAAATATTCGATTTCAATTCAGGCATGTATTTGAACAGCCAAATATTGCATATTTCATTTGAATCCAGGAGTAAAAAAAATCAATCGACTAAAAATTAGTCGAATACAATTTTAAATTTGCTTCGTAAAATTTCCACGAAAGTCCGAAATTGAAAGCAAAATTGGCACTCTTTATTCTTATACTAAACAAGAATCGCACAAATTTGTTATTTTATTCTTATTTCTTCATTTATTTGTATTTCTTAAACGCGAATAATTATTTTGTGTTAAGTTTATCGGGTTCAAGTTGTTTCTATATTATTTATATGATTGATGTTAATCAAATGAGACAAAGAAGCAGGGTGGACAGCTAGCTGTTTCGAAGCCGCTAAATTTCTCGTCCTTGAACTCAGGGGCTTGAAATTTAGTACAATCACATATAAATTGCTAAAAAAATCTGATGCTGCACAGCCTATTACTATGTAATGAGTCTACTGCACCACAAAATTAATCGATTAGCCGAATAAGTGGTAAGGTTTCGTTTAGCTACAGCTAATAGATTAGCAGGATGTATTCGTAATTTTGATTTAGTAAGACCAAAAAATATACATATATCACTTAATAATAAACAATTACATATTTAAATATTCTTACAAATTTTAGATAAAGTTGTATTTGTAGGTAAGCAGTTACTTTAGTGAATCGTAAAGGAGAGATTTATTAGTCCTGCCGCAAGCGACATCTGTTGGCGGAAACATCACACTAATGTACCTCAAGTGATTTAAATAACCACTACAAACGAAATCAATGGAACAGAAGTACCAGGGAGTCTTGTCTCAGAACTTTCTAGGTTAGTTTCTTCACTGGCCGGTATAAGTACAGAAGCGCAAGAGTAGATATCTAGTATTAACCTCAGGTGTAGATGGTTTTCGAATTAGAAATTTCTGGAAGCTTAGCTGTGGTATAAATAGTGGCACTGATTCGAGTTTGAGTACAAACAGTATTATTTCAACTGCGCTACCGCCAACAAAAAGCTTATAAAGTTACTCTAGTTTTTACAACCGTGGTGTAACAGTCTTAAAAGTGTTCAAGTAAAGTGATTTGAATAGTTAATAAAAATTGTTGAACTGTAGAATGCTGCAAATAAGCGCCATTATTACAACCTTTGTTAGAGGTGAACGATAAACTGGCCGGTAAATAATTTGATTATTACAATTTAGCAGTCAGAAAAATTTGTTTTTTGCTAAATAGTGGCAATACTTTTGAAAGTTTCAAGTCTGGAGGAAGAGCAAATGCATGAAAAATGAATTCTTTTAGGGAAAATTTTCCTATTCATTAACAATTTCAATTTGATATATTTGATATAAGACATAACCAAATGTGGTAAATGCAAAAGCCAAACCTTCTCTTGACAACACTCACTTTTTGTTAAGGGGAAGGGGTATTTATAATAATGAAAAATACTCTGCTCGATAAAATCCTACATTTAACTAACGGCATGTAGTAATAATGGCTCTAAAAGAGCAGAGTATGTTTTATTTGCATTTGCAATTAAAGCCTCCCCAAACCCGTTTTTATAAAAGGCTAAAAACGTAACAGTATTACTGACTTATTCAAGTAATAAATCGTCTGTATTTTAAAATATTAAGTAGCATTGTAACTGATTTGGGAACGCATTTGCTTATTATATGTTGGTATGATGTAAAAGCAAATTTCTTGTTCGTTCTAAATAACGCAAGTGTGGCCTTATTAGATATTCCAATAGCTCAAAAAACTAATTGGATAAAATGTATGGTATTCTCGTTTCTACTTAGCTTGTAGTTCCATCAAAAATGCAGCAGCGTAAATAAGTGCTAGGAATTTCAATCAAATTTTTAATCGATTAAATTATTCGAATAAAAATGTTCTAACAATTTGTTTAGTTTTTGTAAACTTTCCTGTAGATGTGACCACATGCAATCAAAAAATCATATACTACACAGTTCAGTCGAGTAATTACTTTAAAAATTAATCGAATAAGCGTCTAATTCCTTTTTCTAAATTTATACACAAAATAAAATTGGTTCCTAATACCAAGTTAAAATAAAGAGTCTATTCGAATATTTAAATCATTCTAATTATAAGTACAAATAAGATCGAATATTTATGAATTGCTTTCAATAATCTTATATTATCAGGTTTGTTCTGAAAACCATTTTGCTTGAAATCGAGTGATTTCTCAAAATAAGTTGCATAAAAAAATTACTCTACGCAGATCTTTTACGATTTTGCTAAAGTTAAGTCGCGTAAAATATTATTCCAGACTTCACTGTTAACTTAGAATTTTATATTACTGCAGTAACGATTATTTTGGGCTTCGAAATCACTGGATTCCAAAGCACATGATTTGCAGAACAGGCTGGTATATAAGGAAAACAGAACAGGTATGTACATATAAAAATTAACATTAATGGATTATTATAAGTAATGATGATCAAAGAGCTTAAGGTTATATTTTATTCTCATTTAGATTATGCATTATGTGTCACATTCATTAAAGTAAGAAATTATAAAAAAGCGAATCAAAAAGTATAATCGAGAATGTTATAAAAATTACGATAATTGAATTGGCGTGACGTGTGGTGACAAATTACACCAGGAAGCTGACTTTATTATTAGTTTTTTTAATTAAGACGATTAAAATGTTTTTCTTTTTTCATTATTTTTGATTTCTGAAATCACGCGACTTGAAAACACTCGATTTGCCCTTTTTTCTTTTTATGGTTTGCTGAAATATAAAAATAAATTTTGTATGCTTCCAAAAAAAATATTCGCTTCATTTCTTCCTCCCCCCCCCCCTAAAACAAAAAGCTACTTAAGGCAATAACTGGTGTTATATTTACGGACGGTGTTTCTAGTAATGCAAGATGGCTTTCAATCTCTGCTTTAGTCTTTCGAACCCCAGCTGTGGTTCTGCTACATTGTTGTCTCCGAGTCGGGTGGTGTATGATAATTCAGATTGTAGGCCGGTGGCCCACTATTCAAAAATGCCATTGATCGTATACTCTCTCTGGAAGCAGTGCGTTTGTGAAAAGGTATTTGTTGGGGTGGCGAGGACGTATACGGAGGGTCGGGCAGAGGTGGCGGTGGCGGCAGACTGTGCTGACTTAGTGAATGTTGATGCAAAGGATGTTGTTGGTATAGAGGCGGAGTTGAAGGTGATTCATGGCTAATTTGTGGCTGCTGGTGGTATGAGGAGGACGAAATGACTGGTGAAGGTAGAGGTGGCTGATTTGTTGCCGCATTCTGCTGTGTATTATTGGCCACCAAGTTGACAAAAACATTTTCTGTGTTATTCGTGGATGGCAGATAGGAAGACATGGGTCTGGCGCCATGAAAATTCGAATAGCTGGATCTAACAGAGGGTGGGCGATTATTGTACAACTCATCTGCATGCTCAACATCATTGAGATTCGTGTTTGAATGCTGATAGGTGGGATTGTAGTGGCCACCGCCCAAAGTGGGTGTGAGAGTTAAAGTGGGCGACTGAGGTTCCTCTAGTGTGGTAATGGGTGAGGGATTTTGTTGCAATTGTTGCCATTGTTGTTGCTGCAAATAAGCCGTCTGGGCATTAGTGTTGTAGTAAATGGGATCTGGTGGTATATTTTTGCGAAACGACTGATAATGATTGTTGTTGGTCTTGGTGAGGCTGCCCCCCGCTACTGCGGAAGAAACAGCATTGATGTTGTTGTGTATTTCTTGATTTAGTGAATGCAAATTGGAAGCTGTCAAGGCAGGTGTTGGGTCTTTGTGATGGAATGAACCGAATTGTTGTTTAGCGGACAGTTTGGGATGGTGGCCATGAATATGCATGGTGTTTTGTTGTTGGTCTAATAATTTGGTGACAGGATTTTGATGGTATTTGCGCCTGGAACTTCTGGTACTACTTCTGGAATGAGTGCCTGTTGCGCCAGCACCACCAGAACCCCCACCCCCACCTTCACTTCTTAAGGTATTTTTATGGCTGCCATGGCTTGAACTGCGTCTACTGGCTGTTGAGTGGCGGCCATTGCTGCCTCTATGCATTACCGAACGTCTTTTAACTCTGCGTGGAGTCATGGGTTTCAGACTCAATTCGCCATTATCACCCTCTAAGCCGCCACCACGTTCATGCATTTGGTCATCTCCGTAGTCCAGTATTGTATCAGTCCGACTTCTTAGGGTATCCAGGCTGGGTCCAAATTCAATTGAATACAATGACTGGCGATGTTTTGATTTTTTGTTAACATGCTTCACTGTTGGTGCCATGCATAAAGAACAAGAAATAAACTATTAAAAACTTGTTTCATATGATAAAAGAAAATAATTAAAAAGTTGTTTCCAAGCACAGTGGCGTTTGTTTTAAACTAATTATTCTTTCTCATGCATATCAAATTAAATTTGTTTAACTCAAAAACGCTTTAAAGTTTCGCAAAAATTCAGAAGTCAGGGAAGCTTTTAAGGCAATCGAAATAATGAACCCGTTTCAAAAAACATTCAGAGTTAACTTTTTAGACCCCAACTAAGCATACCCAATTACTTGTTGTCACTTTGTTGACAGGTGTAATAAAAATGGATTGAAAAAAACAGTTTTGGAAAAAGATTTACAAACTTACATTGTTCTCTCAATATTGATTAAAAAAATAATTTAAAACTTTTGATTTTGCTGGAAATGTTCTATTCATCATTGGCAAACAAGAGTTTAAGAGCTTTTAAAAAAGTTCGTTTGAACTCAAAAAATTGTTCTAATATAATTTCAACAATCACCACTGTGCTTTGACAAATTACAAAAAAAAATATTTTTACCTTTAAAAAGCGTTAATTATTAAATTTTAAATTAGAAGCTTAGTTATTCAAAAATAGTTTTTATTATTAATAAAAAAAAATAATAATTAGTTACAATAACAAATTAATTTTAACTGAAAAATCATACAAATTGAAGCAGCTGGAAACGAAAATATTAGAAAAACAATACAAACAAACAGAGAAAAATAATATTACGAAAAGAAAATGTAAGTAAATAAAAAACAGAAAAAACCAAAACTAAAACAGTAATTAACGAAAGTTTGCGATTCTCACATAAACTGAGTTCCCTTTTACCAAATCACAGTCTTTAAACCAGTGCAGAATTAAAAGTTCGCAGCAATTTTTCATTTTCGTTTTTAAGTTTGTCTTAAAATTATTGTTTATTTTTCAATTAATTAATTTATTTCTTTTTCTCCTTAAACTATTTTAATTACAAAAAATTGTTTATAGAATGTTCATAAATCGCTAGAACAATGCCTTAAACTAAAAATAAATTTTAATTATGTATCGTCTATTTTTAAATCGGACTCATAAATAATCCTAAAAGTCAGTGAATTTATTTAATTTAAAGTTAAATTATCACCAGTTCTCAACGCTTCCAAAAATGCCTCTCAAAGCTCGAACAAGTTCACTCTGTGAAACAGCTTTTTAGATTTCTGAAAATGTTTTTTCAGAAACTTGTATATTTATCGCAGAATATTAAAAAAAAAGTACCTATTTGGCAATTTTTAGTTTCTTTAGCAAAAATCACTTTTTGAACGCACCTGAATACGCATGTCAACTCAGGACTAGTTTCACAGATGTGTTTAAACCAAATTTTGAATTAAATTCGTTCTTTTCAAAGAAGTTGAAAAAGAAAAAGTTTTATTTCTAATTTTATAATAAATAATATGTAACGAGACCTTTTTGAAACAGATCAGCAAAGCTGGCTTGCCTGAAAAATGTGTTCGAAGGCACAGCTTTGGAAATATCTAAAGCTGCTTTTTGTTCATTATTGAGAACATATGCTTTTAGAATGGTATTTTAAAATAAATAATTAACTGCAATTGGAAATAAAAACAAGACTTTCCCCTGAGGCCTCTTTAATAAAAACAAGGCAGCCTGTACTTCTTCATGTAAAACAAGTTTAACCTATACAGCGTTTTAAAGCCTCTATTTCAAAAGGAGCTTTGTACAAGAGGGTGGAATTTTATTTTTAATTTTTGCAAAATATAAAATATTATTTTAATGTGAACAATAGTTACTTAATATATTATTTTTCTGTTAATGTTTTTCCAAACTTTGTTACTTCAAAAGAATTTATGTTGGGTTGCGCCAAAAAACACTTTGTGGTGACTAAATATCGTTCAACATGAACCTGAGGCATGGTATATTTTGTTGTGAAAGTACACAGAAATTAATAAGGTTCACGGATCTACAAAAATTCTATAACTCCCTATAGCGTTGTATCCGAAGTTATCATACCGAAACAAAGTTCAGAGTAGTTCCACGAAAGCAGGGCATTAGCTTGAATCATAAAGTATTTAAAAACAGTAATTTTTCAAAAAGTTTTTTAAAGTCCCATTTTAAATGTACTTAATAAAAGTACTATTCTATGAGGTACTTAAAATCTTCAAAATTAAAAAGATAGTTTCTAAGTGCTGTTTTAAAAGATAAAAGTTACTTTTTTCAAATATTTTTTTTAAAGGAACACACCTTTTCTAAAAGCACTTCTTTAAAAAAGGTACTATTTCAAAAACTAATTTTATGGGGTTATTTTCATATGAGCCTATCTAAGAATAACTTCTTTGAAAGGTAATTTTTGAAGTACTCGTATAAAAAGTACTTCAAGATCTTTTTCTGGAAGTTTGTTTTTTTAAATATTTTTAGTTTTACCAGTCGTTTCTCAGAAGCTACTCTATTGGAAAGTATATTTTAAAAATTAGTTTTTAAGGTTTATTTTTCAGAGGTACATATATTCTTAGAAAGTACTTTGCTTAAAGTACACAGCTTAAAATCTACTTTTTAAAAAATACCTTTCAAAGTCACTTTTTAAAACGTTTTTTTTTTCTAAAGTTACTCTTTAAGAGTTTTTATTCAAGGCACTTTTTTGAAAGGTAATTTCATAAAAGTGGTTTTTTCAAAAGGTGCTTTTTTGAACATATATATATTATTGTGCTCCTTTTTAGAAGGTACCTTTTAAGAAAAAAAATTGTATTGTTCACCTTTTTAAGGGTTAGCTAAACAGCTGCCCTCTAAGGGTGCCTTTGAGAAGGTACTTTTTAAAGGATACTTTTTAAAAAGCTCCTTTTTACGAAGGTACTTTTTAAAATAACTTATTTAAAAGGTACTTGCTTGAAAGATATTGCTCTTATAGGTACTTCTTAAAAAGTTTTTTTTTTAAAAGATACTTTTTGAAAAGGTACTTTTTGAAAACGCAATTTAAAAAAAATTTATTTAAAAGAATGATATTCTTCTTAAAGGTACTTTTCTAAAAGGTGCTTTTTATAAGATACTTTTTAAGAAGGTACTTTTTCAACATATACATACTTTTTTAAAGACACTTCTTTGATAGGTACTTTTTTGAAAGCTGTACTTTGTTTTTTGTTAGGCATTTTTTAAAATGTAAATATTCAAAAGGTATTTTGCATTTACTAGTACTTTTTTAAAAGGTGTTTCTTAAAAGGTACTTTTTAAAGGGTAATTTTTCTAAAATACATATTTTTTTGTTACGCACTTTCTTGAAAGGACTTTGTTTTTTGTTAGGCGCTTTTTTGAAAGGTACCTTTTTAAAAGGTAAATGTTCAGAAGTAATTTTTAAGAGGTAGTTTGTTGAAAGTTACTCTGAAAAGGAATTTCCTCGAGGTAGTTTCTTAAGAGGTATTTTTCTGAAGGATACTTTTTATAAGGAAATTTTTAAAAGATACTTTATTAAAGGTACTTTTTAATTCATAGTTTTTTAAAAGATACTTTTCAAGAAGGAATATCTTCTTAGAAGGACACGTTTTGTTAAATAATTTTTTTAGCAGGTACTTTTTAAAAAGCGCCCTTTTTAAATGGTACATTTTCAAAAGGTACTTTTTAATAGGTACTTTTCATTAGGCACATTTTTAAAAGGTACTTTCTTTAAGGGTACTTTTTTAAACGATGATTTTTCCAAAATTCATTTTAAAATTGAAGTTTCTAAAAACATTTTTTTAAAGGCTACTTTTTCTTAATTATATTTTCATTGAAATTCTATTTTCATTGCAAAGAGTTGCTTTCTCAGAGGAAATTTTTAAACATGGCATATTTATATTAGAATGTTCTTTGTAAAATTTAATTGCTCTGAATGAATAGCATCAGTTTCAAAAAACTCCGTTTTGAAAAGAACAATTTTAAATGGTTTTTAAGAAACAGCACACAAATTATTGTATTTGGTATTGACTGAAATAAGGAAAAAAATTCATTCCACATTTCATTCGTGCAGTGGCCAAAAGATGACGTTTAACGCAATCGTATCGACTAATCGTATTATTTCTAGAAGATTTTATCAAATTTATAAAAGTATCTTTAATGTATGTCAGCATCAGCTAGTCCGTTATCGAATTTTATTTTTATTAGAAAGCGTAAGCGATGTGATTTTGCCAAAGGATACCTGGTAAAAATTACTTTTCTTTAAAACATCTCAAAAAAAAAACATCTAAAAAATTAATTTAACACAAATCTCGATCACAAAGTCAACAGAACTAAAAAGTCACTGTAAAGAACCTTAAAATCCAGGCCCCCACCTTCGAAGAATTTCAAAAGTTTTGAATAACTGTAAACAAATTTTGAAAATGATAGTATAAAAATTTCATTATTTTAAATTTTATTAGTGTTCTCATTTCTTTCGTCCTCTTAAACGTGCTCTCTATTTGTAGTCACACTCCGTTGCTAAGCTTAACACAAATTAATTTGTTAATTCCCTTAAACTTAATTAATATTAAAACAAAAATATTTCTTTAAAAAAGGCTTTACATATATATTTAATTTAATTCTTAAGTTTTAATTCTCATAACAATTAGTTTAATAGCTTTTATTAACAATATTAATTCCGGCTTTACCTCTACTTTATTAATAACTTGTTTTAATTTGCTTTGTAAATATGTATGTAATTAATTTTACAATAATTTGTTTAAAAGTTTTACAAACTTGAAGGCATTTCTTATGTTTTTCTTTAAATTATTTTCCAAAAAAAGCTTTCTGTTTTCCTAACGAATTCAATTCCTACACAATAAACATTTAATTATTTAAATTTTTCATTAAACATACATATAATTTGATTTATCATTTTGTTTTAATAAAGTTTTTTTTTTTGATTTCAATAAATTTTTTTTTATTTTGTTTTTATAATATCACAGTTGAAAATAATAAAACAAATACATTTATTTATTTGTAAATTTAAATGTGTTTTCTTTTCATTAAACATTAATATATTAAACTTGTTTAAATGGCGTTATAGTGTTTCATAAAAAAAATTTGTCTGTTTTTTGTTAAGCTTCGCTATTTTTAGCTTGTTGTTATGTTTTGGCAAAAAGAAAAAAATATTTTAGCAGCTAATTTTAAGAGCATGGAGAAGCAAAACTGCTTGCTATTTATTTCGTATAAAATTTCAATAAAATTGTTTCCGCTTGGACAGTGGTTTCTTTCAACAAAAACAAAACATTCAATTTATTGGCATCCCTGATGCCAGGAATAAAATAAAAAGGCATATTTGTAATAGGTTCATATTTTTCAAAAAAAATAATTATTTTGGGAATATTCTTAAATGGTTTTAAAAGCACGTTTGTATTTTATTCTTTAAATGAGGCTGGTTTTTAGCAAGTAATTCTTTTAAATTAAATTTTTGTTTTCAAAAATTTTTTAAGTTTTTGATTTCAAATAAAATAATGTCTTCCTGCAGTTTTCTTTTAAAATATACCTCTTAACCCATGGGGAACGAAAAATATCGCAGAAAATTTTTTTTATAATTTTCCTACGCCTTCAGATATTTCACTATTTCAGACAGTGGCCAAAAATTAACGATTTTTACCTTCTACAGGAAAAAAACATACTGACTGATATGAACCTTTCCACATAAGAAGGGTTAATGGGGGTATGTATGTGTTTTAAAGGCACATTTCTCACAAAGGTTTTTTTTTTGTAAAGTGTGGCAGTTTTTGAGGACAAACCTGGGTTAAAAATTTTGATACTATGTTTTGATAAATTTTATTAAAATTTATTATTCATTTATTTATTATATTACTACACGGAAGAAGCTATTCGAAGGAGAGCCAAATATAGGCAAACAAATAAATAAATTTAAAAACCTATAGCTCGAAAAAATAAAATGATATCTAATAAATTTCTTTAAACTTAAAAAAAAAGTATTATAAGAACTTTTAGGTTGACTTTAGTACAGTGGAACCAATAAGATATGTGCGCGTGAGTGAGTTTTGCTCACGTCACTCACGCTCCCAAGCAAAAATTTTTTTGTCATGCATTTTCACGCCCGAAAAACAAAAATAAAATTCTCACGATCCATCAAGTTTCCATTAAAACAAGGACTTTTTGACGTTTATTGGGAATTGTATAAAACTTTTATAAGATATTATTTTGAATGTAGATTTTGTATAAATCTGAACTTCTATTAGTAAAACATTGTTGCAGGTATAACCCTGACTTAAAAGGATTTATGCTGTGATCGCTTGTAAAGACAGGCATAGCGTTCAGTTACACAAAAGACGAAAAATTATGTGGCTTTGCTTTTCTTTTAATATCCGCCTGGCATCGAAGAATACCTTCACTTGTCACATTGCTAAAGGATTAGTATGCACGAAATTTTATAATTTAATAATTTTAAATCACGTTCACGCACTCATGTATGATTTTACTAAGTTTTAATCACGATCACGCGTAATTCACGACAACCGCACCTCTTTATTACCAATTGCCGTAAAATGACAAAGTGTGCTGCCAGATGCTTACAGATTTTGTATGCGAAGCTGGAGTTGGTTATACCATGAAAAAATGTGTGTACGGAAAATAAAAAAAAATACGATTTTGGATGCCGTAAACCGTTTATGAATTTACGAAAACACTTTTCTTTAGCAGCGCTGTTTTACGAATATTTTCATATTTCCCTTAGCAAATTCCGCAACTTCAATATTGAATTATTAACAAACTACACTCATTTGGCAAACTTTGACTTCAGTTTTCGGAAGGTCCATGAACTCCTCTACAAACTATTATTTTTTTTATATTATTATTCTAAACTTTACCGAGCTTTTATATTACTAATAAATATATTTTTATAAGAAAATAGTTAAGTGTTTTGAAAAAATTGCTGACATTTTTTTAAAAAAAAAAAGAGTTTTAGAAACTTTCAGTAGCAAATTTCTTATATAAAATTTGTTCTAGAATGTATTTCAGCAATACTTTATTTTGTATGAATACCGGGATTTTTATCAATGAAGATTTTCATTTTCCTCAAAAAGTAACCATTTTCATCACGGATTTTTTAAGGTTAATATTTTTGTATTTATTTACAAAATGAGTTCGGCTTGAGTACCTTTCAGTAACTAATTTTACACCAAATTTAAAGTGATATAGGATATCAATTTAAATTTTTATTTAAATATTTATTATAAATAAATATTAAAGGTCAACATTATACAGCTAATATTTTTGAAAAACTTGCTTTTGCAAATGAAAAAATTATATTTTTTAATATAAATTTTAAAAATATTAATTTTCTTATGTAGATTCCAGGAACTAAGAATGTCTTCAATAAATTTACGCCGGTATTCATAAAAATTAAAATGTTGCTGAGATACATTTTCGAACAAATTTCATATGAAAAATTTGTTCTCAAACTTATTTCAACAACATTTTATTTTTAATAAATACCGGAGTTTAGTTTTTGTTGAAAAACCACTTTATTATTTTGATAAATGTTTTCTTAATTAATTATTTTAATTTCGAAGAGTTAAATATTAAATTTTCGCACCATGAGGTGGGTATAAAAATTTGTTCACCAAATATTTGTATTTACTAATGAAAAAAATAATCCTCTGAGGAAAACATTCTCTGGGATAAATTCCATAATATTGTTTTATTCGGCCTTTTGCGCTGTAACAACATTAAATTGTTTTACCCTAGTATCACCACTATTTGCATGTGATACTCTTTTTTAAATCTTTCTTTAATAATTCGTTTTTTTTTAGATATTTTTCTTGATGTTGTTTTTTTAACTTTCTTTACAAATATTTGCTTGCACTAAGGTCTAAGCATGATGACTTTTTTCTTCTTCACAAGGAGTTTTGGACTATTATCAGTCCATTGAAAATCTTCTTTATTAAAGAAAACTTCCTACAGAAGCTAAAAATGTTTAAGCAATTTTTTTATAAAAATCCAAAAACACCTCAAGGGTAAACTTTATTGCAAGCAAATGTTTTTATGTGTAGGTATTTATATTTTACTTAAATTTTGTTATATTTTTTATTTAAAAAACATTTTGGGATTTTCTTCATTTAAATTTTCTTGATTTATTTCTTTTCTAGAGAAATAATTGATTTAAAATCTGAAATAATTTCTTTCGTCAATTTCTTTCGCCATTAAAACAATATAAAAACTTATTATCATGTAGACATATAATTCTTTTAGCACAAATATATAGTATATGCAATGAATATTTACTCATTAAATTTGTTCAACAAAATTGAGCACATTTGGCAAATATTTGAACAAATTTCATGAAACCAAAAAAATATTTTTTGTTTGATTTTCCAACAGTCAATTAAATAGGAAATTTTTTAATATTAATTAAAAAATGTGTGGTATTGGTAAACGTTTTTTTTATTTTGCACTAATCAATTATTCCAATTAAATCTTTAATTGATCTAATTAAATTTTTAATTGCATCAATAAAAGTTTTACTTCAATCAATTAAAAAGTTTAAAAGTGAATTCAATTTTCTTCTCTGTAGTACACTGAAAGAATTATTTATGAAAAATTAACGAAACAAGACATTGATTTTACAATACTTTAATGAAATAATTTCTGTAATCAATTAATGGATCCTGTAATCAATTAATGGATCCATTAAAATCACCAATTGAAAATGTCTGAGACATGTCATTACCAGTATTAAACTTGTTCCTTGTTCTAATGAACATATGTTAATCATATATGCTTGTATGTTAAAAAATTTAACAACAGCATATTAAAAATTTTGTATGGAAATTTCTATACAAAATTTTTAATATACTGTTGTTAAATTTTTTAACATACAAGCAATAGTTTTTATTTCCCAAAATAAATAAGAAAAGAAGGTCACAAAATAAATTTAAAAAATGAAACTATTTTCGGCTAAATTATTAATAAAATTTTTATCAGTGTAGTAATATGAATTTCATCAAATATTTGGTTAATGCAAACTTGAGAATTTGTTTAAATTTTATAAAAATTGCATTAAGTTACAACCAACCAGTTAATGAACTAATGACATCAGTTCATTATATCTAAGAAATTTAATTATGTTTTAATAAACACACATACGTTAATTAAACATTTTTGTTCAAATCGAGTATCGAAATTTGCCACATACGCAAACAAGTGCTCTTTTTCAACGAATATTTTTGATTTTCATTTTTTAATCTCATAAAAAAGTAAACAAACAACACATCGCACACACACACTTTTGATTTTTAGTGCACAACATTAAGGAAATATTATAAAACAATGAGCTAAACAAAAATATTAAAACGTTAAATTTTATCAAACACATCTCAGCAAAAAGCTAAAGAAATCTTTCGAATCAAGGATACCACTTTGGATAATAAAGCCAACAACATAAGGCCTTATAAGACTTATTTCCCGTTTAAAATATATGATGTTTTCGTAAGACGAAAATAACGCTAATGTTTGTCTTTTACTGAGATGTCATAGTTAAAGAATCCACACAACATAAAATTATTTTACATTAATTAAATAAACACAAATCTTTTACTTTCTTTTTGGCAGCTCAGGCAGGCAGACAGATTTCTTAAAAATGTATATGAGAATCATGAGTGCAGTTCATAAGCGAGTTTCAGTTTAAGCAAGTGATCTCTCCGCGCATCTTTGAAACCTTTTTTGGCGCCTGTTTTCAGTTTTATTTTTTTATTAACTTAAAACTACAACACTTAAATGTTAAACATCAGCAATCGCAGTCTATCAGGCTAAAACAAAAACAATTTTAACTCAGCTTTTTATAAAAAAAAAATAAAGAATAATCAAACGAGAAAAACAAAAATTTACAAATGTAAAGTTGTGCAAGAAATGTGATGAGAAAAATGCATCGAGATGGAGTTTTTTTTTTTTAAGAAATGAACGAATGGAGGGAACAAAGTTTGTCGGTCAAAGGAATTAAGCAAATTTGTTTAACTCAAAAGTATAAGATCTTCTTGGCAGTGAGAATGAATAACTTCCTCTAAGAAATATATGAGTATTTGGAAAATTGCTGACATGCAGTCCGAGTGAAGGTTTCTGGAAAATAAACTATTTAAAAAAAAATAGTTTAGACTCAATAATCTATCGATTTTTTAGACTATCTGCTAGTTTATCGTTAACGAACCTGTTCGAGCGTCTCATAAATACAAACGAAATGTTGAAATTTGTTGTTTTTTGAATGTATTTATGCACTCGAATAGATTCGATATCGATAAACAGAAAGTAAAAAAAAACACTTGTTTTGAAACATATACAATTAATGTGCATGCTTTTAGGAGCCGAAAAAATAGTCTGCAAGGTGAATTTGTTACCCCTTTCAATGTTCAATGTTTCAATGTGAAAAAGTTCACGCGCTCACCTTTTGCGCACCAGAAACAGAATATATGTATGATTTCAATATTTTTAAAATTTTCACTTCATTTCTGATGGTGTTCAAAATTAAAATATTTTAATTGAATAAAGATTATACACTGAAACTGTCATAGTCACGTCTCTTGGCAGTTGATGTTAAGCATTCTGCTAAACACTTAAGTATCACTTATCACAAAAATTGGACAGAAATCCTTTCCAATAAACATTTTCGTAGCTACTAAAGATCACTGCCATGATATCTGAAAAACAAACCAGTCACTATGTCCTTGGAAATAGCAAACATCAAATAGCTGATAAACCGTCAATACTGTAATGCATACTCTATGATTTTCAATATAACTTTTCTAGGTTTTAAGGAACTTATGTATAGCCTTACTAATTGAAAAATGTTTAAAAGCTGTTTAAGCAATAATTTATGTAATTCATAATAAAAGTGTAATGCTCCTTAAAGTAGGCACTTCTTTAAAAAAAAAATTGCTTTGCTGCTTCGAAAACTAACGTAAAGTTGTTTAAGAACAAAAACTATTGTAATTTTTTAATGCAGGGTTTTTGTTTGTTGTTAGCTAATAAATTGGAAATCTCATGGCATTAAATAAAACTGAATTTAATTTTATAGCCAAACTATATGATTCACAATTGCTAATAATTTTATCGGGCTTTCTAGTTCGATCTTTACTTCCTCTAAATTGAGAAGGAATTTTTTCTTGCGATAAAATTGTAGTGGTCTGGGTTCGTAACAAATTTTTGTGCTGATGAGCGACGCGGTGGTTGTGAAACAGCCATGGTACATACCCCAGCCAGTAAGTCTTCAACTTTACTTTTCTAGTCCTCTTTAAAAATGTTGATCACTCCAATTTTATCATAAAAAATCCTTCTTAATTTGCAGGAAGTAAAAGCCCGATAAAATTACTAAGAAAAACATAATTTATTTTTACACTTCAGTTTATAGAAAAAACGCAAGTGCAAAGATTGACCATAGCCAACAGCAGATGATGTTTGCCACAGAAGAAATATTCACAACATAGTAACTGTATGTTCTGTGTGAAGATTATGAAAACATAGTTTAGACAGTTCTACACACCACTTTACAAAGTTTAAATTTATTTTTAAGATTATCTAACTTTGCACAGAACTTTGAAAAGCTTTTAAAATATTTTCAGCAATAATTCATGCAATACATATTTTCATTTAACCGCTCCTTAAAGTATGCAATATATTTAAAACTTTTTTGTTTCGAAAGGAAACGCATTTTCTACATTCGATTAAAAATAAAGAGCCTTCACTTGCTATTGGTTAATGAATTAAATCTCTCATAAATTATTTAACTTATTGTATTAAGCCAAACCGAATTCAGATTAAGGCTTCCAGAAATTTTATAAATTAATCATAATCAGCAGCAGCCTCATGAAGGAGATTGTTGCCACAGAACAAACATTTTAATAATTTACTGCAGATACGGCCTAAACGAAAATTATGGATACAATTTATCGATACCTAGAAACGCGATGTAAATTTAAGTCATTCATTTACAGTTCCACTCTACACTTCGCTGAGTTTATTACGGAAACGTCCGTCGTACGCAAGCCTTGCTTGTTGATGTAACGTCTGAGCAGTCTCTAAAAGGTTCTGATCCAGTGGCAGCTGAATATGAATAAATTTCTTCCTTAAATACATTTAAGATGTACGTCATTTGTGATACATTGGAATTAAAACAATCCCAAATTGCAAAAACATGTGTAATAATAAATGAAAATCCAAAAATAAATTTAATGAAATCCCTAAATCATTACGATTGAGTTCGCTAATCCTCATATCAAATTTTGTATTCATATTTCGAAAAATATATCTCCGGTTTGGGGATAAGACTAATCTGACAACACTGCTTTAAATCGAATAAACGGTCGGCTCAAAGTACCTCGATACCAGGTAGCCTATAAGCCCAGCTAACTACTGCTTTTAGTCTGAAGATCTGTCAAACTACACAACACAAACACAGAAATGCGAACAATTGGCTGGCAGAATTTAAAGTATTTCTGCCAACAAAATGCATGAAATGTTTGTTGGCATTCTGTTTGTGGTAGTTATTTGGTATCGAGGCAGCTCAAGTATAATACAATTTTGTAGAATATGACAATGTTTATCCCATTTGCGCAAATATCAAATCCAAAGATCAACGTAACTCTGTGTATGATTTTGTGTGTTATCATGGTGAAACCGGACTGTTATTGAAAGCATGAGGTTGTCGTATGTATTGACAGTCTCACCACGCAAACAATAAAAAGCAGGTTTTTGTAGAGTAGCACTAATCTAATAAATAGGCCTTGATCAAAACCATTTAGATTTTTACTCAGTTCACTGCTTAAATCGAACAAACATTGCCATGCTCTACGCAAGTGTGCTGAACTCTGCCAGGCTGGAGCTCTGAACTTGTAGTGCTTTTAACAAATAGGTTTTCTTCGCAAATATCTTTTACCTACAAGCGAGGAGTTTGTAAAACATAATTTGATATTTTTTCAATTTACAATTTTGGTTTCAAAAATTGTTTGCCAAATTTTTTGTGATTTTGTTCGTTCATCAGGAACATTAAACAATGAAACCACTTTTTAAATTTCAAGTCCAGTTCAGCATAAATTCTCTAAATTTTTTTTTAACTACCAGTACTTAGTTATAAAAATCCACGTCCATTGCCTCAATTGATTAGGCTGCGTAGCCCAACTTGCGATCACTTGAAATATTGGTTCTGATAACACCGTCGCCACCCGTCATCGAATTGCAATAAGAACGTGGACGTACTTTAACATTATCCCTACGACCACTGCGCCGATTGACATGTGGTGCCAACTCTTCTTGAGTGCGCTGGCTGTCTTTGGAGCGATTCGAGTGCTCGTTGAGAGCTCGTTCTTTGTCTTTTAAAGAGCCATTGCCATTGCGAGCCGAAGACAAACGGTCATGGGAACGGGCTTTCGAAATTGTAAAGGTGCGATTAGAACCACTATCGAAAGCATAGCCAGGTGGCGTATCGCGTATTTGATCGCAAAAATTTGCCGAATTTTGCATGGGAGCATGAGATCTGTCATTACTTGAGTGCTGCTGACGTTGGCGACGTGCTATACGCGACGCCACCGGAGATCTAGGTATGTATTGTGTGGGCATGGCATAGCGTTCGGTGACATCGGGCGACAAGTCCGGATAGGGCCCGGTGCCAGTGCGAGGCTGAAATATGTGAGGTCGGGGCTGAGGTGGTGGCGGTGGTGTTACCTCTGAGGGTGACACGAACTCAGCACCATATGAGACCGGCACCTTGGGCAAAGGTATGTTAGTGGGTCGAGGAGTTGGTTTCTGTGCTGGGCAAGCAGAATTCTGCCGATAAGGTGTGGGCGAATAGGCTGGATGAAAAGGCAGACCGTTCTGCTGATACAAAGCTCTTTGGGCTGAATTCAAATCAGGGCTGTGATTAAAGGGCTGTAAGATAGCACCATGTTCTAGTAGAATACCAGAGTTATCATGATAATTTTGCACCACTGTTTGTGACGAATTATTATTCGGACTTGTGCGCAATATCTGTTGCTGGTTGCTGCCGCCACCACTAATGTTGTTGTTAAGAGAACCTTGAGAGTGTGGCGATTTCAAGGAGTTGGGAGAATTATTATTTTCCCCCTGTTGCAACGGAGGTGTCAGATAATAATTACCCGGTGTGGGCTTAGTAAAGGGTACATAAGTTAAACCCTCGCGCGGTTTAAGATTTTGTATGGTAAAATTATCTTCTTCAAATGCTTCATCAAAGTGATTGGACGTGGTTGTGGTATCGTTTAGGTTTTGTGAGTATTTCATATCCGTATGCGGGCCAGCGCTGGCGTTATTTGCCGCGACGGCGGCATGCTTAAAACTACTGTAACTGGACGATTTGGCCGGTTTGGGTTTGGAATGTATGCGAGCAAAATGACTCTCACCATTTAAGCTATTCAAGGCATGCTGAACTTGATTGTTGTTCAGGCTATTTGTCAAACTATAGTTGCTATTACTTAGCGAGCTATTTAGAGCATTTCCCCCAGCCGAACCCAAGCTGGGGGTGGCGGTGTGTTTTAAACTTGAATTCAAGTTTTGTGTAGAGTTTTGTAAAGAGGCGTACGATAGAGAAGGTGTAGTGTCTTGGGTGGGAGACTGGGTCAGCAGCATTTGTCTCCTAGCACCGTTAACGTATAGCTGGTGATCAGCCTTGGCGGTACTATCATCATAATAGGCCGGTATGATGGGCTGTTTCGGAGCCAGATCGATATTGGCTGGAAAAATGCTATTCGACGAAGAGGGTTGAATTTTGCGACCCTGCTTGGGACTATAAAGCATATGGGTTAAAGAGTTACTGCCATTACTGGGGTTAGGAGTATAACTACGGCTAGTTTGCGGCGACATATTTCTATGGCGCCTTCTATGATGATGACTACTGCCGGTGTTAAACGGTTCAAACTGACTACTGGTACTAACCAAGCTACCATTATAACTGCCCTCCCTGCGACTGTGGGTATTAGAATATTGTTGTTGGTGTTGCTGCAGCTGCAGCTGTAGGTGTGGCTGTGGCTGTGGCTGCGACTGCTGCTGATTATGATGATTGTGATGATTATTATGATGTGTGTGTATTAAGAAAGTGTTGCTGTTGTTTGCATTGCTATTGCTATTAATAAAATTGTTGTTGCTAATTCTATTGCTATTGCTATGGCTAATAATGCTGTTGCTCTGTTGCTGTTGTTGTGGTTGTTGTAGCTGTAGTTGGTTGCTGTTGTTGTTGTTAGTTGTATTTATAGCTGAAGATGTTAGAATTTGTTTATGAAGAGATGTTTGCTGAGAGGATGAGTAAAATTTTTTCGTTGCAGTTGGAGTAGTAATTGAAGTAGTAGTATTTGTACAAATTGCATGGTTACTGTTACTGAGATGATGGTTACTATTATTGAGACTGTGATGTGTATGATTTTGATTCTGATGTTTATTTGAGAGCATAGTGGCACTGGCTGAAGTTGGTATGCTTGTATAGCTCACGTACATTGGATGGACCACGGTATGTTGTGGACTCTTGGCATCACCATTCATAAAATCGACTGCTCAATCCATAGAGATTATTTGAGAAATGGGGACGACGGTACATAAATAGGTTTTATATTGTTTATCAGAGTTTTATCGCACAGCACACATGCACGCACGCGCATTACACAGACAGAGTCAGAGCGTTATAGTGTTCGTTTTGTTACATAAAATGAAAAAAAGAAGAGAAGAACATTAAATGATTAAAAATGCATTTAATGTTTCTTTCTTTTCTTGTGATTTTTTTTTCTTATTTGAGTTTTTACTTAAATTAAAATACTTAAAATAGAACTAAAAAGTATTTTTGTTTATACGTAACATGTTTGTGGGCATATTGCTGTTATGGATCTTGTCAGGGATGGAAATGATTTAGGCTGGAAAATATTTAGGAATGTTAGGTTAAGTTAGGGGGAATATTTGAATTTGTAGGTAATGAAGCTGGTGTTACATTTAATGATTTTATGCTTTTATAATTTTACAAAAAATTCAAATTTCTTTTTTGAATCAAATCTTAATATACGGGTATTTAGTTATGATGAGTATTGGACAATACACACAATACAATCGATTTTATGTATTTATTAGAGAACAAAACATTTTTTGGTGATATTTATAAAATAATCAAGCAACATAGATAAAATTTACATAAAAAAATTTGTTATTAAAAAAAATATTTGTTTAGGCGAAACTTAATTTATTCGTTTTTCAAGACGGCTTCAAAAGTGCTTCATAAATATTTTCCTTTGTACAAAGTACTATAAAAAAGACATCTTCGAAGTCTAAAAGTATGGTCACATGGACACACATGCTAACCACTAAATAAAGACTCCCCTACCCTCTTGTTAACCACTGTTTTGGCCCAGAAAAAAAAAAAAAAAAGTATAAACATTAGGCTGGTCCGGCTTGTATGGTCAAAAATGTATCGATATTGGGCCACCGATTTTTTAATAACTTTTTTCAAGAGAAAAAGAAAATTCCACAAAAATATGTTAAAAAATAATTTTCGATAAGTTTGAGTTCTGAGAAGGCGGATCGGTATGTTCAACAAAAATTTTGGGGAGAAAAAATTATTGGAAGCCGGTCGTACATTTGACCCCTATGCGGGCACCCTGGGGGAAGAAATTCAAATCTGAGATTGAACGTAGATAAGCCGAATATATAACCAACTCCCAGTGAATTTCTCTCCCCAATATTCTTTTCAAACATGAGCCGGCCCTGCACCACTCCCCTTTAGGGGAGCTCCCATACAAAATTACAAAAAAAAAAATAAAAATCGCATGCCTTCAAATTATGATTTTTCGGTATGCCAAAAGCTATCGAAAAACTGGTGGCACAATATCATATCAATAATATCAAATTTAATAAACATTGAGATGTGGTGTGTCGAGAAACACTTGCGAAATAAAAAATTAGAAAAGAAACGTAAAAGTATTACATTTTACAAGAGTATACCTTAAGGTTATGTTCCCTCAACGAGCAATTATAAGCTTTGCTGCAACTAAGTATTTGCTCCTACAAGAACTGCGCAACAGCAAATTCATATTTGCTTGAAGTGCTGCACTTGCTCGTTGAGCAAACATAACCTTAAAATATATTCTTGAAGAACTTAATGTTTTTACATTTTTTTTCTTTTATTATTGTTTTACACATGTCAATGGGTATAAACTTTAATTGTTTATATGCATATATTTACCCAAATCAGAAGTCAACAAGAAAGTAGTGGTCACGTTACTTTGGACAAAAATTTACAATTATAACTGTTCTTACGGATTAGAGTTAAACGGTCAAAAGGGCTTCTTCCAGAAAAATACCTGTGTTTTCAGAAAACCTTATAAAAAATGTTATTTCGGTTTGATTAGTTTTTTTTTCTCTTTAGTTTCAGGTTGAATGATTTTGTATGCACTGCTAAACTTTTGGTTCCACTTCACGACAACTTGCCTTTGCAGTTGGTTTTAATAATAATGAGTTCTTGGATGTTGAGCGTTACCAATGTCAAACAGTTGGGAGCGTTATAGAGCTGCCCAGGGATGGATAATGCGACACCTTTGTTCACTCAAGTGTGAACAATTACTTTATGTGTGACCATAAATAAATTAAATGCAGTTTTAAGCATGTTTTATTTACCTCCATGGCATTAACATACTAAAAAAAATAGTTTGACGATGTGGCATAAAAAAATTGAAATTTATTTAAAATTTTATTTTATTGTTTGAACTGTAGCCGATTTTAATGCAAAGCATAAAATGTTAAACAGGCTCAAGCTCAATTTTTTAAATTATAGCTTTCACTTATCTATTGACCACTTATAAAAAAAATAGTTTCTCGCAACGAAGTCAATATTGCACTAAAATCACATTTGATTTTTAGAAAAGTGTTTCGTTAGTGAAACACCATGTGTGCCAAAAGCCAAATCAAACCTAATAGAAAACTACATGCAGATATTGAGACTAAAAGTATTTTTCTTAACAGCACTTTTGAAACAGTCTTACATTCATTTAATGATGAGCTTGTTAACAAAGTTTCATTTCAATTTGAATATAAAATAAATTTAATAATTTTCATACATATATACAACAAAACATTTAATTAAACTCAATCATCAAAATATGCAGATACATACATTCATAACATTTGATAAGTATGAACATTTATTGAATTGCGATAATGATTTTATGGTTAAAAGTTTTTTATAAATTAAATAACAGTGGTTTTAAAACTTGCAATTTATTTATAAAATGCTTATAAAACAGATCAAACGATAAGAAAATGCAATAAAACTTTCATTCTTAGTAAAAACAAAAATGCATAATAAGCAAAAGCAATATTAGTAGCGCTTGCAGAAAATAAAATTTTAAACACATGCAGCTATTCATAAAATTAAAACAATCATGCAGATTTTGCGGTAGATAAGAATTTATTATTTGGTTTTTTCCGACCCCTTTTTTATTTTATATATTTATTTTCTTGAGCTAAAGGTCTTTTATTAAAATTATTTAATTATTTTTGTCGATATTTCGCTCTCCTTCTTCAGGATAATAATTATGAAAAAAGTTTTGATTATTATTTTCCTGAAGAAGCTATTCGAAGGAGAGCGAAATATTGACAAAAATAATTAAATAATTTTAATAAAAGACCTTTAGCTCAAGAAAATATATATATAAAGGTAGATAAGAATATGAGTAGATTGTTTTTTCAAAGTCGTAAAGAATTTAAATCAAGTGTAAAAGAGATTTTTTTTCTTATGCGCTTTCCCTGGGGTCTATTTGAAACAAGGCGAATTCACAGCCAGGAGAAAGTACTGATGAAATTAAGGCGAATTCAAATCAAGGTGAATGCTTTACAATCTACTGCACTAAATACACACTAACACATATATTTTGTTAGTGTAAATTATTTATTGGTTGCCATGGCAGATTCATTGCCAGGTAGGTGCCTAAGAATTCGCCGCACAACACACACACAAACTAAGACATCATTTTGTTAGTGTAATGTGATTTTTGTTGTCAGGGTCTGAAAGTTATATTTGTACTTTTGTACTACTTTTCTACCACCAAAAATTTTTATAATAAAATGGCACTTACTTTTTTGTAAGTAAAGAGAAAAACAATTTGACGTGTAAGAGCTATTTGATGCAAGAAGCAAAAAATAATCACCTGTGCTATCAACTTGTTCATATTGTATGAATTCGCCTTGATTGGTTGTCAAGACCAACGGCAGTTTATTGCCAGGTTCGGGCACGATAATTCACCGCACGATATAAAACGAATATAAAGCGCCCAGGACATGTGCAACAAACTCGTCACACGTTTGATTTCGCATGTGCGTTCGTGCTTGTTGAGCTACACGCACATGCCATGGGCTCTACTTGAAGCTAAAATCAAAAGTTTTTGATATTTTTCTTGAAGTAATTTCTTCCACTATAGCGCGACAGAAAAAGCCTCAATTGGTTTGAAATTTCGCAGTGGATAGATACACAAATGTGCGGATGAAAATTTTGCTTCTTTGTGTTTTTTTTTTTTGCATACCTGAATGCCGGATATCTCTAAATGAGATTGTGAGACATTCAGACCTGGAACTTCTCCGGGTACCTGGATACAACGCTATGTCCGGAAATGAAATGGCCGATGAACTGGAGAGGTCTGGTACCCGCCTACAACAGGAGGATCTAGACGAATTCGTTGGTGTTCCCCTCAATGATTGTAAATAGCTAATACAACGACAGCTGTTAAGAACTGCGCAGAAAAGGTGGTCGAACGAGATCACTTGGCGAATATCAGGACCCACGTGGCCCAGCTATGATTATAAGAGAACTTTGGTTTTGTTGGACTACGGGGTTGCCCTTCGTAATCATAAGTCGGAAAGCCTTGCGGCTGAAACCTACTGTCTTTGGGGTACACGTCTGGGAATAGAAATATGTTCTGCAGCTGTACATTGCAAAAGAGATTAGATAGCTTGAGCTTCTCAACAAGGAGCCAAAACAAGTAGCAAATAAATTGCCATTTTTATGTAAAATATTTCTATATTAATATCAAAAATTAAACTAGACAGCTCAGACTTTTTAAAATTTTACTTCTGGAGTAATTTGCTAATTGCCATTTCAAATACCTCCTAGACTCTTACTATATGAATAGCAAATAAATTATCTAGCATCATAGAAGAAGCAATCAAGCTTTGATATGATCTCGTATATATCATCTTTAACATCCAGTAATTGTATTCTAACTTTCACATAGAGCGAAGTGAATTTAATTCTAAACGTCACAAAAAGTTATTTGAATTTATTCAGTTATTTAGATACCATTTCATATTTAATAAGGAAAATTTTTCTATTTAAGGTTTGCTTTAATAAAAGTTAACGTGCATAAAAAAATTAGTAATAGAAAACAATCAACAATTAAAAGCATTTTTCAATACCAATTAATTCGTAATATATATAAAATACTCAAGCTATTCATTAAAATATTTAGATTTATCATAACTACATACGCGTACATTTTTAATAAACAATTTATTTATAAAAAACATGAATTTAGTTGAACAAAAAAAAAAAAAATACAAAATTGTATAACAAACAAAAACATACAGAAAATACGAAATTTGTTTCAATGAAAAGAAAGGGAGATGAAAGAGTAGAAAATGTATGAAAGTTGTTTCTTGTTTTAATTATATTTTATGAAACCCACAAGCACTTTATTAAAATTTACTTTGTTTTCAATATAATTTTAGTTGAATGAGAGAACAGTAGAATTTCAGTTACATAAATAACTGAAAGCAAAAAAATATGTTATTATAAACAGCGGATACAGTGGCATAAAAACGTTTTCGCACAAAGCAAATATTTTTCGTTTAAAATTTGCAATCTATTTCAAATTTACGGTGCTTACAGAGCGAAAAATTGCTATGCTATTTTTTCAATTTAAAATCGGCAACCTAGTTCAAATTTACGACGCTTACAGAGTGGTTTTTGCTTTGAAATAATATGGCTATTTCTTGAAATAGTTATACACAATTATTTTTTAATTTAGATCCAAAAAATTATTGTGCATTATTTTCTGTTCATGTTTTTAGCCTAGTCTATAGGTCGTCAACATTTCCTAAATGCAACTCAACTCGTCAGTAGACTCGAAATCCCTGGAAAAAGCGTTTGAGCCTTAACTTTGTACTCTATTATTTTTAATAAAATTATGAGAATTGAAGAAATGTTCAAAGCGATTTAATTATAGTGCCACATGTTTTATTTTTCTATTAAGACGTAACATATAGACAGCTGCAAAGCTACTCAGCTAGACAGAAACTAAAGGGCTCTTTCTAGCCTAAAATAAAAATAATAGTTTTCAACTGGCTTTTATAGCATATGAGTATATTTAATTATTTTTTTATATTACCAATACAAATGTTTTTATTTCAAGTAAAATAATTATGTAATTTTTTACTCTGCAATTTTTCCAGTCATCTATGTGTCTTTATCTATGTATTGCTATATGGTTGAATTGTTTTTTTTTTATAGAAAACCTATAAAAAAATATATTGACCAACAGATTTGCACCATTGCCAGCGGTGGCAGACAGATAGCTGAAAGCCTAAATAAGAAAACAATCACAGAGGCCTTTTTCCCTAAAGTAGTTCCAAATATTCCAATTGTCAGCATTTCTCAATTTCCTTTAAGCTTCATAATGCGAAAACTTTTTTACTCTACTGTATTGCTTATACAAAAACTTGTCGTTTTTTTTTCATATAAATAATATTCCACTGTACTTGAAAATTGTATAATAAACACAACATGAATGAAAGCTTTTGTTTCCCAGCCATTACAATTTTATTTCCCCTAAAAAAATTCATAAAGGATAAATATTTTTATTTCATACACGTATGTTTCTATGCATTAAATAATCAAAAAGGGTTTGTCCACCCATTGCCAGAATTTTCTAAGAACAAAGTCCAACGACCAGCCCTCTGCATGTACGTGCATGCACTAAACAAAATAATCGTGTCAAGGTATTCGTTGAAACACATGCGAATGCACATAAACATCACTACATGTCGTCGGAAATTACATTTTTATTTCCGTTTTGTTTGCACTTGGGCGTCAAGAAGAAAATAACAATCGAAATGCATGGTTAGAGGGTGATTAATGGTATTTTCTACAAACAACAACTATACATACGCTAAGCTTAGTGTTTAATTTGTTTTTTTCTTTTAACTATTTTGCATTTATTTTCTTTTTCTTGAATCAAATGGGGAGCATTAGTGTAGTAGATTGTTTGCGTGAACGTTACTGTGTCTTCGATTGTTTGTACACATTATCAATATTGAATTAGAGATAAAAAGGTAGTATAGTTTGCAGCCGACTAAATAAAAAAATTAAAAAAAAACAGAAAACAGATGTTGGTATCAATTTCACAATTGTTTTTTTTTTTCTCTTTTTTTTGTAGACTGGAACCAGTACTCAGGGGATGACCCCGATGTATGCATTGCATTATACTGGAACCAAAAACTAGGAAAGAGGGATTGATGGGTGAAAAAACGAAAATGGACAGTGTTTGTGGGATTTTGATTAAGCAAAAAAATTGTAACATACCAACATAATATTTATTTTTCAAAGCTGGGTAAGTCAGGCTTAACTGTTGCTAATTTGTATGTTTAGTGTCTCGTGTATATAACTTCGATACTGTCCAGTTACCAAACCTCTTCAAATCTGAAAATGCAGGTCGTTTCGTAGTCTTCTTCTCTAAATATTTCCGTTTTCAAATTTTGTGAAGAAGAAGTATTTTAGAAAATACAGTAGAAACAAGTTGTGCATCCGGAGGGTGGGGTTTTCTATGCAGTTTTTTGGTATGGAGTATTTGTCAAATTACAAGTTATACGAGAAAGTGCCGACAAATCTGAAAATGCAGGTTGTTTCGTAGTCTTCTTATCTAAATATTTTCGTTTTCAAATTTACAGAACAAAAAGACGGCAGAATAACCACGATAAAACCTATTACGAATGTTTCCTTTGATGGGGCTATTTTTGAATATATATCATGTTTATTAAGATCTTCTGTAAAAAATATATATACATAATTTGCCAAATGAACGTTTAATAAACATGGAATACATTTTTAAATCATTTAAAAAAAAATCACGCGTTCACCTCTTACATCAAAAAAAAAAAAAAAAAACACTGAAAATTGAATATCTTAGCTCTAAAGAAGTTTTAAATTTTTAACCATGAGCCTTAGCAATTATCAAAATATTAAAAATTAGATAACATTTTCGAATTCGAAAATTCGAAATTAAGTTCAAACACAAAAAATTGTATTCGAAATCTAAAATTTTTGAAAATATGCAATTAAGCATAAAAAATATGGCTCAAACTTATTTTTTTCATACTTTTCCCAACTTTAAAGTTAAAACGTCGCACATGAAACAACAGGGGGCTTTGGGAGGCACCCAAGCTATGTTGTAATATGTTAACACAAGTACTAAGAGATGTGAAATATTTTTGTAGAATGAAAAAACCCTTATCGGGTAAAGGAAAATTGTATGGAGTAGGAGAGATATTCGCAAAAAGCGGTTAACAATTGTTTCGTTTTCCAAACGAGAGTTGTATTTACGAGGAGCATTGTATTACCATTTACGTATAACAATACCAAAAACATAAGAAATTCAAGCCCAGGAATGGATTACGTAAGAAATTTTATATAAAATATAAAAGGAGCGTTACGAAAAACACTGAATATAAATTTTTTAAAGGCAAGCCTCAGAGAAGGAAGTGTGGAAAAACGTTTTGTATACGCAAATGTTATTTGGGAATTTTGTAGCTATGTGTAGCAAAAAAACGTTGCTCACTGTTGTCAAATGAGCCCACGGTTTTGAATATGACACGTCCTTCTACTGAAAAAGTTTCCGGATTAAAGTCTAAATTTAATATTCAAAATTAATCTAAATATTTTTTTTTTTTTTTTGCTATAAAAGCCAATTGAAATGTACACAGAAAAAATTATTTTTTTTCATTCAAACACAATATTAGCTGAATCAAGTGAATTTTTGTTCAATTCAGGTCCTACAACAAAATTTGTAAAATCAGTGAAAACTTTTGTAGCATATTTATTGAAAAATAAATTCAATGTTTTTACATAAAACAATAATTTAATAGATACAGTAAAAATGTGTGTTGGAAAGAAAAATATTTTCAAGCAAGTGGTTAGTTGAAATATTTGGATGATAATATTTTCTATGTATTACTGACGAGTTGAGAGGTGTCAGCGAAATGTTTGCTAGAAGGTCCATTTAAAATGTATTGGTATTTAATAATTTTTTACTCATGCAAATATTTGTATTATCATCAAAAATCAACAAATCTATAGTTCTGTCTTAATAAAAAGTAGCTAAGTTTTCCTCAAATTATTATGATTTGTAACTTACAATGTTATTCGCAGCTATGCTTCAATTATAAAATGTAAAAAACAACCATTCTTTACATCATTTTAAGAATGAAATTCTGCGGTAAAAACACATTTTGTGTACACGACCTTATAATTAATAAAACATAAAATATGTTTATTGGCTTGTTTGTAAAGTGTCAATAATTTGAAAAGTTCATTTGTAATTGTCTCTCAACCACTGTTGGGTGTTTTGATCAACAACAAAATCCTTCAAGTCTTCTTTACGTTGTATGGCTGCCATTCAAAAATTCAAAAAAAAAAAAATAAGCAGACACTGTGTAGAGGGAAACAAACATTTGTTTGGTAAAATAAACAAAAAGCTGCTTTAAATATAACACATGTTCAATGTTACAAAAAATAAACAAAAGTTAACAACAACAGCAGTAAAAACAAATATCAGAAAACACCCAGAGAAAACCAGAAAATGCATTTCAACGAAACTACAGCAATAAACTTCTTATTTCCTGTTTCATGACACTTGACTTGACTTAATGTTGTCAAGTAAAGAAAATTTCATCGTAATCCCTTTAAAAAAAAATACATAAAAAAAACTTTTTAACATGTTGTGCTTTTCATACAATTTTCTCTCAAACAACAAAAAAATAAGTGAACACTAAACTAATCTTATTAAGTTTTAATTTAAGAAAGTTTAAAATACAAAATAACAGAGAGAAAATTTTTATTAAACAAACTTACATCTGTCATCTTCATCCAGGAATATGTAACTAATTAAAATGGCTCCCAAAATACCAAACAACTGCAAAGAAGTTGCAACAGAATTAATCATTAAATATTTAAATATTGCGAAAATAGCTGGATTTTTACCGCTAAAATACATTGTACTCCCGAATGCACCACCTCCACAATATCGTAGGTGAGCAGGCAATCATCTACAGTTTCAGGTCTTAAAGGACGGTAGGGATCCTCTGAGGTTATATTTGTATTATAGATGGGTTTACAGCCGTAACCGTTCACTTCAAACCAGGAGACACTGCCAGTACCCAGATTAAGCAAATCGCTGTCCTGGAAATGAAATTTGTGATAAAATATTTAGTGTAAGATTCGGTTAAAAGTGACCTCTGATAACTATCAACTGGCCTGTCACATAAATATTTGGAACAGAACATAATTATATGAAAAAAAAAATCTTTCTCAATGTTGAGGAAATAAAAATCGACCTCAAGCTCGATCAAATTACTAGCAATTGTGTATCATCTAATACGACTATAAAAATCGCTGGGACCGCCAACAATTTTGAAACCCTTGTTATCACTCATACAATAGCAGCAAACAGAAACATCAATTGTAAATCAATTGCATGTTGGTGAGAATATATAAAATACATATATTCCAATCAACAGAAAAATACATAAAATGGAAAATTGAACAATAAGATTAAATATAGACAGGCAGTAATGAAGAGCTCAGGCGGTAGGTAGCTGCTGAAAAATAGTATGCAATTAGTCATGACCTGGGTTCGAAGCAAGTTTGGGTGCTGATGAGCAGCCATGCTCTGTACCCCAGCCACTAAGTCGTCAACTTAACCTTTCTTGGCTTCTTAAAAAAAAAAAAAAATGTGGATCACTCCAATTTTATCGCAACAAATCTTTCTCAATATTGAGGAAGTAAAAATCCAACTCAAGCCCGATAAAATTATTAACAATTATACGACTTTGCTTTTTTCAAACTTTAAGTCATAAACGTGACTCTTATGTGTTGGATAGAATTTCTTTAAGAACATTTAGCCTTAAACAACTCACTTCAGCACTACGCCATTTAGATGCCCGCCAAATGCCTGATTGTCATAGTCACTTCCACTGATCGTGTCAGTAACAGGTAAGAAGTTGTATACGGCTCTAGTCGCTTAAGCGAGAATTGGCACGAAAAATCGTAAGTACTTCTAGCAAATGTGCAGCCTAATTGTCAAAAAAAGCAATGAAAATTACGGAAAGTTACTTTCTTTCTGGTAGTGAAAACTGTCAGGGTTTAATGTAACTACTGCCCGCCTTAAGGGCTCGTGATCCTAAAGCAAGGCAAATTAAGCTAGGTGGACTCAAGCGAAAATCACATACATTTTGTGGGTGAAAAATCTGAATTTGAAATAATAGCTCTGCTCACTTGCTCTCAAATAGTATGTTTCCATTACGAGTAGAATCACCCGCTTCGCTCTCTCAATTATATTTATAAATCACACTGCTTACACGGCTCCTCGTTTAGTGCTTCAATTTGACATTTGAGAGCTATCGAAATATCGATGGCAGAATACCGATTGCTAAGCTGATCGACCCTAATGTATATGCATTTTTAGTAGTCAGAGGTGAAGAAGAAAGTAGTGGTCTCGTTGTGTGATATCTAATATTTGCCAAAGTGCTTTTAGTTTACAATACTTTATAAATACAATAGAGTAGTATGTCTGTCTATTGTCAGGTATTTTATTAGTGTGGAGTAAAAATATTTCAAGTCTTTGGCATTGCAATATTGCAATACCATTTCCACTTGATTGTGAATAGAACTACTATTTAAATGCATATACATATGTATATGTAAACAATGTATGAATTCTATTGCTATTGTCCATGAATTTAAATTATACAATAATAGTATTTACGAAAATCTGAAAATGGAAAATGAAGATGATGATACACAAAATAGCCTTGAAATATTTCCTCATGCCTGCTTCTTTTCTTCTTCTTATTCTTCTTACATATTCTTTTTTTGATGTGATGACAACATTTGATGTGATGACAACATTTAATACCAACCAGATGACATGTCAATCAGTTGCAGTTTCATTTCATTGTTATGACCTTTTTGTTGGTTTATTGTTTAATTATTATTTAGCAAAATAACTTACTTTATCCAGTGTCCCCACATTCAAATAGAAACATATTAAAAATGAATTCCAGCCAATCCACAGAAAATTCCATATTAAATACTGTAAGTGCAAAAAAAAAAAAGAAATTATTTAAAAATAAAACTATTATTCAAATTTACAAATAAAAAGACAGTAATTAAATAAACAGAAACAAATTGAGACATTGAGCAAAATGATTAATTGAGTTCCCCTTTAATGCTGCTTTTAGAAATTTCAATACTCTTAAATTATTCATAAACACTTGAGATAATCAATAAAGTTTTCGTGGCTAGATAAATAAAAAAATAAAAAACAACAAACATTTCATTTATATTGTTGAAATAAATTGATAAGATAAAATACACAAATAAATATTTGATGATGACATTTTTTCGGTTGATCGTTGTCGTTAGTCTAATAAAGAGCTTGTATTTTTTTTTTTCAAAATAAAGACTAATTTAATAGGTCATCATGTAACCCCTGTGACTAATTTGTGTTTATTTATTTATTTATTTATTTTTTTTTATACATTAGATAGTGACTTATCTTGAAATCAATCAAATTTATTACATTTAAAAGAGTGATAGAACTCATTTTTTCGTGTGCTATTTTCATTAATAATAAAGTGATTTGACTGAAAATGCATCTAAGCAAGTTATTTTTTGGATAAATTCAAATGCTGTTACTTTTTTTATAAAATTTTTATACACTGACTTTGCAACAGATCCACATTCCATGAAAAGCATCAATGTTACCATGCTTTTGTCACTGCTCTTAAAGCCCCTTTTCTTTGTCAACTTGAACTTTTTTCACATTAATTTAAATTAAATCTGCTTTAACTAAACAACATCATGAACCCTCAATAATTTCCTTTTTCGTAACATGTAAATGCAAATGTTTCTGATGCCAAAAGCATTTATTTGCATATTTCTTTCTCAAAAATTTCAAAATATTTTGTGTTGTTTGTTGTTGTTTATTTGTTATTTAAATAATAAAAACTTTAAGATAAGCCTGTCTCTCATAAGAGAAAAACAAAATTAAATCATTGCTTGTAGCTTCAAAAAAAAAAATAAAATAAATAATAAATAAGCAAAACAGAACTTACCGTAATAATATATTTTATTCTAAAATGATATGCTCCATAAAATCCAAATATTATAAATAAGATGTGAAAAAAATTAACAAATATTGGCGCCCACATGTATCCAAGAAAATCGAATACTTGGCGTTCGATTATAGTTATCTGAAAGTGAGAAAAGAAATATATAAGAAATTTGAGGAAAACAATGCAAAACAATAGAGGATTATTTCTTAATTTTATTTTATCTTATATGTACATAAATATGTATTTATTTTTCTCTTAGAAGACAGGAAACGAAAACGGTTTCAACAAATAAATACAGTTGTTTTCAGTAAATTGTTTTTAAGTGAATTAAAACTTACACAAAAATGGCAAGAATTATTTATAACAAGGTTGATTTTTGTTTCGAGTTTTATCGGCCAGGAAATTTAAAAGAAATTATTCATTAAATTATTCTTTTTGTTTGAGTTTTATCGGCCAGGAAATTTAAAAGAAATTATTCATTTTAGTAAATAAAAATTTAGTTTTTAGGAAGTAGGAAGTAGAAAGCCACAAAGTTGCCAGGCGCCATTTTTAGCAAACAAAGGTAATGGGCCTTGACTATAGCCAAACGCTAAAGTCGGTTCTTTTTAGAAACAATGGGGTGGCTTAAGCAGCATTTTGTTAATTGTGAAATTTAACACATCCAAAGTTCATGGAGTGCTGATGAAGGATGTTTGCTACCCAGAAACAATCGGTTGTGCACTTAACTATAAAAAAAAATTTACCTTTCCTTACTTAATTGAATTTAATAAAAAGGTGACCAACCAAGGGTTGAACTTGAGCCAGCTAAGAATCATATAATATAAATGAAACAACTTAAGTTTTAAAAAGTGTTGCTAACTTTTTTAACTATAGTCAAAATTAAAATTGAGCCAGCTTCTAATGGATTCCACATTATCTGTTGAAAATGCCAAATTATTTATCAGACAACCACCTACAAATTTAAATAAAATCTCATCTCTAATAAGATGGCTCTCAAAAATTACAAATTTTGCAAAAGATAAGTCCATTCTAGAACTAGGGGTGAAAATAGAAAAAACCTAACCTAAATTAGCGCGTCAAGCGTATTATTGCCGTCTAAGCCCCCCATTTTGTATGAAAATGGGTGGTTTACACAGCAAAACTACGCTTGACGCGCTAATTTAGGTTGGCCTGTAAATTAGAAGACCCGTATTGCGGCGTTTGTTTATGTTTGTTTGAATTTTTTTATTTTAATAGACCTTTGAACTTTGCAGTCAAATGCCGATTTGCAGCATATTATTCGTATAGTTTTTACCATATTACCAATATTCGCAACTTCTGAATAGGTTAGGTTTAGGTTGATTGCAGGGGTTTGTTTGGACATGTCTAGCTATGTAAACCTTTTTGTGTACTCGGTGAATGAACATATGACCTACAGAAACTCCGTCTCATTCACAAAGTTCCTTAATTTTTTCCAGCATATGCCCCGTAATTGGATTATGTCTGATAAGGTGTCTCTCCCAAAATGTCGGGACCGCGTTTGTAGGAAGACGGGGCATAGGCATAATTAGTGCTCTAGTTTCTCGCTCTCATCGCCACATGCTCTACATTAATCTCCTGCCGTTATTCCTATGCGGCTATGATGTGCCAGTAGTTCAGAGTAGCCTATCATAACTCCCATTAATCTAATTAATTCGGACTTGCTAAGACTTAGCAGTCCTACCGTTTTTTCCTCATCAGCATCGCCCCATAGAATTCTTGCATTGATTCCCACAGTTTCGTTATTCCAGCAAGTTAAATGGGCTCTATGTGCTTAATTCTTTAGCTCAGATTTAACTGCATCGCAAGGTTTCGGGCTTGCCAAGCTTATATTGCTCAACTCTCTTGCTCCTGAAGCAAGTGAGTTTGGTCTTTCATTTCCAGTTATCCCCGCCTGCCCTGGCGCGCATATGATGCGCAGTGCTAGATAATTAAGAGTTTGAACAAATATTTCTCAAATAACTAGTTAAGCTTCTTCAACTGAAAGTCAAAATTTCATTAATTTTTGTGCATTTGTGACCAATAGAATTTGTACCGAAAAAGAACAGGCCATTATGCTTTATATTTTCTAATAGCTTCATGTTTTTCTGCTTCGTTGAGCAAAGAAGACAAAACGTGTAAAAGAGAACATTAAAAACTAAGCTTTCCCCAAAGTTGAAATATGTCAGCCGTGCTTTAAACGTAAACTTTAAATTATTTGAAATTCACAAATTGTTATTTCTTGAAATTTCCAGCCAATCATTTTCTTTGTGTTTTTGTTAAAATCTAAACGAAGTTAACGGCACTTTGAACCATTAACAGTAATATGCAAAACATCATCGAGTTTTTATCAATAAAAGCTCTAAATTGACCTCCATTGTACAACGAACTCATGCAAATAAGTTCACTTTTGCACGGAAGAGAGATAAAACTCCAGCCAAGAAAAAAAATTTACATTTTCACTTTCAATCGAAGTATGGAACGAACGGCGTACGTACACATTTCCATTGTAATTCACTGCAAATAAATTGCTATTCAAACTTTGCTAATTTAAAACAGAAAATAAAATACGAAAACAAACACCTTTTGTCAACATTAAACGAGCAGAAACCAACTGAACAAAAAAGAAAACAACCAAGCCAAATCGAATTGAAGCAAAACTTTTGTTAATGTAATTTATGCCAAAAATGCAGTCAAGCGTTGAACTACATTTTCTAACAAGCAGCCAAAAAAAAACAAAAAACAAAAAAAACTTGCACTCAAATTTAAATCAACACCACTAAAAAAAAATAAAAACGAAAAATACCAATTGCCATGTGGTTGTTGTTATCATTTTGGGTATCTAATAAAATTAGAACTTGTATTTATTCGAAAGTTTATGTGCTTTTGTACAGATAACAACAAACACATTTGCACAGACGCAAACAACTACACTCACTCACTCTCGTTTAGCAAATATTTGATTGTTGGGGCAGCTGCAAAAACAATGTTTATTAAACAAATGATTCAATGAATGAGTGCATAGTTGGCGATGGTACTTATTTGCTCTTGCGCCATCACCATCACCATCACCACCATCACTCAAACACTCAAACACTCAACCTTTTACATTTGCCCATCCATACACCCGCACTTGTGTTAAAAGCCTACAGTTATGCAATGCATTTTTGTAAAATACAAATGTTGCTTTTGTTTTGTTAAGATGTTTGTTTGTAATGGTTGTTTTGTGTTTATCAAATATTTTTTAATAGTTAATTGGTTTTTGTTTTTGGGTAATAAACATTCCGGCAACACACTTAAGTGCACACAAGTGCAATTAAATGGCATAAATGAACTAATTAACGATGCACAGTGGGTTATGTCAAAGAAACTGATTTTAAATAAAGATTTTCAAGGAGTCTAAGGCCAATCATCACTGTCATTGTCAATGAAAACGAAAAATGTATTTTAGCAAGCCCTACGTTCAACATAAAATAATGCTTTGTTTTCGATGATGTCTGACAAACTTTTTTTTGCGACACAACCCAATGTGCAGTCCTATGAATTTTGTTTGTATGCTGCCATAAATGTGATTATAGTATTTTATGATCAAAGGCAGCTGTACTACTGACAATTCCTGAAAATACTATTTACTATACAAATTTCAAATGTGGCTGTTATTGAATATTGACTATTGATGTTGTAGTAACAAAAATGTAAATTCATTGTTTCATGGACAACAAATGCATTTCTTCAGTTTGCTAAAGGGGAGTTTAATTTTTAAAAATATACCTAAACATGAAGAAAATGCATTCCAGAGTGCAAAATCAATTGCCAGCTCTTTTTTCTCTGGCTTTGAATGAAGCAAAACATAAAAATGTTTAAGTTTCTATGTCTACTTGAAGAGTTTATTTGGTACGCAATAGTCGAGATAAAAGAAAAAGTGCGTGGATGCAAAAAATATGTATATAGTTTTACGGTTTATTAAAAACTATATTTGTGCTAGAGAAAACAGTACCAGACAAAAATAACTCGGCACCCTATGCCATAACAGAAACGAATCAAAAATTATGATGTTTGTCGTCTTCTATTGCATGTCTGCAGCAAATTACTAAAATAAACGACACGCACACAATCAAGCATGAGTGACGACATTATTGCACATGTCCGGGGCACTTTATGAACGGCTGAAAATCACGCAAGAAAGTAAAAAAATCACTTTTATACATGACATGATAAATACTCAGAATGCTTAAGAAAATTAAGTTTTTGATCATGTAAGAGATTTTGGGGTCATAGTGGCCAAGTAAAGGACAGACATATAATACCAGAGTAAGTAAAACAAATGCTACAACATAATCCAGCAAAATACATATTTAATTACTTCGAAAGTTCCAAAAACTAGACAGTTTTCTGGTCGATACTACGGGCGTCAGCGACTTTAAAATGATTTTGAGGAGATACAAAGCGCAGTATTAAATCATCGATGTTAGCGGCTATTTTTCTGAAAAAACGAGTGGCCGCAAGGTTAACTCGTGAATTTGAAAATATCAAACCATAGAGGGCGAAAAACTAGCATTAAGAATTGTTACATACTTTATCTGACTTCAATTTCACTTCCCTAAATTCAGAAAGATTATTTTGTGGCAAAATTGTAGTCATCAGCAATTTTAAAGAAGGAAGAAAAGTGGGGAATATACATGGAACATTTCATGTTTCATGTCTGCCGCAAGGATCAGCACACAAATTGCTCCGAAATCGCAACATTTCTGAAAGGTGTACTGCTTATAGCAATTCTTTTAACTAAGCTCTTCATTACTGACTGTCTACAGTTAACCTGTTGATCAACTTTCAATTTCATTAGTGATTGGAATATATTTTGTCTCTCTACTCCTTGATCTAATTTCAATATTGTTAATTAACATTTTTTTTCTATTTGGTAACAGCTTTTAACCACTGTGCATCAATTACTGCAATCTTATTGCATGTAAACAATTTAACATTAAAGTTTTGCCAACAGTTTTAATGGCCATTAGTGGTGCAGCGTTTTATGTAATCGAAATGAACAGTTTTGACACTAATGCACTCAAGTAAATTAAATCTTAAAAGAAAATGATGGCAATTAAATTTAAAGAAAAATTATTTTGTTCTTGACATACAAATTAAGAAAACATAGAGAAATCGGTGACTTGAATGTTTGTTTGTTTTGTTTTCTTAATTGAATTTATTTCCGGTTATAAAAATTAAACTTTACTTTCGCATATTTTACTGAAAGAGTAAAATCTCCTAAGCGACCTCAAATCGTGTTATAAACAAATTGTTGTCGTTTAACGTTGATGCATAACATAAAAAAAAATAGGCGAAGTCACAAAATCCTAAACGGTGTACATAAATTTGTTGAACACTCATCGTATACTTGTAGCAATGTTTGTTTCATTTCAGCGTCAAAAAAAAAAAAAAGATGTGAGCAAAAATAGTGATAAAATAGAAAGTTGACCAGTAAGACAGTCAGTAATGAAGAGCTCAGGTGGTAGGATGGCTGTTTCAAAACAGTTTACAATTATTCCCGGCCTGGGTTTGAAGGAAATTTGGGTGCTGATGAGCCACGTGATGGTCGCGAAACAGCCATGGTATGTACCCCAGCCAGTAAGTCTTCAACTTCACTTTTCTTGTTTTCTCTACAAATTTTGAACACTTCAATTTTATCAAAAAAAAAATCGGATTTTTTTTTGGCACAAATAGTTTAATTTCTGCAATCCAATAGATAAAACTTCAATAAAAGATTATCACTAGTTTATTTTATGGGTTTTATTTATGTTATCGATCTCATTTTTAATAGCAGATATACATACATAAATGGAGCTTAAAAGGTATTTCAGTGATGTAATCCATTTAATATGAAAAGGCAGAGCTTTTAAACAACAAGAGAATAGTTTTATTTTTCTATAGCCAACAGAAATTTCATTTAATACAAAAAAAAAAAAAAAAACACGGATTTAATTTAAAAAAAATACAAGCTTAAATAAGTATTCCACATTATTTAAAATCCTCTATATGCATTTTTAGTTTAAAGTACTACTATTTACTATTTGCTGCATTAGTTAATTCCCTTGAACTCAACTCAAGTTACAGCAGGCAAAATGCGAAACCAGAACTCCACAAAACAAACGAAAAATCAGTCTGGACTGGAAACAATTGTTTTTTTTTATAAACAACATCATGCGGAAGGCTGCTACAAACTACATGGTGTCAATGGAAAAACGGACAAGCCATTAGACGTTATACATACATACGTATGTGCACATAACGACAAACAAAATGCGACAATGTTTGTAAGTAGAAAATGCCATTTACTAATAATAAAAAAAACAACATGAAATGAAATAGAAGAAAAACATCCAAAGAGCAAAAACCTTTTAAACCATGTTAAATTATAATGTGCTGTAGAGCAGAGTTTAATGCTGATACCAACACTTCCTCAAGCACCGCAGTGCAGTTAATTGAAATTGCATGCCATTTCATTAGACATGACCACAAACAAACTTATTTAAATTAATGCATAAATTTAATGCCTTAAATTATGTAGGAAAAATTATAAAAAAATGTTGTTTTCTTTTTTATAAAACAAAGCTGAAAAATAAAACATATTATGCTCCAAAACAAAAAAAAATGCATCTAATATTTTGGGGGAAGATTGCTTTCTCAGCTCTAGTTGAAATTTGTCAAAGCAAACTAATCCGCTAAGGTGACAAATAAATCAGCACAAAAACAAATGGAGTGCTGAACATAACAAACAAAATACCAGAAAGCCTTCAAAAAAGTATTTTGAGGACCAAAAAATCGTTAGTAAAATCGTTTAGAGACAGTTTGAGGAACTTGATCGATATGATATTTATGTAATTTTAAAAGTGCCTTTTTATATAATTTCACACAAAAAAAATTAGGCGAATTGATATCAGTGCAGGCACTTTCACGAACATGACTGACGTGATACCTGAAAAAATTACTGTCTGTTCCTCAATATCGAAGTTGTGCGATTGTTCGCATTCTAAACAGTGTGGGCGGGTTCAAATCAAATATACTACTTCTTATTTCGTTCTGCCTATAACCATTTGTCTTAGATCCGGTACAATGCAGGAGTTGCACATGTAGGAGTTGCCACTGAATACCGGTCCGAGTTAAAAAAAAAACGTTTAACTAGTTTGCTGAGCCTTTTTTTAATTTAAAATATCTTAAAGCCACTACGGCGACAACAAGTAGGCATGTACTTGTCATACTTGCTTTGATACAAAACGGCTGTTGAACAACTATTTTAATGACTTTCTTGGCTGACTGACGTAAAAGGTTAATTGAACTTTGGCTTCATTTCTACGACTTATCTTGCACTCTGCCTGGGATTAGAAGAAATAGCAAACAACAAATAGGACAAAACTGATAGAAGACAACAAATAATCCAATTATTGTTTAGTAGAGTTACATAATTTTATGTTGAGAGCTGCTAACAGGAGCAGTCTTACGTTGAAGATTAAAGTGACCTATTTTGTGTTAAAGAAACACCAGGGTGGAAGGAAGGTGAAATCACAGAAGCATGCAGTTGCTTGCAATTTCATGATTGAATTTGCTTTGATGTTAAAAGGCAAATCAAAAGAAAGAAAATTACATTTTCAAATGCGTTCCTCTTAAAGAAGAAAACTAAAAACAAACTTTGATTTACAAAAAAAAATTAACAGGCATTATAACTGGTGGGCCAAAACAAAACATCCTACGTTGCTTGGCTTTCAGAATATCGGTTGGGGCTCGCGCAGTTTGTGCCGCTGCTCCATTCTGTTGGAACCACATGTCCTCACACCTAACTCGTTCAATTGCGGCCGAAAAAAAAAATCTCGGTTAACATGGCCCTCGAAAAAAATGTCCCGAAGACCCCTCCAGCGTCGTGCAGTCACTTTGAGCAGGTGTAATGGCTCCTGATACATCACTCCTGTATTTTCGGTGCCCCAGAAGCGATAGTTTTGCTTGTTCATATACCCGCTGAGGTGGTAATGAACCTCATCGCTCATTATGATTTTGGTCAAAAAATCGTCACACACATGATTAATCCGCGTTCTTGGGGAGTGTATCGTTCCATGGCTTGTTCACTTGTATTCTACAGCTGTCTATTTCACAAATGTAAAAACGGATTTGACATTGGCCGGAGCAACTTTCAATAGGTTGATTTCCTATGGCCCATCTTGTACAACTCATAACTCCTTTTTTGCAGAAAACGAATTTAGAGTTTTAAATTTACCCAAAGCCAAAGAAATTTGTATCGTTCTCTCAAGACCTGAGTATATAAGACAGATGTACGAAGTTTTTACACAATATCAAAAATAATATGATGATGTTATGCATCAATGGTGACAAAAAATCATAATCATGATTGAATTATAATTTAAGATTCAGAAGCATTGTAGTTTGAGTTATGACGCAAATGAAGCAAGACCTCGATAAATAAAATAACTAGAAACCACTCTAAAATGCCTATATTTTTTATTCGATTCAAAATGTACTTTTTCCAAACATATACTTCATTTGAAATTAATTTCTTAAAAAAAAGGTTGTTTAAGATTTTAAAATAAAATTTGTTTATTACAATTGCTGAAAAATTCATTAATTAATTACGAAATTAACAATAAAGCACTTCAGAGACCAATTAAGACACACAAAATAAAACTACACCAATTAAACAGAACTCTTGACGAAACAAGAATCCACTATATTTTGTAAAACTACATTTTATATTTAACTTAAAATGCCAAACCGTACCAAAGAGGTCAAATTGTCGATAAATTAGATTTTAAAAATTGTGCCAGCAGTAGAGATGATAAAATTTGAACAGACTGACTGAAGAAATAATAATTTATCATGCAATCATTCTGTGGAGAAAACTGAAAGTGTGGCACATAATTTTTCTCTTATGGCAAAATACTTTAGAACGTTTTGAAATTTTTGTGATATTTAAAATTTAAAAGAGTAAATGGAAAAATATGATTAATTTTAGATTTCTGGTTTTTGACTTTTTATGTGCACATACATGTTTAGAAAAATAATTTTGTTGATTTTGTTTCCATTACATTTAAAAATGTTGAACTAAATTTTTGTTGAAAACAAAAAAATACTCTAAGCGATAAACACTTGAATGTACATACATATCTGCTCATCTTGGAAGAAAACACAAATAAACAAATGCCACTTTTCTGAAGACTACAGCACATACATACATTTGGTATTATTATATGTATTCAGAAATGTATATGCATACATACATATTTCCTTTTATTTTTAGTTATTAAATTTTACTTACTTGCTCAAAAGATTAGCGCGTGCCAGCATGAGCAGTTGTTCGTTAGAAAACATTTATTTGTATGTATCATACATACATATAAGTTTTGGAAAACAAAGTTGCTGCATCTAAATGTCTTAAATAGAATTTGAGGCCAATGTAAAGATTTAAAAAACGTATGCATAAATACTAAATGAGTATAGTTCACACCAAATTCAAAAGAAGGAGGTTGTTGGTAGTGCGATTCAAAAAAAAAAAAAAAAAAAAAAAAAATGCGGATTCATACAAATTGGAGTTTGAAGTTTTATTTTCGAGCATTCGGAAACTGTGCAAAATTTTGTCTAACCATATGATTAATAATTCTATCGGTGTTGAGTTTGCATACTTTAGTTTGACCTCTTCACAAATTATAAATGCTTTTATAATTAAAACGACAACAAATGCCAACATATGCTAAGAAAATATGATGCCATAATAAGGGTGGGTAAATTGGGTAAAGGTTAAAAAACAAAATTGACTTATACATACGCACAGATTTTTGAAAAATTCACTTTTATTGATACTAATGTAAATTATAAATATGATAATTAAGAATGGCATATTCTGTCGGGCAAATGTCTAACTCTGGCAGGTCGGTAGACATCCGCTCTTCTCACACAATTTTGAACCACAGTTTGCAACAAAACTCAGCAGCGCCGAATTTTATCTTTCTGAGCACCAGTGGTAAACCACCATTTACACACGCAAGCGTAAGTGCAAGTAACTCAATACATTGACATGTCAATGCATTTTTTACTAATAGCATCATACTTCTGCAAGTTGTGAGCTCAGTTGCAGAGATTTTGATTGCAAGTAATTTTTTTGCATGTCGGTAAAATGACAAAGACAGTGTTGCGTTTTAAAGTTTATATTTGGATCGGCTTTAGTATAATGGTACGAATTGCCATAAAGGCCAATTTTCATCATCAGACGTACTCCAATGCACATTTTCGTGTTCCACCTACTATAAATCCACCCCTGAGTAACAACTGAAAAAAAAGCTTTTCAGATTCTGATAGCACTAGTTCAGACCTTTCAATGGGTATATAATACTACCGTGTATGTATGTATGTTCCAAAACGCCAATTTTCATCATCAGACGTACTGTAATGCACATTTTCATGTTCCACACAACTTCCACCCACTATAAATCCGCCCCTGAGAAACAATCAGCTGCTTTTTACAAACTTTTATATCACTGCTCAAGAGCTTTTATATTTGATATAAAACAGTATTGTGCATGTCTGCTAGTTTTTCTGATTTTTCGTGTTAAATATTTTTGAAGCTTGTGAAATTTTCGACAACGTTGCACACTACACTACCAATGGTTTACTTGTAACAGTTTTCTAAATTTAAGAGCTTTTTTGGACTACCGTTGAAGTCTTGCTTTTAGTTTTGAGTTAGCTTGTTACAAATGGCCTCCCTGGAGCTCTGAACATGTCAGTATTTTCGCTCTTGCATGTAGACCCTATTTTGCACCAGCTGTAGCTTGGCCATTGAGAAACAATCGCATATGATGTTGATTGTTTCTTAATTCTCTTTTCCTTCGCTTTTTAAAAATATATGACGCAACCGTGCATGTCTCCCCGAAGTACCCCTACACCCGTCCGGGAAGGCGCCATATTGACAAGTAAAAAATCTAACAAAACTAAAACATGTTCATATTTTTTTTTTAATATTTATTACGTTCCAATGTTTTCCTTCATACAATTAAAAAAATAGTTAATTATTTTGTGTTTTTACTTAAAAATAAAGAAAATTATAAAAATACCTTTTTTAACTGTGTTCAACATTACTGTGGAACTCAGTTAACAGAGGTGTGGGACGTATTTAACTCACGAATTCATCTTCAAACCCTTTGTTTTCGTTTAGTTTTTAAAAAGATAAATTTTCACAATTAAAACTCTTCGTTCAAATCTGAAGCGTTCGATGGTTCGATGGAGGCCAGTTGACTTCCCAAGCTGAAATTCGCCGACACGCTATTACATATTGCTCCTTCATTGCAGCGTAGTTGTATCTCGAAAAAATCAAAACTGGCAATATACAATTCAAGTTCTTAATTTAGTATGAGTAGATAAAATCTTGTTCATTACAACTTCACTTTAGCTCCTGATATAAGGCTGAGACCAATACTACAGATAAAGAAAAGAGTAAGGGAATACTTTTTTTTAAAACGCCTTTAAAAATTTGTTTCGCAAAATGTGGCTCAAGTTTTCTGTGTCTTAGCTTTATGGTATGAGTGTAGACAAGATTTCTGCTTCGCTTTAAAAAGACCACATATTCAAAACATACATACATATGTATATAAATATGATGTAGTAAATATACCAATAAAAGAGCCAAACCCCACCGCATAAAAACCACCCAGCACAAAGCCACGTTTCCGCTCAATTCCCACATTCCCAAGCTTCAGCTCCCTTTGGATATTTTAACACTCACAATTCAGGTTTGGCACTTTTGTTCATAAAACAAATTTATATATTTTTTTCTGTCTATGTTTTCTGTCCATAATTCATGACAGTTGTGGCTGTTAACATCAACTTGTAACGACACATTTCATCTGCACAATATTTAACCAGCGTATTTGGATATGTATTGTTACGTTTTAACCTTTTCAAAACGTTTTCCGTAGATTCTTTAATTGTAATGAAGTTAAACCACTCACGTCTTCAGTTTACAATAACCAACAGTTCAACACTTTATTTATTTGAACACACTATACTTGTAAACACTTTACTAAAAGAACAACACTTTCACTTAATCACTTTTTATTACTTAAGACACTTTACACGTTAGCGCAGCTACAAATCGACTGACTTTTCAGCGTTGAGCTTCGCTGCTTTTATACCTCCAATGATCATTACTAGAACACTCTAGACGTTTACAGAAGCTAATCACGTCACATCTATAGTGCGATGTGCGATGACTCATCATGAACAAAAGATATACACACACACCGACATACATGCGATGTGCGATGACTCATCATGAACAAGAGATATACACACATACCGACATACATACACGCGGCAGCAAAACTCAAGCATCTGAGTCGCGCACATACATGCACACACGAATATTGTATCGTGCGGTGGTGGTTTCTTTTATTTCGCTGTTGTGCTTATTTATCCACACATGTGTGTCAGTATGTGCACACTCGCTGTGCTGCCGTTTTGTTTATCAACAAGCTTCCATGTATGAATGTGTGTATATACCTCCTGTGTTCATTTACAAATAATAACAAGACAATATACGCACATATAAAATAACGATGATTTAGTACGTTCTAGAACAATCACAATCGGTCCGTTCACGACCAAATTTGTAACACTGCCGCCCGCTCAAGCCTGTTCGTCCCGAACAGGCCCAGAACCACTACTTCCGTACCTTGCGAGTCGTTCTAAGTGTACAACCTTCATTTTGGATCGATGGCTGTTATGCTTCTGTATCCTGTATACAACGTCGTTCAACCTCTTAATCACCTTATACGGTCCATCCCAATGCGTTTGTAATTTGGGAGACAGTCCTTTCTTCCTTTGTGGGTTATATAGTAGAACCAGTTGTCCCTCGCGGAATCCTTCGGAATTTGCTGCTCGATCGTACCTGGCTTTCATTTTATCGCTGACTACTCGAATTCTGTTGCGTACAAATTCGTGAAGGTCGTGCAGGTCACTTTTGTCCTGGGAAGAATTCTCGGCATCCTCATTCTTCGGTACAGGTTTTATGCCAAATTCCAAATCGCCAGGCAATCTGAGCTCTGTTCCAAAAACGATTTTTGCTGGTGTTGTAGACGTTGAGTCATGCACAGCGGACCTGTATGCCAACAAAAATTTTTGAATGTGCTCGTCCCAGTCTCTCTGATGGTCGCTCACTACTTTCCTCAGGTATTCCTCCAGCGTGCGGTTAAATCTTTCAACCATACCGTCGGATTGCGGGTGAAGCGGTGTTGTCCTGGTTTTTCTTATTCCATAGAGCTCGCACATTTCCTTAAAAATTGCAGACTCAAAGTTTCTGCCTTGATCGGAATGCAACTCCATTGGAACACCATATCTGCACACCCAGTTATTGATGAAAGCATTTACCACAGTTTGAGCCTCCTGGTTTGGTATGGGGTATACTTCTGGCCATTTGCTGAAATAGTCCATCACCACAAGGACATAACGGTTACCGGCAGTACTGACTGGAAAAGGACCTGCTACATCCATAGCTATTCGCTCAAAGGGCGCACCCGAATTGTACTGCTGCAGGTGTGCTCGAGTTCTCCGTGCTGGACCCTTCGCCGCTATACATTCCTTGCAGTTCGCTATCCAGTCGGCTACTGATTGTTGCGCTCCAACCCAGTAAAAACGCTGCTTCACCTTTTCCAGTGTTTTATTAACTCCAAGGTGACCACCACTGGGACCATTGTGGAACTCTCGCAAAACTTCCGGTATCTTCGATGATGGTACAACTATTAAGTTAGAAGTTGTTTTGCCATCCGCACTTTCCCATATACGGTATAAGCATCCGTCTACCAGCTGCAAGCTGCCCCATTGCGCCCAATAAGCTTTAGCGAGGGGACTCTCAGCCGCAATTTCATTGCGTGCAGGCCTGCTATCACTCTGTTTAGCAGCTATTATTTTGCTGAGCACCGGGTCATTTTTCTGCGCCGTTGGCCAATCTTCGTAAGAGTCTATCTGCGTTAGCCGAACATCAATGACGCACTCTTTCTGTTCGGCCTTGATGCAATGTCGGCATTCTAGGCTGCATGGTCGTCTCGAGAGGGCATCCGCATTATTGTGTTTCGTCCCTCTTCTATGCTCGATGCTAAAGTCATAACTCTGCAACCGTTCAATCCAACGCGCCAACTGTCCTTCGGGATTTTTGAACTGCAACAGCCATCTAAGCGCAGAGTGATCAGTCCGCAACGTGAAATTCTGGCCATACAAGTATTTATGGTAATGCTTAATGCATTCCAATACCGCCAGAAGCTCACGCCGTGTCACGCAATAATTTCTCTCTGGCTTTGAAAGTATTCGACTATAATAGCCTACTACTTTCTCGACTCCATCTACCACCTGAGAGAGTACACCTCCTATACCGAAGCCACTTGCATCGGTATCTAGCACAAATCTTCCTCCAGCAACCGGGTATGCCAGAACTGGTGCTGTGCACAATAACTCCTTCAGCTTCTGGAATGCTCGTTCCTGTTCGTTTCCCCACTGGTATGATCGCGACTTCTTGGTCAGCTCGTGCAGACTGGCGGCTACGCTGGCAAAATTTGGCACAAATCGTCTATAATATGTGCAAAGTCCCAGAAAACTGCGCAACTCGTGAAGATTACGTGGCTGTGGCCAGTCCCTTACGGCTTTTATTTTATCTTCGTCCGTCGAAATGCCATCTGCAGTTACACGATGTCCCAAATATTTCACCTCTTTCTGGAACAATGCACACTTCTTCGCGCTAAGAGTGAGTCCTGCCGACGATATTCGTTTAAAAACTTCCGCCAAATTTTTCAGGTGCTCGTCAAAAGTTTTGCCCATTACGATTATATCGTCAAGGTAGACTAAACACGTCCTCCAGTGAAGCCCCTTTAATACCTGTTCCATCAGTCGCTCAAATGTGGCTGGAGCATTACAGAGTCCAAATGGCATTACTCTAAACTGCCATAAACCATCCCCAGCACTAAACGCAGTCTTTTCCTTGTCCTTGTGGGCAATTTCTACCTGCCAATAACCACTTTGCAAGTCCAATGTTGAGAACCATTTTGTTCCGGACAGCGTATCTAGGGTATCGTCAATCCTGGGTAGTGGATAACTGTCCTTTTTCGTGACGTCGTTTAGCTTCCGGTAGTCCACACAAAACCTCGTGCTACCATCCTTTTTCTTCACCAAAACTACCGGTGAGCTCCACGGGCTAGTAGATGGTTCAATTACCCCACTCTTCTCCATTTCATTGACTAACTCTTTAACCTCGTTACGCTTGGCCAGGGGTACACTTCTGGGCGCCTGTTTTATGGGCCTCGCTTCGCCAGTATCGATTTCATGCCTCACAATAGCCGTTCTCCCTTGGCTCTTACTGTTCATGGCGAAAGCGGAGGCGTATTTCCTGAGCAGCTGTTTGGCTTTATTTTTATCAGCTGCTGGCAGCCCTGTGACCCATTTCTCGACATGCTGTTCAAATGTTTCTCGTTCTTTAGGTGACAAGCTAGTAGATTTTGGTTTGGTCTCACAATTTACAATTGCCTCTGCTGGAGTACAGCTGCCTATATGCGATTTTGGACTCACGACCTTTTCACTGGTTGACAAATTGAGCACTCTAACTGGGACTTTCCTATCGGCACGCATTTCCACGAGAGCTTTTGCTGTTAATAAATCGCCCGTTATATTCTCTGATTCTACTACCCACAATCGACTGTCCGCACAATCTCCATTCGTTCGAGCCCATATCAGTGCCTCAGATCGTGGTGGAATTCGTTGAGTATCTTCAGCAATCAGTTTCAGCACATGGGGCTTATTTTCGTAGCCAACATCTAACTGTATCTCCACGTCACGCCACGTCATAATTTGTTGACCCATGTGCAGATTTATGCCATGTGCTATCATAAAATCTGCACCAATAATCACCTCGTCAACAATATCGGCGACAATAAACATGTGGCTGACGGTGATGTTAGCTATACGCACCTTTGCCTCAGACTTACCATAGACGCTAGCGGCCTCCCCAGTAGCTGTACGCAGCCTCACGTTACGTAGCGGTTCAACCCTTCCTGGTACCAAATCAGGCCTTATTATAGACTGCGACGCTCCTGTATCTATGGTTAAAGTTTGTTTTTTTCCATTGATGTATCCACTAACAGTTAAGTTGCTGTTTTTCTGCTGCATCACTGATATGGAGATTGTGGGGCCCTCGTTTGTGGGAGCCAGCTTTTGCCCCTTAAAGCTGACTCGTTTTAGTTTAACGGTGACTCCTGGGGCTGTTGATGGCTAGCCCTTTTGCTCGGCCTCTGTGGAGATACGGATCTTGTACGCTTCCTGGGAGCTTTACAGTTGCGCTGAAAGTGGCCTGCCTTTCCGCAGTTAAAACACTTTGCTCGGCCTTTGTTCGAGCTTTCGGCCAACGCTTGCAACACTGCCTCTTTAATCGTACTGGCCAAGCCATCTCCTGGCTCATGAACTACCTCTAGCTCCCTTATTTTGTGGACCTGTGGCCTTGAAATTAGTCTGGCTGTCTCCTGGGCCAACGCAAATGAGACGGTTTCGGCGAATGACGGCTTTTGTGTTGCACATACAGCAAGTTTAATGTCGGGATCTCGAATTCCATTCACAAATGCCTCCGTCTTGAAATGGTCCAAAAACGAGTAGCTCTCTCCAGGATAGCTAAGCTGCACAAGACGCTCAATCTCCATTGCATAATCTTGAAGAGTCTCATTGCTTCTCTGCACTCTGCCTCTCAGCTCCATCCTGTGGATTTCTTTCTTGTGCTCTCCACCATACTTACGTTGCAAAGCTGCCATGATGACTTCATAATTGTCTCTAGATGAAGCGGGCACTGTTTCCAGGACCTGTGCAGCGACACCCTTCAACGCCAAAATTAACTCAATGCACTTCTCTTCCTCCGTCCATGCATTTTTATTGGCCACAGTTTCAAACTGAAACTGGAAAATGTTAAAAGGTGTGCTGCCATCAAAGGTGGGCGCTTTTATTCTGCTCGCGACTTCCGGAATGACTCGCACTGGCCCCTCCTGCAGTTGAAGGCCATTCATTCTAGCTTCCAGGCTATGAAGCTTTTGATCGACCTCATTTTCCAGGGCAACAAATTTTTCTTCCATGGCATTTACTCTCTGGTTTATAGCGGAAGAAAGCTTCATCAAATTTTCATTCGTTGTCGTATGTTTTGCGTTTATTTCTGCTAGAAGCATTTCATTATTCGCTTTCATCATTACATTTGTTGTAATTGACGCCTCTTTGATAGACTGCATCATGGCAGCAAACATCGAGTTTAAGTCCATGCTACTTGCAACTGCTCGTGTACTCATCTCCAGCTCTTCTTTTTCTTCGAAGTTATGAGTATTGATGTCCAGGCCTAGCCGATGAAACTCCTCCATTAGCCTCTTCTGCAGCTCCACTTTATTACCAGTTGTGGGCAGATCCAACTTGCACAACTCCTTTTTCAGTTGTTCCACTTTAAGCTCGTCGAACTTCATTTTACAATTTCACTTCTGACACCAATTGTTACGTTTTAACCTTTTCAAAACGTTTTCCGTAGATTCTTTAATTGTAATGAAGTTAAACCACTCACGTCTTCAGTTTACAATAACCAACAGTTCAACACTTTATTTATTTGAACACACTATACTTGTAAACACTTTACTAAAAGAACAACACTTTCACTTAATCACTTTTTATTACTTAAGACACTTTACACGTTAGCGCAGCTACAAATCGACTGACTTTTCAGCGTTGAGCTTCGCTGCTTTTATACCTCCAATGATCATTACTAGAACACTCTAGACGTTTACAGAAGCTAATCACGTCACATCTATAGTGCGATGTGCGATGACTCATCATGAACAAAAGATATACACACACACCGACATACATGCGATGTGCGATGACTCATCATGAACAAGAGATATACACACATACCGACATACATACACGCGGCAGCAAAACTCAAGCATCTGAGTCGCGCACATACATGCACACACGAATATTGTATCGTGCGGTGGTGGTTTCTTTTATTTCGCTGTTGTGCTTATTTATCCACACATGTGTGTCAGTATGTGCACACTCGCTGTGCTGCCGTTTTGTTTATCAACAAGCTTCCATGTATGAATGTGTGTATATACCTCCTGTGTTCATTTACAAATAATAACAAGACAATATACGCACATATAAAATAACGATGATTTAGTACGTTCTAGAACAATCACAATCGGTCCGTTCACGACCAAATTTGTAACAGTATGTATATACATACAAGTGCACATTTGGCTGTAAATTTGACTGAATTTTGACACCATACACACATTAATGTACATTTCTGTACTTTTATTGATGGCATAGCAAAATTATAGTTGGAGAATAACAACAACAACACCAACAACAATCGACTGCTTAAAGAATTTCACGAGACCTTGAACTTGGCGGCAGCCGCCCATTTTTAACATTGATGGTGTAGTGGCGTCGTTGTGTTCTTAATCGTGTGAACGAACGTTTTATTTATTGTTTAATTAACATAATCGATGGAACAAGAACAACAAAGAGAGCAGAAGAAGGGAGGTTGACTTCTTGGGAATTACCGTTACATGTAATAATGGTTATAGTTTTTTCTTTCTTTTTTGTTTTCCATGACATGCAATTCACATGAACGGAAAAGATTACCATTTTCAATTTCGTATAAATTATTTTAATACAGAGCTTTTGAAGGCAACGTATTAAAGTTGATTATTTATTATTTTTTGCAGGTCGCAATAATTTATTCCCTTTCACAATTTTTCGAGCAATTAGCATGAACTATTGACATTAACGGACTTTTGATGACAACAATTAAGAAAATTTCACTGTTATCGATGACATAGAAGTATTGATGTAGAAAATGTTTTATGTCGCGCTAATAGTAAAATGTTTATATTACGAGTTGAATCACCCGCTTCGCTCTCTCAATTATTTTTATGAATCACACTGTTTACATGACTCGTCTATGTGCTTCGATTTGTCTTTTGTTTTTAATAAGCCAACATAAATTTTCCACTAATTTCGTGAGGGATATTTTTCTAAATGTACAAAAGAAGTGAGTGAAAGTGTTATCGCAAAAAATTACCATTCATATGGAAATGTCATCGGAATTGGCATTGCAGGGCATTAAATACAATCCAGGACTTAACTTTTATTTTTAAAAGACAATTACGGTTGCCTCGGTTTTTTTTTTTTTTTTTTTTTTTTTTTTGTCGACAATATATGATTTTGACAGATAGTGCAGATGTTGGAAACTCAACTATTTATTTCAAAATTCCCACTAACAAAATAAGAATCAAAATATGGAACCAGTAAGTAAGTTTGAAACATTATTTTAAGAATTTTTCGACTCTACTGATGAGTTGAGTAGCATCAACAACATGTCGACGCCATATACATAGATGGCTGAAAAAGACAGAAAACATTAACAAGGTATATTCGTAGAACTAAAATAATAAATTAGCTCTTAGAGCAAATAAATAGTTAAGTTCATTTTTGAATCCTTCAATCACTTAAAACATACGAAAAATCCAAGATTTAACTAAATGCGAGTTAGGGCATATATCTCACGTAGATCAAGGATATTTCAAAGTTATGAAGTTAGGGTTACTAAACTTGTCCACACCAAAAAAAAAACTATACATCGATGTCTCAAAAACGTTGCAAGTGCATATACAACACTGCTCTAAACGTTGTATAGCCTAAAAATCGAAACATACTCATTTGTTTCGAATGTCACCAAACCAAAAATAGAACCAAAACAGTGAGAAAAGCCCAACTATTTACTTTTATTAAATTTACCTAAATAATACATTTCAATTGCCTCTTACAACCAATAAATAATTAAGTACATTTTTGAATATTCGAATATAAATTAAATTAATGTGTAAAATCTTTGCTCTGCAAAGAGAAATGTGTTAAGACCGGAGCCTGCTGAACGAGTAAGTCTCGTACTTGGCTGAATATATTTACTATTATTTTTGCATTATTTACTTTCGTATTATTTACTTTAAAAATTTATTTTATCGGCTTCATACTGCTTTTCTCTAGGTAGCACTTTTCTCTAGGTACCAGAATAATTAAGTGCACCAAGTGCTATGATTTATTCAAAGATTAATTTTAATTTAGAAACGTTACCGTTTATTTATTTTTTTTTTCACGGAAATAGATGCCTTATATAAAAAAATAACAGTTGTTTTCAAATAAAGTCGTGCCTGCACTTTTTACTTACAAAAAAAAATTGCATTTAATTAAACAAAATTACAAATTCTCTGCTGTATAATTGCATTCTAACTTGGTAAAAACCAAAGAGTAAATTGCGTGATTAAAAATCGTAAGAAATTGTTAGTCATACCAAGTAATTAGTTTGAACTGAGTTTTTTCTCTCATTGCCACACACACACAAATGTAAGTATTTTTTGAAAGCACTTGCACCACGCCACATTTTCTCACAATTTTAATATTTTATAAACAATTTAACCGTGATTTTCATGAAGTTTAAGAGCAAACAAAAATGGTTGCTACGAGGGTTGCAATTTGGCAACTGATAGCTCTAGCGTAAAGTTGATCATTTTTAAGGTTACATGATGTGATTTTCGATGATTAATATTTGTTTTTGTTCTTTTATCCCGAAATATAAAAGGCAACCCTCGTATTCTATTCTAACAATCATTTACTTTTTCTTTGTTTTTCTTTTTAAACTTCATGGAAATCAATGCAACGGTTTTGAAAGCGATGAACTGTCTTCCTCATATTACTACCCATGATTAACATTCATACCCCTGATTAATATGAATATGTACAGCATAGGATTACTAAAAAATCCTCGATTCAATGTGCTAAAATATTTGAACTTTTAATTGCCCTGCAACAGAAATGCTACTGGCTAAATTAATTTAATGAACTTATATGCAACTCATTATGTCATAAATAATTTTAGCTCATCTTTCTTAATAAGGAATTCTTTATTATTTTGACTGACTTAAATATATTAAAAAGCAAAATAAACATGAGTGGGTTTTTAGTGTAAGTAATTTAGAACATAACATAAAACAACACAAAAACGCACACACACGTACGCAAACATTTTCAGATTCTGCAATTTCACATTCCTGTCTAACTTTTATTACACTCTATTTGTATTACTTGAAAGCTGACATCATATTTTGTTATTGTTTTTTTTCATGCCAATTTTCCTCCACAATATTTTTTAGAACGTGACAAGGTTTTGTCATCTCTAGAATGCAAAAAAAAATACAAAATTCAATTAAGCCCCAGACGTGGAGAAAAAAGCGCGTAAGTTAAGCGTTGTGGAGGGAAAAACTTTATTAAATCATCATGATTTGCGTTGTGTTAAACTACATGTTCCGCAACAGAGTTTGGGAAAGAATGACAATTTCCTAATTTGTTGCAGTTGAAAGTAGCAGAAAAACTTGTTTTTTAAATTTAATTTGATAAAAAAAATAATTAATTGATTAAGTTATTGTTGTAGTCATGCAATATATAATATTAATATTGAAAAACGTAGACTCTTTTTGAGTCTCTTTTACGTCCAAAAAATGAATTAGAGTCAAAACTTTAGTTCAACAAAAGTTTTCTGTAATTCAATTGCAGCTTAAACTTGACTGTGGTAAGTCAGTGAATCATTCATTACTGATTGCTTTTAGAAATATAAATGTGGCAACGTTGCAAAAAACTGTCAAATAGCTGATGTTTTACACTGTTTGATGGCTGAAGTTTAAACGCTAAATTTTCTTCGCTTAAATGTGGCTTAAGTACTCACTGATTTAAAGATCTACCAGCTTAAACGTAAATTAAACCAAATTTGAAGATGAGCTTGCATTGATTTTTTGGGGGTTAATGTATCGAGATGTAACCGACAAAAAACAAGTTTTACAAGAGCACTGTTTGCTTACTTTTTTCTTCCTTCTTTGCAATCTTTTACAAAAGATGTTCAACAAACTGCAGGAACAAATAAAGTAAAAAAAAGTATTCTCCCTATCATGAATAATAATAATAAAGCACGTGACCCTCTTGTTGGTTACGTTATTTGTTTTGCAAAAGCCATTTCATTTCCCTTTTCTTTTTTATTTGGAACATTTTGAAAAAAATTGATATTCATGTAATTTAAGATAAGTAAAAAGTAAATACTCAATAACATACAGGTAAAACAAGTAAGAGCGCTATATTGGGCCACGCCGAATCTTATATAAACTTTGCCAAGGTATACAGCAAAACGAAATTGTTGGGGTACTCACAAATTTGGCAACTTTGAAAGAGAATGGAGCCACGACTTAATATATAATTACAATTATACGAAAGCTGTTCTTGAATCCAGGGGCCAAATCGTCACATTCGAGATCGAACGAATTCCGTCAATTATGGTGTATATTTGTTATTTAGTTCGTTTTTGTTGTACATTACTTTTACTCGACAGTTTATACGATATCGCTGTTTGACTATAATTCGTTTTTACTCTCTATATAAATTTAAAAACCAAAATATTGGCACTTACGTTTTACAGAAACAGACGGTATACATCTACAAAATACTCCCCATAATAAATAGTTTGAAGGTTATTGAGAACATCGAAGATTTTTTCAATAGGTTTTACTTTTCCATGGTAATAAATTACAATCATTTAGATTCCATCGACAGCAGCAAAAAAAAAAGCACTCAAAGTCATGGAAATGTCGTTAAAGAAAATGTAAAATAAAATAAATCTGATTAATGACATTGAAAACTTTTTCAACCAAACATTTTATGACTACGAAAATTTTGCTAAGGATATGTTTGCATTGATCAAATATTTGACAGTAGCTATCGAATATTTCTTTGCTGACTAAACCGATATGTTGATTAGCAGCAACGAAATGTCGGCGGCATATAGACGCCGGAAAAGGGCAGAAAACAAACATTAATAAGGTCTATTTTAAGACCTAAAATATAAAAAAACGTATAAATTTATAATAATAAAAAAATAAAGTAAAAAGCCGGCAACAAAAGGATTTTTGCATCATCACATACAAAAACTACTTATTTGAGAAAAAAAAAACTAAACGATTTCATTACGAGTAAGATAAATTGCCGCAGCGTTTTTTTTCGCCAAACATTATTGAGACGAGTTGGCATTAATCATATTCACATAGAAAAATGTACTCGAAGAGGAACATACAAGGTGGACCAAAGAAATCACCGTATTGAAAGTTGCTCTTACTTTTGCAAATGGCGGCCGATGTCAAATCTGTTTTTACATTTGTGAACTAGACAGATGTAGAATACAAGTGAGCAAGCCATGGAGCGATTCACTCCCCAAGAACGCGGACTAATCGTGTGTATGACGAAGTAAACGATTTTTCGACCAAAATCATAATGATCGATGAGGTTCATTTCCACCTCAGTAGGCATGTGAACAAGCAGAATTATCCCTTCTGGGGTAGCGAATATTCACGAGTGATGCACCAGTAGCCATTACACCTGCTCAAAGTGACTGTATGACGTTGGAGGAGTCATCGGGCCATTTTTATCGAGTAGCCGCTGGACAAACGACAACGCGCTAGGGAACGAATTAGGTCTGAAGGACATGTGGTTCCAAAAAGACGGAGCAATGGCACACTCTGCGCGAGCCACAAGCGATATTCTGAAAGCCAAGCAACATGGGATGACTGCTTTTGACTCAGCTGTTACAATCACATAAATACTTTTAATGTTTGCTTATAATAATATACATATGGACATTCTTTTTTTTAATTTACATGACAGAGTTTATGGTCTGGTGCAAAAATATGCGTTATTGTTAGCAGGCCTGTCACAGAAATCTATTTCAATTCCCGGAAAGTCTTCTTGAGCCTATTAAAATCGTTGAAATTACTCGGATTGAAATGGCTTAGTTGTAGTTGTCTTTGTAATTGATTCTCCAAAAAGTCTAGGCGATTTTTTACTTTATTTTGTTTTAGTTTTTAATTCACAAATTTTATTTAATACTGTCAAATGTTTGCAATTTTTCAGAAAAACCCAAAACAACAAACAATTCGGTCAAAGGTCTTAAAAAAAATATTGTTTCATTTACTTTCTGAACTGAACACCCTTCATTTATGCAAAACTAATGCAGTAATTGTTTTGCTTAGTATGTAAATATGTATAAGCATGTACTTGTAATGTTTGCTGTTGTTGTCGCTTGGTTTTTACACTGCGTGCAAACTGCAAACTAAAACTATGCTAAAAGTTCACTTTTCAAACATGTGACGACATACATTTGTATTTCGTCTATCGTTTGCTCCGATTGTTCTTGTTGCTCTCTAACAGAGAATTTATTTTATTTTTTAGTTCATACACTTCGCCGTTCGTTGCTTTAGGCAAACGGCCAAATGGTCAGAACTTTATACTCGTTTATAAGAACAAAACACATCTCTCATACGTAAGCAGAGCAATAATAAAACACACGGTCTCCAAGTTGTTTTGCTGCGTGCATGCAACACCACCGAACAGCCCAAAAAAGGAAGAAGGATATACTCGTACACGAACATTTCGTTGCAAAAACTTTCTACTATAGATTAGATTTTGCTTGTGTTATAAAAACAGATTTGAAACATAGAAATAAACTGGTTTGTTTCAAATGAAAACAAAATAAAAATGCAGAAAAATTGGATTTGCTAAAGTGTCTGCTGTAGTGCATGTGCACGAGGTAAAAGTTTAAATATTTATGGGTGTGTTCCAAATTACGCTCAAGTCATGTCATTCATAACGGTCATTACTTGAAATGGTGTTCTTATTGTATGTTATTTTTCTTCTTTCTTGTGTTATTAGAAAGTAATATTTTTTAGTAAAAAAAAAAAAAAAACTGTGGATTTCCCGTTTATTTTATGCAATTTGTTTGTTGGAGCAAAAAATTTAAATTAAACAAGGGAACAGAAATTTTGTTGCATGAAAGAGTGTAACTGCTCTAAACTGATTCATTCGTAGAGGATGATTTCAAATCTGAACTTGCTCTTTTTCATGTACAGAGTTCTTAAAAAGCTCTAATTCAAGCCTTAAGTGGCTACTTATTTTTTTTAATACTAATTAAAGAAGGAAAAGTAAAGTGTTATAGTTAATTCGAGGTCACTGCACCTCCCATCAGCATTCCTATGAACTTTGTACGTGCTAAATTTCCATAATGTCATAATGACTTTTTTTCATTGGCTCAAATCTACAAAAGAGATCCTTTTTTTTTTGTTTGTTTAATTGTTGGCCAATATTTTGCTCTGCTTTTATGATTTTATGTTTTGTTGCGTTAATAGAGAAAATGTTGAAAATAAATTTTATCAATGCAAATTCATATTGATGTGTAAATCTTTCAAGCCCTGAGATAACAGAAAAAATTTTAATGTTTGCAATATAGTCTTTTTTTATTTAAGAATTTATTTTAATAATACCGCTCAAATCTTTGTGAATGCATGAAAAACAAGCATATTAATTGTGTACTTTTTTTTCCAACACAACAATATGATTACTTCACCCACTTTGAGTCAATTAGTTTCAATTACATCAGACCAACCAACCAACATCAATTTGCAACAACAACAACAAAACAAATTCTATTGTAAATCATTTCTATAATTAACGTTTCTATCTACTAAATACGAGTAAACACATAAAGAAAACTAAAACTAGAAGAAGAAAAACTGCGAATAGAATCGTTTTGTTTGTTTACTTGTTGTTCAAGAAGAATTGTTTTTAATAACCTTGGAATAGTGTTCAGAGAGTTCATTTCAAAAACTATTACTTTACACATTGTACTTATTTTTATTTTCTTACATGTTGCACTCATCATACATGTCTTTCTTACAATAAATACACTAATAAATAAAGAACTGGGAATATATAAATTGACAACACTGGCTAACAATTTATGTGTTTGCATGAATATTAAATGATAATTGAGTGGATTTAATTGAAAATCAAATAGAGTACAACTGGAGCACATATGTGCAGACTTACATATATTGAGGAATATTTAAATTCAAAGCAATTATAAAATGCATATATTGTTTCAGTTCAATTTAACAATAACAAATAATTTTCAACTCGTATAGTAGATATTAAAATCTGATTTTTATGCAAAAATAAAATGAAAGTTTTTTAACCACGGACACAAACCTTCAAAATTAACAGACCTCTGTTGATGTGATAGCATGGCTCTGTTAAGCCCAAAAACTCAAATTAAAAAAAAAATAATAATTTAAAAACAGGAAAGGAAATTTTATAATTCACGAGCATTTTCAAGAATAACTTTAACAAATCGGAGTCACAAAAGTGTTAAATAACGACGCTTATAAGAAAAGGACTTTGATTCTTTTCTTGAAAACGGTAGAAAATGGGTGAAAAAAATTATTTGACATCATTTTAGAGCCCATCTAATTTAATGGACAAGGGTCAAAAGGAAAATATAAGCATTTCAAAAAAAAGCGCTATTACACTGACAGAATTTTCGCTAATAGATCTAATGAATTTATGTTATTAATATTTTTGCATTAATGCAATGAAAATGTTTATCACGGCAATGAATTTTCATAGATCTAATGAATAAATTTCATTAAAACCTGCTCATTCGTTTTCATCATATCGTTAAAAAAATACCATTGGATTTGTGAAAAAATTTCATAAAATTAATGAAGAATTTCATGAAATCAATCCAATCGTTCATTGAAGTTTTAATTCTCATTTGATTTTTGAAGAAATTTGGATATATAGTAACATATTTTAATATTTCGCAAAAGCTTTGAAGTCTACTGCGAATAACAGCTAAAAAGTGGCATCACACAGAAGCTGGCATTTTACTTGGAATATTTGTTAATAATAAGATTATCTGTAATCTTAATAATACACAGCATAAAAATTATGTTCTGTTTTCATTAGATCAATGAACAAGTTCCTATGTTTAATAAATCATTTCATTTACTTAATGATTTTTTTTTTCATTAAACCAATGAAATACTTCATTAGCTGGACATTAGTGGATAGCTAGCTGTTTCGCAGCCGCCACACTTCTTGTCAGCATTCATCTTTCAACTAGCTGTTTCGGCTTCAAAACAGCTAGTTTCCCTTCATGCTAAATGTCTTTTATAATTATTTAATTAATATCAATCAGAAAAATAATACAGAAAGAATTTGAGCCCGATTAACTTCATATATACAAAATAATTATGTACGAAAAAGCTCGAATAATAAAAATTAATAAATAGAAATAAAGTTTCAATAATTTTGTTTAAAAGAATAAGAAAATATACAGATATCGTCTTTTTTCTTATCTTTAATGATTGTTCCCTTTTGTTTTATCCCCTTTTTGAGAAACTTTTTGTAATACCAGCAGTAACCCTGTCCTCAATTCTATAAAACCTATTATAGTTTTTTTATAGAATAGCTAGGAACACAAAATGGACAAACGGCGAGTTTTCGTCAGAAATAACACATATGTATTTGTATTGATGAAATAAACATACAATTCTCACAATTCGCTCGTTCGCCACTCCGCGAATACTGTAATAACTTTCGTTTATAAAATAATAATTAAGTTTAAAAGTGAAACAAACAAACTCTCAAATAAAATTAATATAACATTAACTTGATGTATGCAATAAAATCATTGTTAATGTTTATGTTTTTATTATATTATGAAAGTACTCCGCTTCCATTTGCCAACAGCCCCTTTAATTTAATTTTTATCTCTTGTTCTCTGAACAAGTCTGTATTCTTTTAATTTGTTAACATTTTTTATGGTGCTCATATAGTATGAATTTAAATGCATTTTAGTTTCCTTATTGCTTCCAGTGATATTTTGCAAAACTTTTGACATGAGAGTAGGCCGTATATAATTTCTACATTTTTAATTAATATTACAATAACTTCTTGAGAACTCATTGCATGATGATAAAATTGCAGAAACATTAAAAAAAAACTGTTGCATATACAAACAAGTGGAATTATCTTTCATTACAAAACCAAATAAATTAACTGCGCTTTGAAACATTGTGTTGGAAAATTACTTTTTACCATTTTTGTAAGTATTTAAGAGTTGAATAAACCTTGCGTACATGTAAAGTTTTAATTAAAAATAAATAAATTTGCGAAATTCATTTCATATGTATTTTGCGCAGATACACAACAACCCACAAGAAATTTATTTAACACAGTTCGTAATAAAACCTGCTACAAAATGTTAAGAACAATGAGAGCTTTAAGGTTTATTTGAGCTAGATTTGCTGGCATTGGTCGTTTTAGCACACGATACTGGCTAGCGATTTTTCGATACCTTTTGGCATGAGGAAAATAATGTCCACTTCGACATATCAAAGAAATCATTTTCGAGATTCGATTTTCAATTGTCTTACTTTTTTGTATTTTTGTATGGGAGTGCCAATAAGGAGGCGTGGTGATCGAAGAATTACCAGGAGCACATAATAATAAATACCAAAAAAAACCAAAACGTAAAAAATTTAAATGTTGCCCTATACATGAGGACACCCTTTAATTTGAAAATTAGCTATAAGTTTTGAACCGTAAGAGATAGAGACTTAAAATTTTCCCTGTATACAAAAGCTGCAAGAAGCTAAAATTTAATTGGTGTTCATACAAGGGTACACCCTTTAGTTCCAAAAAGCAGCTGTAACATTTAAACCGTATGAGATAGAAGCTTATTATTTACACGGTGCATGTAGTTGTCTGACCTCTACAACAACAACTATTAAAAACATTAAAAAGTTTAAAACTAAAGGCTACACCGGGGAGTTACCCTTTGTCTAGAACTTGCACGATAGTACGGAACTCTTGCTGTGGGAGTCAGTCTCGTACTTGGCTAAATTTATTTTTATTTATTGCATATGTTTGCAGTACCTTGTATAACAGTTTGTTTATAGTAGCCTATTTATATGATTTTTTCTCTAAGTATTTTATAATTACAGTCAAAGCCCGGTTTAACGAATGATATAATGTTCAGACCTTTCGTTATTTCGAGATATTCGTTATATCGAACAGTAATTTTTTATCTTAAAATTTTATAAAAAACGGTGGTCCGCAGTTTTAAAAACATCAAAATTTAATTGTAATGACAACTCAGTATAGAAATAAAACTTTAATTGATATTTTAACGTTCATTTAAGAATTGCTTTTATTTCTAATATGTAAATTCATTAAAAATCATAAATGTACATAGAGGCATATACATACATATTTAGCTATGTTTGGATGCTATTAACATGTGTAGGTTTATCATTACATTTCATTCATATTATTCATTTCTTAAGAAATCGACATCTCGTTTTCACAATGAACCAAATAAAACTACTAAAATTTTAACGAAAAAAGCAACGCATCACACGTGTTCTTTCAATCCAAAGAAAGAAGCCAAAAACACACACAATCCAACGGTTTTGCATATATGGTTTCGAATATTTGTCAAATTACAACTAATACGGGAAAGTGCCGTCAAATCTGCAAATGCAGGTCGTTTTGTGGTCTTCTTCTCTAAATATTTCCCATTTCAAATTTTGTGAGGAAGAAGTATTTTAGAAAATACAGTAGAAACAAGTTGTGCCTCCGTGGGAAGGGGTTTTCTATACAGTTTTTTGGTTTTGAATATTTGTCAAATTACAACTTATACGGGAAAGTGCCGGCAAATCTGCAAATGCAGGTCGTTTTGTGGTCTTTTTCTCTAAATATTTCCGTTTTCAAATTTTGTGAGGAAGAAGTATTTTAGAAAATACAGTAGAAACAAGTTGTGCCTCCGCGGGGAGGGGTTTTCTATACAGTTTTTTGGTTTTGAATATTTGTCAAATTACAACTTATACGGGAAAGTGCCGGCAAATCTGCAAATGCAGATTTGTAACGATTTTTTAAATGTATTTTGCTTTGCCATTCGTTAAATCGAGATTTATTTTTTTTTGTCATTCGCTACATAAGACAGTTAATGTAAAAATTTCGCCATTCGTTATATCCGATATTCGTTAAACTGAGTATTCGCTATACCGGGCTTTGACTGTACAAACATTTCCAGCATTCTTAACATCATTTTTATAATTATAGATACCAAAACAACACTTCACTCAATGATGCTCACATGAAAATTTAACTCCTCATGCATGATAATAAGGTGGCGCACCATTCTTTTAGTGGTTCATATGCTGCTTTATCGAAGACAACCCCAAAAACATTTTTTAGTTACTTTACCGGGCTGAATGAGAAGTAATAATTAAGTTTTTTAGAGAAGAAAAGGCGAGTACAGATGAAAATTTATTGGTTAGGAAACAAGACATGGATGCTGCTTCACTTTCACCACGACGATCATCAGCACCCAAATTGCTTCGAACCCTGGTCAATTCTGAGGGAGTAGCAATTGTAAATCACAAAGTACAAATATACAGTTAACAAAACTGTTAATTTTTGCATTTATATTGGAAACAAAAACAAAACTGGCCTTCTTTCTCAATTTTGAGAAAGTAAAAATCGAACTAGAAAGCCCGATTGAATTATTAACAACTATGAACATAATTATTTATTTGCTTTAAGAGCCAATTCAAATGTATTAATTCAGTTCTTGAAATAGACCTTCCAAATATTTTCTGTATTTTTCAGCTCTCTATATGCCGCCGACATACCGTTGGTGCAAATCATCTCATCACTAGACTTGAAAAATTCTTTAAGAAAGGTCTATTTTTGGACCTGAATTAATACATTATTAACAACAGGAAATTTGTTTTTATTTTTAATAAGAATTCAACGATGAAAAGTCTTGTACGTTTTATAAAAAGTGGCAATAAAAAAACTAAGGAAATTAGTTCTGATTCTAAAACAAAACAGTTGTTGTATCAAAAACAGGGAAAATTTTGGAAAAAGAAACTGAAACACTAAAAAAAACATTAATTCAAATTTACCTTTTGAAATATCGGTTTCGTTTGCTTTAAAAATTATTCTTTCTTTTCGAAGCCAAAACGAACTAAACTATTTTCTTTCAGGCCTTGGAAAGGAACCTCCCTAATTTAGTGCTGCAGACACACTTTTTTTTTAATCGTCTTTTTTTAAATCATTTTATTTTTCGGGATAATTTTGTTGTTTATATGAAATCAACTCTTTTACTGCTTTGGTTGGTTTATGTGGGAAATTTGCAGCCAGGCGTGAAAAAAAATGTTCTGTTAAAAGAAGGGCAAAGGAAATTAAAAGAAATAAAGAATTCTTGATATGAGAATGTATACAAAAATAAAAAATTAAACAAAACTATATGTATATATAATCTGTGAATTAACCCTTTTGAGTGTTGTTTAAAGAAATGTAAATAAAAAAAATTTTTAATGAGGGTTTTATTGAAATGAAAACTAATTGATAACCCAATGTAACACAAACTAAATTCAATCAGCGGACATTTCTTATTTGACAAGCAGAAAAGCAAATAATATTATTAAGAAGCATAGAGAATTGAGATATTTGATAATTTGTCAACCAGTTTAAAGTGCGTTTTAAACTGATAAGCTGTTGATAAGCCATAGTGAGCAAATAAAATAAAAAAATAAGTTGTTTCATTTGTTTGCTGTTCCTTTAAGAATAGTTTATGTTGGTTGAAATTAAAATTCTCTTTCAATATTATCTTTTATAAACAAATACAATTCTTGGGAAATTGTTATTCGCTTTGTTGCAACGGGCTTAAGTTCCGTTTTACTTCCGCAAAATTTAGAAATAATGGATGTTGGTGAGACAATATAAAACGAAAAAAATTGTGATGAAATGGAAAATTTATCAATAGTTTAAATATAGAAAAATAGTTTAAATATACGGGTAAAATATCGAGCAAAGCTTGTTCTACCCGGTACTTATTGTATTAAGGAAAAATATGTTAAGCAAAACTAACTCTTTCCATCAAAAAGCTTTTATATAAAATTGTTAATAGCGGCACATGTTTTTTTGCAGTTTAACTAAACCTAGTTAAGGTGATATCTCAAATAATCAGCTTTAGTAATTAAAAACTGATTCTTTCCTTTAATACTAGATATTATTTATTAAATTATTGCAATATGTCAGCAAAAATCAAAGATCCACACCATAATTGTGGATCTGTAGCTATGGTATCACAAACTTCCTAAAACTGTTATACTAACTGTTATACGGATTAAACATAATATGCTTAGATCTTTTGCCAAAAAACGCAACTAAATTATACATATACTTAGAGTCTACACACACGTATATGTGTGTATATAGAATCTAATCATTTAAGCAAGAACATTAAAAGTTCTGATAAATTTTCTTTAACTATATGTACAAGTATTTTATAAAGTAATAGCAAAAATTATTTCGTGCTATTTTTTTGAGATAACTACAACCAAGAAAACATTTTTGCCTACCCATAGTATTTAATATCTTTTTATTATCGTTGCTATAAACACAACTGAAAAGCAAATAATCTTGATTTTGATGCATAACGCCAAATGCTTTTATTGGTCTTTTGCCAAAATTCATTCATATTTTATAACAAAAAGGAGAAAAAAAAATAAATTTTAAAGGAATCAAATAGACAAAAATATAAGAAACAAATAGATTCATAAATAAATAAAGAAAAAATGGAACAAAAAATTTCAGTATCAAATAGGAAGAAAAAAAATAAAAATTTTCTAGTGATTCTCTTTTTTTTTGGATCAAGTTTAACTAATACATTAAACAGATGCAGCAACAAAACCAACAACCTCAGCCGTAGCACAGATAAAGTGTGTGTATGTACATTTTTCATAGTTTTGCTCTTGTTTCATTATTATTATTATTATTATTATTATTATTATTATTATTATTATTATTGATACAATATGATAATAGTTAGCAGCAGCAATCGTTTCGTATGGGATTGTAAAATATTTTGTGGTTTTGTTTTATTATTTTTGAGAAATAATGAGGTCAACAGCAAAAATGTGCTTAGGCCATATGGAATTATGTACGTTGTACATCCATTCGTTTAATGATTGAAAACGTAGACGACATGACTTTTCAAGAAATCCTTTGCACTACCCGTGGTGTAGCCGTACAAAAACACTTCGCAAAACAAATAGCAATGAAATTTATATTGCAGTTTGGAATGAAAGAGCAATTTTGTTAAATTTGTAAACTATTGCAGTTGCTGCCACACACACACACAAACACACACACAACTAGAGAAAAATGTTTATGTAACTGCACATGTTATAAATTCATGCCATATGGAATGGTTGAAATGTGACAAAGAACTTCAATCCCCAAATGAGTAATATTTATAATGCAAAGAAATAAAAATTCCTATTGCATAATAGCTAATTTCGGTCACAAAACGAACTGTAGTGTAATTTAGTACAATCTATATACAAGTAGGGCCAAATGAAATCAACCTATTGGAAGCTGCTCTCATTTTTGCAAATGGTGGCGAATGGCAAATTTGCTCTTATATTTTTTACCTAGACAGCTGTAGAATACAAGTGAACAAGCCATGGAGCGATACACTTCCCAAGAATGAGGAATAATCGTGTCTATGACGAAGTGGACGATTTTTCGACCAAAATCATGAGGCTCATTTCCACCTCAGCGGGTACGTGAACAAGCAAAACTATCGCTTCTGGTGCACCGAAAATCCGCAAGTGATGCACGAGGAGCCACTACACCCGCTAAAAGTGACTGCATGGTGCGCTGGTCACGCTGGAGGAGTCATCGAACCATTTTTTTTCGAGGACGCCGCTGCTGTTAACCGAGGTTTTTCTGCCGCAATTGAGCGAATTAGGTCTGGAGAACAAGTGGTTACAACAGGACGGAGCAACAGCACACACCGCGCAAGCTACAACCGATATTCTGAAAGCCAAACAACATTGGAAGACTTTTTTGGCCCACCTGTTTTAACTGATTTTTAAAATTAGTCTAGCTTTTTGAATGACTTTGTCAGCAAAACTAAAACATTGATAATTGTTGATTACTTCATCAGGCCTTAGTCCGATTTTACTTCCGCAGAATTGAGAAAGTTATTTTTTATAATGAAATTGCAGTGAAGAACATTTTTAAAGCCCAGAAAGGTAAAGTTGAAGACTTATTGGCTGGGGTACATGCCATAGCTGCGTCACTTCCACCACCACGGTCCACCTTGTCACGGTCATCAACACCCAAATTGTTTGGCATCCAACTCATGGAAATAGCATACATTTATGTTTGTTGAAAACCCATACACTATTATTATTATCATCATGTTTACATATATTGCTCACTATTGCATATAACTACACTCAGAAAACTTTGCCAGTAAAACTAACTGAAAATACTCTTTAAAATAAATGAAACTTCATTTAAAAAACGCCCTACTTATTTTTCATTTAAATTTACTTCTTTGGAATTTCAATGTTAAAAAATCTACGGCACCCAATCGGTAAAAATAATGATTTTTCCTCTATACTAAATGTCAAATAATTAGCGCGTAATCCATTTGTAAAAGTTTTTTTATTTTTCCTTTATTCTAACTGTCAAATAATTAGTGCGTAATTAACTTGTAAAAATTTTTTTTTTTGTTTTTTCTTGGGTAATCATTTTATTTAATTATAGTTTTATCTCCTTTTTCAATTCACTAATTTAATTTTTGTACTGCAAAACCTCTGCTGAGATTCGAACATGCAATAACTCGACTTGAAAGCAGCTGCCATCGCAACAATCAGAAAACTCCAGAACAATCAATTTAAGTAAAGAGTATGTATGCTAAATATGTGTGTAGAAACCAAATTATTAATATGTATATACGTATTAACAGCTTGGCTCCTTCATGTATGTGTAACATAAGTTACTACTGTCATTATTAACTGTGAGCGAAAATCCCTATTTATCTGTTGTTAGTTTTTGAAGCAACTGTACAAATCAGCTAAAATTTAAATTTCGTTCATTTTTAAACGTTTTGTCATTTAAAAAAAAAATAACTGCACTGATTACTTCTGGAATAAACTACGGTCAGTTACTGCAAAAATATTCTAAGTGTATAAGTCTTCAACAATCACTTTCATTTTTAGTTTAACATTTTGTTTTCTGTAAACTCTGATTTAGTATAAGACAATAAAACGATTTATTACGCTTTTTTATCGATTGGAAAATTTTCTGCTTTCTCATGACGTCCGCACATATCGGGTTAGCAAGACAGGTAAGAAAAACATACCACAAGTTGCAAAAATGTAGTTCAAACATGTTCAACATCTCAAATAATGAAGTACTTAAGAGCCAGTGAACAGGTACTTAATTTTCTTTTGTTTCACTTTAAATTAAAAGATTGTGTTGATGTGCTGTTTTTCACTTCTTTTTCATTTTGTTTTTTTTTTTTTGTGGATTAAAAAGTGAAAATTTTGTTGAAGATAAAATAAATTGGAATTTTAAATTAATGGCAAAAAATAAACACACAAGGTGATTAAACTCTATACATTTGTTAGATTGTAAGGTAAAACTCAAGCATTTAAATAATACCGGAAAGACATTTCAATGAAGATCTTTCAGCTGACCATAACAATTTCACAGAAACGAAGTTTCACAATTGAAATCTAAAAGCCATTTAACAAATATTCATAAATTTAGAACAAATTGCTTTTTAATGCTTCGTCAACATGTGGCTCATTTACCAGTTCTGACTCGAAGGCCGGTTGGCGTTTGGTTGATGGTTAGTATTTTTATTAGTCAGTGTTTAAATTTTTCTTTTATGGTTGAATTTATTTCTTTTTTAAACATCAGTCATTCGTCACTTCATTAGCCATTATACCATTATTCCTAAAGCACAAATTTTTATGTCATTGTTTTATTATTGTCAGACCGCAAAACTCAAAATTCATTGTTTGCTAATAAAATCATGCCTGTACGTGCCTTTCCGCAAAAGGATATAAGATATAACTTTAGTACACATAATAGTATTTTTCGAAATGATTTATGTCATCGACGCACACCTTTAGAATTTCATTATTCATGCTACCTATTTCTGAAGTGTTTATTTATAATAATTTCCAACTAAAGAGTGAAATTTGTATGTGAAAAAAATACAAACATACATGTATTTTTATGGTAAACTTCCCGTATAATAATTGAAAACAATCAGGAAAATAGAATAGAAAGTTTAATTGCAAGCGGTCCAGCGAACAAGCGTGTGACCTTTTAACGGTACCTGACATTTTCACTCGTGTTGTGAGCAGAACAAATTTTGCCAAAATAAGTTTAATTGAGAAATAGACTGGACTTGAAGTTTTATGCAGAACAAAAAATAAGCTCATTCGAAATTTGTACCACATATGCAACAAATAAATGGTGTACATCGGCTAGGTCGCAGTGCCAATGTACACCTAAGATCGTTTGCACAGTTTGCCGATTTTAGTGTTCAATTTTGTTCTTATCGGCATCAGAAATTCTGAGTAAGAGGGAATCTTAAAAAGGTGTCTTTAATTTTTGAGTAGCGGCATTGGTAATAATACAGATTAGATTTATATGGAAGTTGATCTTATTTTTCCATATGGCGGCCAGTGTCAAATCTATTTTTACATTTATGAACAAGACAGCTGTAGAACTTTTCTTAAGAAGTAGTTTTTCATGAAAGGTACTTTTTACTATGGTTATGTTTTAAAGAACGTTTTTAATAGAAGGCACTTTTTTATTAAGGTATTTTCTTTTTAAACATGTACTTTTGTTATAGAAGGCACTTTTTTATAGAAATATCTTTGTACTGAAAGCTGATAAAATGTACTATTTTACAAAAAGTACTTTCTATTGAATGTAATTTTAAAAAAAAAATTACTTTTTTATAAATGTGCTTTTTTAAGAATGCTAATTTTTTTTTATTAAAAAAGTACTTTTTTATAAAAACCTTTTTTTCATAAAAGGCTCTTTTTTATGAAAATTACTTTTTCCTAAAAGTTAGTTTTTATAAAAGGTACTTTTTTATTATCATATGTACTTTTTTATCAAAGGTGCTTTTTTATAGAGGGTAATTTTTTGTGAAGAATGTACACTTTTTTGTAATAAATACATTTTACAATACATACATTATAAATACATTTTATAATTAATAAATTTTATAATAAATTTTTAGTAAAAAGTGGAATTTTTTGAATTGCCTTAAATTTGTTTTTCAGAAAGTATTTTTTTCAAGAAGGAAATTTATATAAAAAAAACCTCATTTCTTCAACAAACGAATAGGATATATTTCAAATAGATCAAAAAAGTACAGAATATGAAACTTTTAAAAGAGTGGCCCTGACTGCTGTTTATGTGCAGCATTTCTCAGAAAGTCTTGCACTTTAAAATATATATATTTTTGTTTTGTTTTATTTTACAATTATGACTGTTGATTAATCAAAAAGACGCAATTGTAGTTTTCTTTCGCAAGAATATTTAAATGCGACACTTCTTATCAACAAACAACCAAACACTTGTTGTGCATAAATATGAATTTCTAATCAGACCTCAAAAAGGCGAATACAAATAATATGCTCAGATTACTGATAAAGAAAAACATAGTTTTACACAATATAAAACAAACTTAACCCGTGTTTATTATTTTAAAATTGATTGCTTCTTGTAATTCATTTTGCAAAAGCGTTTATCAATTACACTGAAAGAATTTTCGTTCATAGTTCTAATGAAATTATTTCGTTAATGTTTTTTTTTATTAATCCAATGAAAATGTTTATTACGGGAATGAGTTGTCGTAGATCTAATGGATAAATTTCATTAAAAATTTTCATCAGTTTTCATAATTCTGTTAAAAAATATCATTGGATTTAAGAAAAAATGTCATCAAATCAATGAACAATTTTATTAAATCAGTGTATTCGTTCATTGAGAATTCAATTCTCATTTGATTTGTAAAAAAAAATTTGGATATATGGTAACATATTTTAATATTTCGCAAACTGCGATTAACCCCTAAAAATTAGCATCACACATATTTAATGAAACGACTATTAATATAAATTTAATGAATCAGAGTTCATTGGTTCAATGAACTCCAACGTTGTTGGAAAATATGGAGTTTTTTCATTAAATCAATGTCGCAATTCATTGCATTTATGAACAAAATTCTTTTAGTGTAGTGAATGAAGCCTTAATATCAAACGAAGCAGTGGAAAAAAGTAGTCAATTTTAAAAATTGTATATACGAGTAGAATAAATAATGTATCGAAAAATATTACCGAATTAGAAATTTGTTAAGCTGCAAAGATAAGTTTTTTCTAATGAAAATATTATTGAAATTCATGAAATATTTTTTTAAGATTTTTTAATTTGGTTTCTAAATAGTTTTATTAGTTCTTGTAAGTTTAAATAAAAACTACGTTGCTCAAGTTTTGCCTCTTTTTTTAGAAACTTTCATTTAATTTTGCTTCTTAAGGGCTTAAAAGTATATAAAACATTTAGGGGGGAAAATTCCATAATTTAGAAAAAAAAATGTTTTTGATAATTTTATTGTTGTAATAAAGTTTTTATTATTGAAACACATAATAAGCCTTTAAAAATTCTTTAGACATTTTATTAAGATTTTTACAGCATTATATGAAGTTTTAAATGTTGTAAAATGAAATTTATGTCTGCCACGATATACCTGGCTCTTAAAATCTCTTGTGGCAGCCACATATCACTTTAAACAAAATGAAACAAAAGCATGTGGAAAACCCGAGGAAAATGCACAAACACACACAAACATCCACTCGTCTTGTTCGTGCAGACAAATGGGGCCACTAATATTTTTATTTTATTTTTTCCAAGAGTTTTTTTTTCAAGAAACAGAAACTAAATGTTTTCCATTTCTCAACTGAGAATAAAACTTGTATGCACATGTTTGTGTGTTTTGGTGAAAAGTTCTGTGAATGAAAATTATTCGTTTAAGACAACAATCATCTGAGACGAGAAAGAAAATCTGCTTGACAGAAAACCGAAGAAGAATCTTAAGAGCAAGCATGAACATATGCATATATGGGTTATTCCATTAAAAATAAGATTAGTTGAAATATCTTTTTAAAATATTTGTTTGACATATAACTAATATTCATTTCACATAGTAAATGGATAGCAAAAGCATAAAATTACTGAGGAACTTTATTATTTTAGAATTTCTTATTTTATTCAAACTTTTTTTTGTTTTATAATATTATTTGATTCGTCGAGCTGACGAATGCATAACAATATTCGGTTTTGTTTTCGTTTTTCTGTTTGCCGATATCTCGCTCTCCTTTGTATAAATTTTAAGAGCAATATTATTTAAAATAATATTTTTAAATAATAATTTCCGGAAGAAGTTATTCCGGGTCGACATAAAATCCTGCAATTTCGAAAAACTACTCTGTTAATATAAATCTTATAAAAATAGTTCTTAAATATTTTTCTTTTGATTTCTGTTAGCAAAGAAATGGAATGGAAAGAAAATGTTTTTTTTTCTACAATTATTTTTTAATTTTTCTATTCTGTAAGTCGTGTCAGTTTAAATTCTATACATTTTTTCTTTAAAAACTTTCCTTTCTGTAAATTGGGTCGGTTTGAAATTGTAAGATTTTAGAAAAGTAATGATATTAATAAATGAGATCTTAGGACTTTTAATTTGTCTATAAATTTTTTCTTTTTATTTTCTCTACTTTTGAGAATCAGGTCGGTTTGAAATCGTGTGATTTTAAAGAAGTAACTTTACCAGCAAACTATTTGTCAACACTTATTTTTAGTTATTTTACTCAGATTTTTTAATTTTCCTGTTCTGTAATTCGGGTGGATTTAAAATCGAACGATTTAAGAAATCTAGCTGTACTAATCAAAATACTTTTAAGAGATGTTTTTAATTCTTCGTATTAATTTCTTTAATTTTCCTGCTATTTAAGTTGGATCGATCTAAAATCGTGCGATTTTAGAAAACTCACTATACTAACTCATACATTTCTTAAGCCTTTTTTTTATTTTCTATAATATTTTATTAATTTTCTTGTTTTGTGAAAAAATTTTATGAATTTTTTTTTATAAAATTTGAAATTAATAGAAAAATTAAAAAAATGTCTTAAGAAATATTTAAATTAGTGGAGTAAGCTTTCCAAAATCGTACGATTTTAAATCGACTCGGCTTACAGAGTGGGAAAATGAAATAATCGAACGATTTCAAAGCGATACGATTTACAGAACAAAAAAATTACAAAAATTTATACAAAAATTAAGTATACATTTTTGTAATAAAAAACAAGTATGAGAAAAAATTGTTTTCAATAAATTGAGGTTGCCCCCATATGTTTCAGTGTTCTGAAGCATTTGCATGTGTTAATATAAAGTTGATTAAAATTGTTAAGATTGTTTGAGCCTAAAGCAAAATATTAAGATTCAAAAAAGAAAATCTTGACTAAATAGAATACAACTTCGTGCTAAATTTAATGATGTTTTAATATGAATTATTTCCTTGAAATGAAATGGGTCAGTTATTTTAACTTTTTAATTTTTAGTATGTAATTTGCAAAAAGAGGAGTAAAAAGAAATATGTGCATATATTATTTAAATAAAATAATTAATGCGTATAAAGCTTTTTTTTTTTTGTTAAACCAATTCCTTTAAAAACAAATAACCTTTAATAACAGAAAGCACACAAAAAATCTTTATTTCTGCTGCAGTGGACATTTGGCAAACTTTTGAAAACATATGAAAAATGACCACGAAAGCACACAAACATACAGGCATGAACGCATGTGTATATATTTTAACATATGTTTGTGCGACTCCATACACATACATATACACTACGGAAAAGTAGTTGAAACGTGTTTTCAGTAGCCTTTTTTTAAACATACATACATATATATGTACATATGACGAGGCCAGACTAATTATAATTGCAACCACAAACTACCAACCGCAAAACATTGCAGTTTATATTTAAAATATGGGTGACAAGTGACAGCGGTTTATTTTGTTAATTGTTAGTCAAGCTTTGCAACTAAATTTTCTTTGTTTTTTCTATTTCTAGAAATGCATTTGCTGAGTAGAATAAAAGCGGTATTTCTTTTTTTTTCAGTTAAAATTTATTTATAATTAAACAATTTTTCTTAGCAAACTATACAATGTGACGTTGAAATAAACAAGATTTAAGAGAAAGCTCATAGGAAATATGTAAAAATATTTATAATTGAAATTCCTTTTCGTCACACTAATTCTCCGGAATGGCTTTGATTTCGAATTATCATTTCATTTTCTGAAAAAGCTGTTATGAAATTTAAATAAGTTGCGATCAATTGAAATGTTTACACTTATACGGCGGAGCAAAATCCCTCAACAAAATGAAAAAATAATAAATTACTGGTTGGATAACAAATTCATTTATCTATATATCTGTGTCAATATGGAAAAGAAGCTTTAGTTGACAAATTTGTTTTTTTATTAATGCAAATAAACATAAATCAGCCCTTGTGAATGACTCAACATTAAGTAATTGGATGCTAAGTGTCTGTTTTTTTAAAAGAACATGCACAATATTTCTATGTACTAATTTTAGAGCTCTTAATATAATTATTAAAATTTCTCCTGAGCTACTTTTCCATAGTGACACAGATATACAAAAATGTCGTGTCGCGCTAGTCTGCGAGGCAACTGGATCGATTTCAATGACATTTTGCACAGATATGTATATGAGCAATTTCAAATATATGTACGTGCTCGTACCATGAAATTCATAGAAAAAATTATATTTTGTAACGACTAACTTTACTTCATTTCAATGAAACTAATACGGCTTTCAACAAGACCTGTATGAATTTATTATTCTTTCCAAAATATGCAAAGCTTTTATCAATCAGTTTTTTAACTTTGTTGATATGGAGCAAACTGGAGCGTTGCGCATGCGCTAAAAAATTTCAACTTTTCCGTGGATTTTGTGGTATGCATTTTATTTCCATTCGATTTCCAAAAAAAAATTAGATCGAATCGATCTTCAAATAAAACGAAGAATTGATTTTCAAATATTTTTTTTTTTTTTGATGAGCGTTGTAGTGGACGTGAAACAGCCATGCTATGTAACCCAGCCAATATGTCTTGAATTTCACTATTCTTGTCTTCTTTAAAAATGTTGATTACTAATGTGTGTGAAGATAAATATGCCGAGTTAAATATGTTTGACGTAACGAAATAACATAACGACATATTTGAGTGTGAAAATATGTTTTTCTGAAACACCGTCCTCCCTGCTCATTGGATTGTTTTTTATTTTTATTTTTTTTTTTTATCTATGCCGCACTCATCTGCAAATGTGGAAAGGATATTTTCGTATAAAAATTTAATAAAAACCAAAGGAAGGAACAGATTGCTTGTTTCGACTGTCTCCAATCTATACCAAAAACAATAAGGATGAAATATTTGCCATTTATTTCACAGACATACCAGATCGGCAAATTAAAGTTTTGGTTGATTTTTTATTGCACTATTGAAAAAAACAACTACTAAATTGGTCTTGTGTAAGTACAACCCTTCTTAAAACTGGTCTGCTGTATCTGACAAGCCAAAGCAAATACATACATAAATAAGTACAAAATAAAAAAAGCAAACATTATGAAAGTGCGGAAATAGTTTTTGTGGTGTTTTAAAATTTAAAAGTATTTCTTTTTTGCGTATAGACATTTAATAAGTACTTTGGTGGCCTAAACAAAAACTCGGGATTTTCTTCCATCTTGGGATTGATTTTGACATTTGTGCTCGCAGTAGAGGAATTATATTTTGTATGAAAACACTTACGTCTCTTCGACTTGTCGATCGAGTCATCGTTCGAATAAAAGAACGTCAAAGGAACCCAAAACATTTTCTTTCTCTTACAAAGCGAACAATTGCACGACTTCGACATTGAAGAACAGGCAGTAAGAACTTTTTAGCAGGAAGCGTAACCTAATTAATCATTTTATGCTTTAATCTCAACAACTTCTAGACTTTTGTGTTCCTGTTATTTATTATTTTTTTTTTAGGTTAAGTATAATAAGAACTAATTACAAATTAACCTGAACGGACCTTTTTATTTATTAATACGTTTTTTACTCATATATGTGTAGAAATGAAAGATAATAAAATAAAAAAAGTACAATCGGTCTAAAAAAAGAACATTTTTTTGTACAATTTGTTGAATGTTACTTTGCATCCCTGGCTGACGAGCACGACTCGTAATTTGTTGGCGAGGGATGAAAAACTGGGAAATTTTCAAGTCTTCACACACATGTAAATTTCTCAGTTTTTTAAAGAGACGAGTTTGCAAACAGGAAAATAGGAAATTAGATGAAACTGATCAATTAGCTTCAATCAGCAACTTCAAAAGCGAATTGACAAAATTTTTTTGCAACTTTGCACGTGAAGATTTTAAACAGAAAAATTATATAGATTTAAAATTTTGCTAAGCTTTCATTTATTTTTGTCCCACAAGTGCTTATTTTATGAAATTCTTATTTTCAAGTAACTTAAAACTTTTTTAAATACACTCTCTCTCTCTCTCTCTTAATGGAGTTTTCATGTCACCGGCAGTCAACGTTTTTGCTGTTATTCATGTTCTAATCGGTAAATCAACTCTTTCATTAAGTATCTTTAAAAGAAATGACATACTATGCCCTGATTTTGCCACTGCAAAGGGTACATAACAGAAACCTATTCGAATGAAACTCATTAAAAATCAGTCACAATATCTTTGCTTACAGCCTGTTGACCCGATTATAAATTCGTTATTCTTTGTTTAAAGCAAAAGAAAAAACGGAAAAAAAAACACAGAGAGGAAAGAAAATAAACTTGGTTTGCATAAAAGTACTTGAACAATGTAAACGTTTATTGTATAAGTTTAAGCATACAAAAGCATACATGAGCTCATACACAAAACACAGTAGGGGGGAGTAGGGGATCATCTTAATTGGAAGAAAATCAGGCAAGGTAAACAAAGCCAGCATTTAAAAATTGTGTAAATGTCACAGAAATTATGTTGAAATTTTATTTAATAACTTAAAGCTTGAATAATAGTTTTGACAATTTAAAGCTTTGGAACCTCCCTAATTTGTATGTGCCACATATGCACAAGACACATACAAATAATTCTGCATTGAATTTCACCAAATCAGTTGCAGCAAAAGTTTTAGCAAAAGGTTTAAGAAAAAAAAACGTAATGCATATAAATGTATGTGTGTATGTAAGACAATAAAAGGAAAATTGGCATAAAAAATTAAACTGCAACAGACAACATGATGTCTTTCTTTGTTCATGATAATGAATTTTTATGCTGCTAATGACGATTTTTAATGTTTTTGAAATGGATGGATAGATGGCTGGTCGGATGCAAGAAGGGTTAGTTAATTCACATGTGAATAATACACAAAAAGATGCTGACGATTACGAAGAGATGATACCGCCGCTGCTGCTGCTGCTGCATCATCTGCTGAGGATGACGATGATAATGATGAATCATAAACACTCGTTGTTGCTCTTCTTTTGTTACGAAATCGAATATTAAAAAGTTGTGAAGTGAACAAGAAGAAAAAAAAAATTGGTATTTACTGATTCACATTAGAATACAAAACGTAATGTTCTTTAAATTGAAACAAATAAAATCTATACTGCTTGACATGTGCAGATATATATGTACATATGTATATTAAAAATAGGTTGAATTATCCCAGCAACTGCCTTCAAAGTAGCTTAAGTTAAGTGCACTTTTATAAGGGAAATGCATTAAAAGGGAGTGGCACGTTTTAAAGTCATAGAAAAAAAGCATGGAACAAGAAAAATGCTGTAAGCTGTTTAGTTGAAAAGGTCTTTAGCGAAATTTCTAAATATAGTTTGAGATGAAAAATATTTTATTATAAGCTAATTTATAGCTTAATGCATTGAAAGTAAAAACGATCACTCTATGAACTGAAATTTAACAAATTTTTGTTTTTAGAGTTGACAAAAAAAAGGAAAGAGGCGCTAATTTAGATTAAATTGTTATAGTTTTAGTGACTTTCACATATACTACAAAACAGAAAGTTGGTTATGAAATAAAAATTTAATACAAATTTTTGAAAGAAGGAAATTTTTCGTCTGAAATTCACTACAACTTTTGCAAATTTTCCTCATAATCTTGATTTATCTGGGACTTTGAAAAAGTTTGTTTTAACCAGAATAATTTTAGCATCAAAAATGTACATTGAACTGATAACTTTTGCAACATATGGTCCAAATGGCATAAACATTGAACTTTATTGGAGATTATTATTAGACGACAATATTTAAAGAATAATGTCAAGGCTTTCCTTCCGATTTTGTGTTCAAAATTAATATTATTTAAAACAAATGTATTTAATGATTTCATGGTGCTTTACTTGGGGGTTACACGATCAAGTTTTGCCTTTCAAGTTTTCATACATTCACACTTTTTTACTAATACACTCACAATTTTGAAAATTGATGCAAACTTGATGACAAGTTTTGCTTTCCATAGAGAGCATCAAGTCACAATCAAGAAAACAGTTGACAACAATTTTTTTTCGTTCTGTCTGCAAATATTTTTTTGTTTTGTTTGAAAGTTGCAATTAAAAGTGATAAAAATTAAACAGATTCAAGCAGAAAAATAGAAGTAAAAATGTTTACGTGCAAAACCAACAAATATAATGACGTGCTGCGATTTATAGAGCTATACAGAAGCCACGAAGTTTTGTGGAATATTAATGTGGCGTCATATCGTCAGTATTTCCTTTCTGCCCTCTGGATTTTTTCTTCTTCTTTTATTTTCTTTATTTCTGATAGTACTTTTTTAATGAAGCAGCTATTTTTAATTTTCTTCTGGACGGCATCTTGAAAACGAATTGTTATGAAATTGCGTGCAGCCTACGTCACTGCTATCAATTTTATTGAATTTTGACAAGCAGTATGTGAAAAAAAACTTGATAGCAAAACTTGATCGTGTAACTGCAGAGTTAGTTCGATTTTGTTTCCCCAGAATTGAGAAAAACAAATAAAGTTGAAGACTTATTGGCTGGGTTGCATATCATGACAGTTTCATGTCCACCACGACGCTCATCACCACCCAAATTGCTTCGAACTCAGGTCTTAACTAATTGCATACTATTTTGAAGCAGCAGCGCTTAGCCATCCTACTGCCTGAACTCTTCAACTTTTAATTTTCTCATAAATTACAGAGCTCGACTATTAAGTTAAATTAACGAAAATTAATTTAATTTGCACTTAGGAGTATATACCTATAAAAAATCTCTTTGTGATACTTTTTGCGTTTCAACTAATTTTTTTTTTTTTAAACAAATGAATTAGGTTTATATAATTAAAATGAATAGTTTCTTAGAAATGAGCTTTTGTTTAAATATCTGCAGTATTTTATTAAAAGAAAAATTAATTACACTTGAAACACCAGACACTTCATATGAATCACTTGGCCAACTGTATGTGTCGTCATGTTGGCAGCAACTCTGAAATGATGCAGTGTATTGACTGGCTGCATAAACAACACATCAATAGACTTCAATACATATAAAAGAAACATGTCTTTTTTATTTTTCAATTTTAACTTTCTAGACAGCGGACGTTACAGTCACGTCTTAATCATAATAAATTTTTTACTGTGGTGCTAAGGAATGGTGGAACAACTTTTACTTATGGAATACAAACAGTCAACGTGTTAATAGATTTTAGCATTATTCTAATTATTAGTTTGCCTACTGAAGGGCCTTAAACGTATATGCACAATAGGGTCGGTCGATTTGTGTAAAGACAAAGATTTGTCGATTTTGCCATGGAGACCAAAAAGTTCCGCCACGATATATGTAAAACACCAATTTCAAAATTTCGATGTGTAGTATTTTTGAATGGAAGGCTTCCTATTTGTAAGGCGTCGTGGTATGCAGTCGGTGCGTTCGAAAAAAATATTGGAGAGAAAAAATTATTGGGGGTAGGTCAAACACTTGACTTCTCTACGGGCAACCTGGAGCAAGTAAGTGTTATGGGGGAAAATTTTCCCGCTTGTAACAGGTGGACCAAAAGAAATCGCCCTATAGGAAGTTGCTGTCAAATTTATTTTTACATTTGTGAACTATACAGCTGTAGAATACAAGTCAAACAAGCCGTGGAGCGATAAACACCCCAAGAACGAGGAATAATCGTGTCTATAACGAAGTGGACGATTTTGCGACCAAAATCATAATGAGCGATGGGTTCATTTCCACCTCAGCGGGTACGTGAACAAACAAAACTATAGTTTCTGGGGCACCGAAAATCCATGAGTGATGCACAAGGAGCCCGCTCAAAGTGACTGCATGGTGCGCTGTTCACGCTGAAGGAGTTATCGGGCCATTTTTTTTCGAGAATTTTTTTTTAAAGATCAAAAGTTTTAATTTTATGTTTATTAATTCCCATAAACATAAAGTTGTGTTTATTAAATAAAATTTAATAAAATGGAAATCATCAAAATTAAATTAAAAATATTGTTGTAGGATGCCAGCAAAAAGAAAGTAAACAGAAAGGTGAAAGGTATAGAAAACAAATACAGAAGTAATTCATTCATGCAGTTGAATTCAGTGGAATTAATTCATTATTCCTGGTGTCACGGTCTTTAACAGCTATGGTTGAAAATATCTCATGAGAGAAATAACTTTTATAGCACTTGCCCCACAGTGAATGGAAAACATATTTCAATAAACACAAAATAATTGTCTTTCAACAATTTACAATAACATTGCAAAAAAGAAATTGAACAAGTTGTTATGGGTAAGTAATAAAATATATATACATATACATACATATGTATGTATGTATGTTCTATGATTATCAAATGAAATGCAAAAACTTACCATTTGAAGAAAGCATGTTGATAGTAAAAAGTGCCGTCGCGTACACGATCCCATGACATAATTATTAAACCATACAGATTTTGTGAAGAAAGTTTAATTGGAAATTACAATAGCAATAAAAAAAAACACACACACACACTCAAATCACTTTTTATTGTAATTTCACTTGAAACACCTGAATTACTTCAACTCAATCAACAAATTGTTGTTTCTGCTGTTGGCTGCTGTTGCTTAAACTGCTGCGGCAAAGTTGCACTCGTTATTTGCAAGAAACAGACAATGACGGAGACAATAAAGATAAAACATAAAAAGCAGACTCAAGGATATTTCCGGTTTATTTATTTTCTTCTTTTTAATTTTTATTAAAATGCTTTACAGGATTCTTTATACTAAACGTTGAATGAATATTAAAAAATTTAGCAAAAATAAAACGAGCTTGTGATTTTATTTATGTATTATTAAACAAGTTTTTTTTAATTAACTGCAAATAAAACTTTAGAAAAATAAAAACCAGTAGAATAGGCATATGTTTGTGTTATTTGTTGTTTATATTTTTCTTTTATTTTCTAACAAGATTTCTAATTCATTTCTTAATATTTTAATTTCAATCACATCAGTTATTTTATTAACAAACTTTATTTTTTCTTTTTTTGTATTTGATACACGCATGTTATACACACATACATATGTGAATGAAATTTTTCTTGTTTTTCAGGTGAAAAGCACAACAACCACAACTAACACTTTTCTACTCTTGACTGAATTCTCTTCGCTTTCGGCAACCTCAGCAACCGGCCATTATTGATAATTTCTTTGTTTTGCTTCTTTAAAAAGATCTTGTTGAAAAGAGAATAAACAAGCAATGGTTTACGGCAGCGTTGCCAGTGTTTAATAAAATAAGGAAATACCGTCTAATTCATAAGCGATTACCAGCTGCTTAATAACACATTAAAGTTAGTTTACACTGTAGTACAAAGTAGAACGGCTTCGTAGTATGAAAATAATATGAAATTCCCTCCGAATTCAAGAAAAAGAAATCAAAAGTCTGTTGTAAGTATTTTTGATGTTTACATGAAAATTAATATAAAAAAGGGAAAACTTATTAAATTTATTTTAAAAAATTTACAAAAAGTCTTTAAATCTCACACGTATGTACGCATTGGAACCATCCAATTATCTGAGATCCTCAAGACATTGTTGTGTGGTGTGAATTTTAGGCAGTCTAAACTGGATGATTCGGACACCAGTGAGATGTGGCTTCATCAAGACGGCACTAGATCACGCTAGAGGTGATGATGCTCCAAGATGGTGCGATTCGACCTCATCATAACTTTAATGCAAAGTTTTTTGATGTTATGCAAATAGACCAGCAACCAGAGAGCTGCGACAAAGCCTGCATAGCACATGCCATTAGTCAAATTCAGCCTGATTTACATATGTATATGCCATAGTCGTGGAAGATATATTTCGGAAGCGCTTCAGCTAGAGAAGCCATAGAGTACATTTTATCCGTATTACAGTCTACACATAATGTATATTGTCTTTCCAACTATATTTTATTGAAGTTTAAAGATAAACACTTAATTGAAGAAACATACAGCGAAAGATCGTCAGAAATTGCATACATACACCCAGACAGACCACTTGTTAATTTTTATGGGGCAGTTAAAAGAGAACATGCTGTTAATCAGAACACCTACATTGAAGTCTTACCGAATGATTTTGACAGTTTATCTAGAATTTTTTTTATAACAATACAGTAAAAAACCTAATAAATTTTATAATAGCCTTTTTACCTCTACGCGAAATCTAGTACATATGGGATTTCAAGCCAAACGTAGTCATTTTGACGAGATTTCCCACACAAATGAAACTATCAAACTTGGTTTTGACAAAATCTCCTGAAATCTACTCAGTACCCAGTGATGTAACTCTTACTTTGTGCATAAAGTAATTAAAGATACTACACTGTAATAGCAAGTGAACCAATTCGCTCTGTCAAATACCTGACAAAAATTTATGAAATCTTGCAAGATGTGAAAAAAACGGTAATGTAAACGAGAAAGATTTTGTTTTCAAAGCAAATCTGTTAGATTTTGCTTAAATGTAAATGTAAAATTTAAGAAGTTACTTAAATTTTTTTGGCCACGTTAATATGTAGCGGAAAAATATAAAATACAATATGTAGCTCAAAACAGAACGGCAACACTGCCTCACAATAATATAAACTTCTTAAAAGACACCAAACAAAACAATGAACTCACAAAACAATGAGCAAAACAGGAGGCCAAACAAAAGAAATTTCCAAGTAGATGGAGAAATGAAAAAAAAAATACCTACTAAACGATCTTTTAAGTAGCACTTCATTTTGTTTATAAATTAACAATTGTTGTTGCTATTTTGTTGCTGGCTGCCTACGAAGAAACTGTTAATTAAAGTAAAAACCGAACAAAATACGTTATCATATTTTGTTATTAACTGAGCAGAAAACACATGTACGAGTATTTGTCATTAACTGCATGAAGCCAAAAGACAATAGAACGAAACAAGGTGCACGTTAAAGTGATAAGGTCATTCGTAAAGCGATACTATAGCGAATATGTACATATGTATGTACATACAATGTGCCTAACTGGATAGAATTAATACCAGTTTTTTATATTTATTTATTGCGTATGTTTGTCGCGTTTCACATGAGTGTGTGAATTTTTCCCAATATATTTAATTATTCAATAGTTAGTATTGTTTTATGTTAAATAAATTACACCGTGCAACAAAAATTATTATAGTTGAAATTTCTAGGTTATGCTTTTTTCGTACTAAAGTGTTAATTTAATTCTTTTTTAATGCCTCTGATACTCTTTATGATGCCTTTCTTAATATATTCTTCTTTATTCTTAATTAAGAATAAACTTAATAACTAATTAATTAATTAATTAATAATTGGTTTAGATTATCTAAAGAACATGGAGAAAATATAGAGGTAAGTTTCATCTTTGTAATAAATAGGTATACTAAGTATGTGGATACATTCATACATTTGTTTATTGTGCATTAATTTATCACTTGTTAAAAAGGATGTTCAATATCAATTGCAATGCAATCGCATATACAAATATGTAGTAGCAATTAAAAACGCACCAAACACTGAGTACCTCTTTTAGAACCGCAGATTTTCGTAATAAATTTTGCAAATTTAATTTAATAGAATTTCTTAACGTTTTGTTACAGTTTAAGTTAATCTTTTGTAATTTGCGAATTTCGCAATTTGTTCGATTTTGCCGTAGTATAATATATCGCAACTGTCTAACGATGAGAGAAAATATTCTCAGTTAATTTTAGGAAGTTGCAAATTTTTTTGCAGCAATGCAATTTTTTTCAACTGTTTGACTTTTTAAGATACTGTTTAAATTTATTTTTTGCACGCATTACTAATATTCTTATTTAACGCGAATTGACACAAATATTCAAGTAGTTTTTGTGTTTATTGTACCACAAAATTTAACTTTTTATTGAAATGTTTACAAAATTACTCATTTTTTTCTCGGTAAAAAAGTTCGCATTCCTCATTTTCTTACGATTAGTTTTTTTTTAGAATGGAGTTTTTCGATTCGAGTGTAACTAAATACGGAAACATTATTGAAACACAGAATAGGGATAATTGTGTATCGAGTACTAAGCACTATAACTTTTCGTAATACTCGTGCTGGGTTTTTGAGGTTTAGTTAAACTGTAAATATAATGGGTTATCCATTTCGTGGTTTCAAAAGTATAGCACTGGAATTCGACATGTGTCGAAACAAACTAAGTTGTTAAAACAATTTTTTTCTTCTCAGTTGAAAGTGTGACATTGACGAAAAAGGATCGTTTAACTGTCACACAACGCATAAAAATTATCAAAACATGCTACAAAAGTGATGAATCTGCCACAGCCACATATCGTGCTTTAAGAGGAGATTATGGTTTACATAATCGTCCAACTATGCAAGCAATTGACAAAAAAAATTGTGAAGAAATTTGAAGAGACTGGAGCGGTTACAAATATTGTAAGGCCTGTCCATCATCGTTTCGCTCGTTCTGCTGAAAATATCGCTGCTTTAAGTGAAAATGTTGCCGAAGACCCGAATGTGTCAATTCCTCGTCATTCTCAGGCGTATTTTGCATTTAGATCTACACCTACAGCCCTATAAAGTCCAGCTCACACAACAACTGAAGGCATCTGACCATTCACAACGTCGTAGATACGTGGAATGGGTGCTTGAACAGCAGGTGTGTGGACGACGATTTTTCGACCAAATATTTTCTTCAGCGTTGAAGCATATTTCTCACTCGGTAGGTATGTTAATAAACAAAATTGTCATAGTAGGGGTTCAGACAATCCTCAAGTAATTGAAGAGGGACCATTACATCCAGAAAAATTCATTGTTTGGTGCGCTCTTTGGTCCGAAGGTGTGATTGGACCTTACTACTTCGAAAACGACAATGGAACGACTGTCACCGTCAATTCGGAGCGTTATGGTCCCGTATGATAACCGACTTCTTTTTACCTGCTATTGAAGAATACGACTTGGAGAATATGTGGTTTCAACAAGACGCTGCCACATGCCACACAACTCTAGCGAATATGGCTTTATTACAAGAGATATTTCCTGGTCGCGTAATTTCTCGTCGTGGCGATATCAACTGGCCACCAAGATCATGCGATTTGACACCAGTAGACTTTTTTTTGAGGCTACGCGAAAGACCGTGTTTATGCAGATAAACTTTTAACTCTTGAGCACTCAAAAACCAACATTCATCAAGTTATGGCTGCGATACCGCCCAATATATGTCAAAAAGTGGTCGAAAATTACCTCAAAAGAATCAATGCTTGCAACACTTCGCGTTGTGGTCATTTAAAATAATGTAGTGTTTCACACGTAATGTCAACGTTCAAACTTTATAATAAAAAAGAAATATCATTAAAAAAAATATTTTATGTGTGTTTTATTTACGTTTACTTTTGAAACCGCAAAATGGATAACCCGTTATATATGGGACGCCGTTACGGGGAAATTTTTATTATTTAATTAAAGTAGAACATTTTAAGCAAAACTAAGCTGTTCCCTCAGAAAAATTGTATAATATAGATAATAGCGACACACATATTTTTCAGTTTAACTAAACCTATTTTAACTGAGATCTCAAAAATCCAGTCTCAATGTTTAACATTTAACCAAGCCTGTAGGAAAAGTTTACGGTCAAAATACTTTGTCTGAAATTCGAGTTTTAATTATTGGAGAATTTGGAATATACTAAATGAAATTCTTGAGTCTTATGGAAACCCTCGAACCCTTCAGGAGCAATAAAATTACTTTTAATGTACTACTTTAGCAATTGAAAAAGTGATAGCAAAGCCTAAAGAAACAAAGTGACAGGAAATACTTAAGAAAGTTGAATTATTTCTGTTTCACAAATAAGAAATAAATACTATATTTAAAAAATGCGTTGATGTTTGAGTACCCAACTGAATTGGGTAGTATTGAGTCATAACGCTTCATGAAAAGTAGTGGAGTTCGTCAGCACTAATTTCAACGCACCAAATGTGTGTGATCATTAATCATTAATTTGAAGCGCAAGATGGATAAGTTCAATATGAAATTCAACATTGAGATCTTCTGTTATGGCACGCCATGCCAATATTCTGCTATTAATTTGTTACCATTACAACAAAAAAGAAAAAAGAAGCAAATACCTATACGATCTTATTTGTCACCCAAGTCATCAAACAAGTTATTTTTCATTGGAGCAAAGTGTATGTACCTACACATCTACGCTTATGAAGTTTGGAAACAAATAAGAAATGTGCAGATTGTTGCAAGTGGGTACTTGAATACAAATGTCTACTTTATCCTGAAAAACCGCTGATTCCTACTTAAAGCGATACCTACAATGCGTTGGTTTTTTAAAATATGCAGGTACTTGTGTGCTTATGCAGGTAAATATGGATGCACAAAAATAGTGATATATGTATTGTAGATAAAAACTATCTACCCATGTGCATACGTACATATGTAGGTAGGTATGTATGCATTTATTTATGCAACAACAAAATGAGACGGTTTGCTATTTTGGCAGGTTTTGAAAACATTAAAATATTTGTTGCTTAAGCCATATTTTTCCAACACAATTTAATTTAATGGATTTATTTTTTCTTTAATTAAACATTTCCTAATGTTTATTTTCCTAAATTATTATTATTATCATAAAAACAGGTTTGTTGACCTACACCAATAAGGAAACACCAATACACTCAGTTAAGTTCTTTGTTGTTGCTTTTTTTTCTTAAAGACATTCTTTGGATCATTTTCTGCATTTAATGAAGGAATGCACGTGAGTGAGCGAGAGAGTAAAGTTGTTTTTTGTGGTTGCGTGATTCACAAGCACGTTTTATTTTGTCATTTCATTTGTTTTTAAACTATTTATTTATTAAGTGCACTTTACGTCATTATAAATTTTCTTTGCTAGGCACATAGGTATATTTTTCCTTTTTTTTTGTGGTTCAACACCAAAATAATTCATCCGTTGATTACACAAACTACTTCATGTACAACTTTATTATTGTTGCTGTATTTTTTTGTGTTTGAATTTTATTTCGGTTTTAGCCTTTAAAATTTTATTAGGTAAGTAGGTAGAGCTATCAAAAATAAAAACAAGAAACACAGAACAATGTCGTCACCACTTGCTAATTACTATTTTTTATAGATATTTCAATGGTAAGAAGTAAATTTAATTTTTATTTACTTTATACATATATTTTCACTCATTACTTCAACACAGTAAATATATATTTTTTGTAACGGCGACCGACACCAAAATAATTTAATGCGTACAACACTTTTCTTCGGCTTTTACTCGACAAATGCTAAATTTAATGCAGTGTATCTCTCGGATATTATTATTTTAGTTGCTGTTTGTTGTGCAAAGTTGCCAGACGATTTTGCCAGGAAATTTATGGATTTTCTAGGAATAAAAATTTTAAAAATTCTTATATTACCAAATATACAGCAAGCAGCGTATTATACAAACTTTTGAACTCTTTCTCATTGTATCAAGTATCAAAGAAAATTTCGCATTAAAAATCATAACATAACAGTGTCACTGATTCTCTATTGAAAATCAAAACTGTCTTCGTTGTTTTATAATTTTTTTTTTTATTTCACCAATATATTATTTTACGATATAATGCTTACGTAAAAAGGAAATCAATATACAATGTATATGTATATCAAATAAGCAGTGTAATAAAAATACCTCTAAAAAGCAATGATTTACCAAATCAATGAACATAAACTTTCTGATTTTATCTATTTAGTAAAGTAAGTTCTGCAAAACTATTAAATTGCCTCTTGTATTGAGGGTTTATTTGAGCATTTGTGGTTCTCATCGCAACTTCCTTAAACATCTGTTAAATTCAACGCAAGTATTTAATATAAACTATATATAACAAAAAAAACTTAATTATTTATATACTCTAAGAGCCAATCGAGTCTACTGATGAGTAGCATCAACGAAATGTCGGCGGCATATAAACGGCTGAAAAACACAGCAAACATTAAGGTCTATTCTTAGACCTAAAATTCTCTAAATATTGCTTTAATTAATAGAGTCTTGAATCAGATTGATACTGACTTCCGTCAGTACACGATTTGTGTGCTATTCACTATCACGAGAGCTACTGTAAATCGAATCTGGCAGCTCCATACCGCTCGGATTCAGCCACATGCAAAAGTAGTTGTAATTCAACCGCATGCGAAAAGCTGCAACTGTAATACTATAGTGTGGCAATACTTGCAGTGTAAACAAACTATTATTTCGGTAGCATTTAAAATTTATAGAGGAGGAAATTGCTGGTCAATAATAATTTTAATTGTAACTTTTCCAGTTAGAAATTACGTATATAAAATATGGCATGCACAGAAACTTCGCAATTTACTTGTCGCATCAAACTGCTTTCTAGTAATTTGGTGTTAGTGGAAAGTACCAATTACGAATCGGAAATCTTTTCTCCCCAAATTGTTGATGGACGCTTAACATTTTTAAATATAATACCAAATCGGAGATGTTGCCAAATCAGTAGAAGGAATGTTGTGAATTTTGCAAAGCGGGAGTTAAACAAGAGCAGCAAATCTTCAACGGAACGTAGCTTAAGGAAATCTGGAAATTTTGATATGTTTTCTACAAATGATAATATTGGTGTTAGCTCTCCATTGGCAAATAGTACACCAACGGGCGTAAAGCAAAAGCACAGCTGTGGTAGTCAGTTATACTCACGTGTAAGCTCTACGAATTCTACACTACCAAGCCCAGAAGCTGTAAGAAGAGCCGCACCTTCTCGCTCTATATTTTTGGAAAATTCGTTAAGTAAACCGCCTAGAGTTTATAAAGCATCAAGAATTTATTATAATCGAATGGAGGGGACACCCATTAAATTAGGCAGCCTTGTAATGCAATCAATTAGTATCAGAAGTTCGCATGATTCCGGTCAAGCGTCTTTGCTAGGCAGCAGTTTCCAACTCTCCTGCTCTCCCATTTTACCAATACATGCTGCCAATGAAAATCGGCCGAAAAATGCATTGCACTCAACTCCGACGGATTGTATAGCACAATGGGAAAAAGTTTTAACACCTGTGCGCACTTATAGCAGGAAATGTCAGAATTCTCTTACGGTTGCCCGTCTCAAAAGTGTGAATGGGCTAGAAAACCAGAAAGCCACTTCTAAACTAACACCAACTTATTTGCATAATCCAACTCAATGTCCAAATACCTCCCAACATGCTGAAATAAAGAGATGCAAACTTATAAGGGATAGTAAAACCTCTATATCACCTAGAAGTTTTAAAAAGCAACAAAACGAATCAGTAGATCCTTATACAATAAAATCAAATTGCACTCTGCATTCTCAATCTTTAAGCTTTCACAAACCGCGGCCTTATTTAGAAACAATGGGCATGAGCGCTTTTGATTTATTAACAAACTCAAACCGTAATTATAGGATGGCAAGAAAACTGCGCGATCAATTCCGTAAAGGCTGTGTAAATAAGGCATCGTCTACTTATGAAAGATATAAGATACTCAGTATAGGGCCAGCAATACAACACGATGAACAGGTATTGGAACTAAGTCACATATCACTGGAGGGATCACAAGCAATAACTGAATTTGGTGAACAGTTGCAAAAGGAAGTAACTTACGTATAATAGTGTAATTTTCTGCAGTTGTTCTCTATCTAAAATTTATTAAATTACTTTCACCGGTATTCATAAGAAATAAATTGTTGAAAAGGATTTTAAAACAATTTTTATATGAAAAATTTGTTGTAAAATGTATTTTAACAACATATTATTTCTTATGAATACTGGTGTTTAATTTTACGTTATTTGTTTGGTCTCATGTAGAAAGATTGATCTCATGTAAAAAGCCCCTAACTCAAAATTGATTTTTTGCCTAATTATTTATTTTTTTTTTTTTGCATATTTCAATGCTAGATGCCAAAAACTCTACCAGGGAAAAAGTGCTTGTTAGGAGCTCTCTACAAGAGACCAACAATTTTAAGAAAATTAAGTATAGTTAGTCTTAGTTATAAGAAACTCATATAAATCAGTAAAAAATAAAATATATTTTTGAGTATAAATATTGTGTTTTTAGAAGAACAGCTTAGATACCAACAAATAAGTTCATATACATATATGTATATGTATATGCATATTAATCTTTCGACACAAATTATAACTTAATTCGTAGCCCTGTCTTTACCATTTAAATACATATAGTTTTTATATTTTAAATTCTTATTTCTCAAATTCAAATTTTCAACTTATTGCTTTATGATTTAATATTTATGTTCAGTAGTAAACAATGCGCTCCTCCTATTTTGAGTTTTGAGCAGCGACTCTGCACATATTGCGAATAATTTGTATTTTTATATTGTGTTTTACCAGTAAGCAAAACTGGACGAATGTGGTGTTGCAATCACGTCTTTTGAATCTCCTTCTACTCATAAACTGTTAAGAAAGGCAAACGACTGACACCAGCCGATTCGAAAAGATCTCTCGCTCATTTTCATTGTCACAAGCCACAGCTCTTTAATCCATAAATTGATATATAAATGTATTATATACTGTTTTAGGTCTAAAATAGAACTTATTAATGTTTTCTATATGCCGCCGATATTTCTTTCATGCTAAACAACTCATCAGTAGATAGCTGTTTAGCTTTAATGAAATGGCGGCGGCATATAGACAAACGGCTGGAAAAGTCAGAAAACATTAATAAGGTCTGTTTTTAGACCTAAAATAATAAATTTCAATTAGCTCTTAAAGCGAATAATTAGTTAAGTTCAGTTTTCAATTATTTACTGAAATTCTCTCACCTTTATTTAGATGAGAGAATTTCACCTTCTTTCAGTCTCATTTGTAATAAGTTACAAATTTGTTCAATTCAAGATTTACATCGCTATTCATAAAAATAAACTCGATTTAAAATACATTTTAGAACAAATTTTACGTATAAAAATGAAAAATTTAAGATTCCTAAGACTGTGATGCCTGCTGATAAGCACTGGCGCTTATAAATAATAAAATAGGTTTGAAATTGTCTACGGTTTAGACAGTGAATGTGGTTCTTGAACAGGCTAAGACACTCATAATACTGTGCATAAGGCAGTTCAACATTTTTCTTGTGACTTCCAAACTGTACTAAGAATATGTTTGAGGTAGTTTGCATAAGCAAATGCTCTAGCAGAATTAACGGTTGTTTGTTGTAAAAATAATGACTAAAGCAACAACAAAATTCACACAATTTAAAATTTATATTTGTGCACCCTTACAATACGAAAATTGTAGTAGATTTTGTAGTACATTTATTTACAAATGTGAAACAGCTGCGAAATTTCCCGCTACATTGTTTTTTTGCTGTTAATAAGACAACAGATTTCTCCAGCTGAGGACTGAATATAAAAAAATTGAAAATATTAATAAAAATAGTTAGTTATAAAAGTGGAGAAAGTTAAAGAAATAGTGAAAATTGTTTTGCTTTAGTTTTTATTAATATTACAAAAAAAAAGTAGAAAGAAAACTCTATAAAGCTTCCTACAAGATGGAATGAAGCAGAAATCAAAGGGGTGGTGGTATATTTAATGGAACATCTAGAGTTTCTGGTGAATTCAGTTTCAATTTCTTAACAATGCAAAAGAAAATGTCGTTTACGCTCAGGCATTTAAGATCGCAGTATATGTATGTATATACATCTACAAAAGTGTTTCAAATTTAAAATCAAACATGAATTCCGCTTCTATAAAATTGGAATTAAAAATTTTTATTCAAAACTCTGTAAAACGACACCAATACTGGTTATATGAGTTCAAACATGCACACATATAACGGAAAGTATACGAAAACCTCGAAACCCATAACTAGTAACATCTAGTCCAATTATCATATTTAATATTGTCGGATGACTTCTTTTGGCCCATCTGTAACATACATATTGTTACGTTTTTACCCTTTAATAAAAACGGATCTATGGATTCTTTAATTTCATATGAAAATAAAACACACTTATCTATTTTATTTAACTTAGCATTTAGACGGGAAAGTAAATGCCTGAAGGTTGTGCTGCACACACACATTTTTACTGACAGACACATTTTTACTTTCAACTCAGCTTTCAGCAAAATTTTTTCCTGAAAGTAATTTCTTAACATTTACTGAAAGTAAAGTGACAAGATAGTAAACACGGTGGCCACGGCATATACAAATTTTCAGGATTGCAGTAGAATAGCAATTGTAAATTTTAAATTCTTTTGTACATTAGAAATTATTTAAAACATTTTTACAGCAAATATGCATATAGAACACAAATGAAGTGATAATTTATAGTGATAATTATTAAATTAGTTAATAAAAGTTTAGCAATGAAAATTATTTTCGAATGTGGCCCTATAAATTTATGTTTGTAGGAGTCTTGGCAGCTCTATTTTCTAATTTTGTAATTCTTTGTAAAATAATAATTTTTGTAAAATAATAATAATTTCAACACTTCGCTTTGATGACATTTTTACAATGAACTTTCACGTTCCTTTGAAATTGAGTTAGAAATTTTCATGAATACACAGATTTCATTGAAATTTTTATTCATAATACGTATACAAAAATTTAATGAAATTACTTTCCCGTCTAAATGCAGCATTTTATAAAAACCAACTTAAAAACCTAAAAAAAAAATTTTAGAAATATAAATATTTTGTTCATTTTTATTTTCATCAATAACTATTTTTTTTTTTTAATTCATTACTTACTAACTCATTAAAACTAATTGTTTGAAACAATTACATAATACGAGTATTTACAATTTATTATTTATCTAATCTAAACTAATTCAAAAAACTGTGATAAATTAATTTTTGTGGGTCCTAATTTTAAATAACATGACTTAAAATAAACTATTACTTACTGCTAAAACGTTTCCTTAGCTATTTACGCCGAAATCTGAACACCTTCTTAACATAAATTTTATATAGAGGGCTCCATGTGCAGTAAACTTGGAAATAATTTCATATGTTGGCTACTGTTACATTGTATTGCCATATGGGATTGGTAATATGTGAGGATCATTTACTTGGATATATGTAAGTACATGGCAAAATAATTGCTCATACTTATTATATTCAAGAAGTTATTTTGTGGAAGTAAAAATCGAACTCAAGCCCGATAAAATTGTAAAAATTGTTAATCATTTTACTTGAGTTGTTAAAACCGGTTTTCAAAAAAAAATATTATTTTCGGATTACTCGACAGTGTCAAACTATTCGCCATTTTCGTATATTGTTCATTTAAAGTTCTAATACATTTCAATTGTTTTACACTATAAATTTATGATTAGAGTATTGCTCACACTTCTTCATGAAAAAAAACGTCAAATTCTTCATACGAAAATATCAATGATGCTCAACATTTTCCACAATTTTGAATCGAGTACAAAAAATTATTGCACATGGAGTCCTGCAGTAAATTAACTTAATTTATTTTACGTGGGAACACATTGTGTGGCACTTATTGAAAGTGGCAAACATACATATGGTAAAATTTATCTTTTTCTGCAGCGGAAACAAGCTTTGAAAGCTCTTTTAACCGAACGAATGTTGTGAATCACTTGTTCCTGTAATTTGGTAAAATATTTAAGACTTCAATATATTTTCTTAATTTACGATTTCAAATGCAATAATTTGTAAAGTTTTATTTGAAGAGGGCAACTTCAAGCACAAAAATTAAGTTCAATTCCGTATATTTTGGGGAAAGTCGGGTAAAATGATAGCAATCAAGAATTTCTCTCCATAATAGACAAAAACACACAATAGAGCGGGAATACTAAAAGCCACAATTCTATAAAAAAAAAAAAAAAAAAAAAAAAAAAAAAAAAACACATGGTACACGTAAAGAAAAAATATGGTTGAGGTAACATGCTAGTGTTGAAATATATGATTGCAGGCTAATAATAATAATAATTGTTAAATAAAACAGGCACATTTAATATTTGGTTTTTTTTCGATCCCTTTTTTATATTTTATGTATTTATTTTCTTGAGCTGAAGATCTTTTTTATTAAAACTGAAATAGTTTGAACTATTATTAACTCCACCTTTTGAGTAGCAGAGTACATCCATAGGTCACTGGTTCATATCCGGTTCGAAGGACCATGAAATAGTTTGAACTATTATTAACTCCACCTTTTGAGTAGCAGCTTTTATGGTAGGAAAATAATGCCAATCTTTAGGTGGATGAATAATTATAGTCACTCGAAAGCGATAATAATTATTTAGGGGTTAAGGGAACCAAAAGAAAAAAGGGGTTAATTTCTTTGGTTGTAGAATGGATGCTGAGCTCACCTTTTATAGTATGTGTTCCTTCAGGAAAACGGACAGGTAATTCTACCAACGTTATAATTTTATTTGATTAAAAAAATGGTATAAGGATTACAGTGTGTTCCTTTAGTTGATAAAAGGCGACTACTTAAAAGATTTCAAAAAATGTTCTTTCATTCTGGTTTTTCTTTCCAATAAATTCAACTGTTATACTACTTACAATCTACTTTACTCTTTCATTTTGGCGCACAAATTCAAATATTGCCAACTTATTGCTAAGGTTAATTTGTATTAAAAGGAATTAATTCATGTGCTGATTCCGACAGCTTTCAAGAAAAACAAAAAAATATATACAAAGGATTTAAGATATTGGCCTTGAAATTATGAGTGTCCAAAACGATTTTGGACAAAAACATTTGATTATTTTTGTCTTTATTTTGCTCTCCTTTGGATAGCTTCTTAAAGACAATAATAATGAAAAAAGTGTTGATTGTTTTTTTTTTCAAACATAACAACATTTCGTAACTCCTTCATTCATCTGGCTTCTGAACATTGCCCTTCAGTGGAGGGTTTTAGCAGGTCCTTAAGGACATGCCCAAGATTTTTGGTTATTTTTGTATCCTGCACCCACCTGTCCTGGTGACACAGCATCAAGATGCATAGGATCAGCAACTTGTATTATGTGCCCCAGACGGATGCAAAAAGAGCAAGAACGGAAACAAGATCTTTCTTGAAGGATTTGAAGAGAGAGAGAGCACTTTGAATATGTGAGTTTTCGTACAAATTGGGATCCCGCGGGCTTCCAATGTTGAGTACGGGATCATAGCTATTATGTAAACGATTATGTATGTATCTTTGTTTCATATAGGCATAAAAAACACCACAACATGAATTTTTTTGACAGAAGTACTCTATGTTCTGTCTCCCAATTGTTCGCGTTTGTGTGTTTGTGCTGTGCCTTTGACAGTTCAACGGCTAGAAGCAGTAGGAAGATGATGTTGTACTGCTAAACATTATAAAAGTACCTTATACACTTCTAAGATATTTTTCGTTTTGCTATAGCTGAAGTTGCCTCTCCAAATACAACTTTGAATAACGAAATCAAAATTTTAATACGTACCTGCATCAGATTGAAGCACATGGCAATTAAAGCCATTCCCAAGAGTAGATAAACGGCACATAAAATAAAGCTCACCTCAACTTTGTCTTTGTCAGCTGTTATCTACGCATATGTAAATGAAAACAAATTACAAATATATAATGTTAAGAGGGTCTCTACATTAAAAGTACTTATGGGTATTTTATTTGCGTAAAAACACACTACACCTGTGAAAAACTGACACAAATGTTTATCCAAATCAGAGATACAAACTTTGATATTAATGCTATTAACTAATGCTACGGTCTAACCTGAAAACTAAACAAAAGCACAACACTGCCTCCATGGGCCTTACCAGTCAAATTATTGCCTTGGATCATAACAAAAAGCTTTTATGAAGAACTTAGATTATTTAAGCCATCCTACCAAATGAGTTTATTTGAAAGCTTGGAAACTAATGCAATAGTGTTGTTCTATTGAAGTCTTCAAAAAGACTTCTTAGCCAACCAGCTTTTCATCTAGACAGTCTTTTCTTTCAAATGAAAATTGTGAAAATTTCTAGAAACAGTATGAAAAGCACCAAGTTGACAACACTGTTCTTTGTACTCGTACATATTGTTCCCAGTAATACCTCGATAAATTAGTACACAAACTTTAACACACACACACAAAACTTTATAATAAAATACAAACCACACGATCACCGGGCACAAGATCACCAAACCCAATACTGCTTAAGGATATAAAACAAAAGTAACTTCCATCCAAATAACCCCATGATTCCCACTGACCAAAGAGCAAAGCACCCCATAGAATGTAACTGAAAAAAAGAGAGAAAAGTTTTAGTTCTAGGGTTATTCGCATGTGAGATTTATGTATATTGAAAAATGCAATAATCATAATAACACGCAACAAATCTACAGAATATTTAGTAGGCAGCTCTATTTTCACTTATTTATTTATACAGTATACTTAAACGAAAACAATTTTAAAAATTCTAACAAAAAATTTTAGCAGCAAAAGCTGAAAACTACTGTTTTCTGCTACTTTATTTTTCTAAAACGACTTTTTGTGTCACTTTAAAAAAATTGCGTTGGCAACCCTGCTCATCCATGTATAAGTTCACCAGCTCGTATACGTGACAAATATTAAACATAAACACTCATACGCCACTTCAACAGCTTGGTTTAAAAATTTGTTTTTTTCTTTGTTCTTGATTTTTAAAAATATATATTTTATATTTTATTGCAAATTTTATTAAGAGTATGAAAATTGTTCATGAATTAGTAAAAAAAAGTTAAAAGAAGAATTTCTGGCTCTAAATAACACTCACCTTATCATAATGAAAACACACACAGTCAAAGGAACTGTTATTTCATCGGTACTTCCCCTGATCTCACGCTCTATATCGGAATCATCATCATCCTCCAATATGTCTAGCATATTTAAACCACTCACTTCATGACTTCTGGAAGATGTCGAAGAACTTTCAGTCTCATCACTATAATAGCTTGAAGCACTTTGTGAACTATTACTGACACTGCTGGTGCTTGAATCATATTTTTTACGCCTCGATTCTTCCATATCGGCTAGCTAAGTGTTAAAAGAAATTAATTTTATATTTGAGTCATTAAAATTGTAATTCTTTTTTTACTGCTTTGCTCATCATTATTTGTCGCAGCTTACGACGTTCCCGTATTAAACGTCTCTTGGCCACACCCGGACATATGCGACACAGACAAACTTTCGAATAAATCCATTTGAAAGATTTCGCCAAAACATCACCGATATTAGAAAGATATAAGAGAAACAAAGGCATGCCTACAATGGCATAGACAATGGTCACCAATTTGCCCCAATCTGAGCGTGGAGAAATGTTGCCGTATCCTGCAAAAAGTATGTAAATCATTTAAGGCTTCATAAAAGCTTAAAATACTGATATACTGTCCCACAAATCGTACAATTTCATCCCAAGGAAATGTTAAAAAAAAATACAAACTAAAGTGTTTCAACTCCGCTATCGTTACACACACGCCCAAAAGCACAAAGTATACAGAGATGATAGGCGGCCAAAACTCGTGCTTGTGGAAAAACGCTATAGCTCGTGGTGAATCAAAATCTAAAAAGTTTCTTACAGTTATATTTATGTTACATTCTAGCAGCTGATTGGGGCTATTTTTAAAAGACACTTTTTCACCTCTGTGTAATATGTGCCCAATAGTATGAAATTTTCTTTATTGGGCCTGTCAATTGATAACGAAGTACTATGGTACAAAGCTTTTGCTATTTCGCAGTGCCAAAAATGCAAGGCGAATTCATTACAAGGTGAACATGGCAGCATATTGTGATTATTTTTTGCCTCTTGATTTTTAGGGTTCCGTACTCATAGAGTAAAAACGGAACCCCATTACTGAGATTTCTACGTCTCATCGCTTCTTCCAAGCGGTAAGAGCTAGAGCCGGAATTTTCACATACATGTACATGTGGTCATGTGGCCGCTATAACAATAAATACTAAAAACAACAACAAGTTAAAGACTAAAGTGGGGCCCCATACAAGAAACTATGAAAATTATATAAAATTAGCTGTAATTTTAGAGCTAAAAAACTGAAAATATTGTAGACTTGCATAAATCTTATTAATGGACCGTGGATTGGCGCAGGTCCTCCAAACTAAAAATTTTGAAAAAGCACTAAAATTGTTGGCAAAAGCACCAAATTGACATCGCTTAAGGTGGGATCACACGACTGCCGCAATGCACCAATTTACACAATTTTTATTGGACTGAATTGGAACACAATAAAAAATTTGTCCCAATCAAATTCTCTGCAATCACATGACTGTCACATTTTACTGAAATTTGATTGTCGCAAAGCAATTTATTATCACACGATTGTTAAATAATACGGCAACTCTGAGAAACATCTGTTGTAGCTGATGACAAACTTTGTTTTGCAAAAATAAAAAAGTTAAAAGTTAAAAATAGGGTCTGTTCCTCAAAAAGAAAGAAAATTGCTTCGACTATTATTGTAATGTTGTGCGAGCTGGCCGTTTTCTGCCCCCTGACTAGACTTTGTTTTTATTTTGTTTTTATTATTTATTTTAACATTGGCCCATCTGCCTTTACAGTCTGCCACCGTATGCCCCGGACAAAGTTTTTGGATTCCTCGAAGTGCGCTTTCCCGTTTATACCGGTCCTTGTAGTCCGGGGAAGAGTATTCCCAAACACATGGGTGCATCTCTACAGCTTGTATTAGTTCATTAATTACACTGTAGGCCCAGGATGAAATTACACTTAGCTTCTTTCTTTTTTTATTCAAAGGTGTCTGCTGTGGCTGAGCCAGGAGGGAGTATTCAATTTCATCCATAACAATGCACTCTTCGAAATCCATGTTGACACTGCAAGAATTTTGCAATTGTTATAATAGTAACAACAATTGAATTTTACTTATTGAAAAACAAAAATTATGTTTGGAAGACGCTTTTAAACAATTTTGAAACTAAATAAATGTATACATATGTATATTATTGGCGCGTATTGTCTTTTTGGGTTGCCACATGGGAATACAGTAAATATTGGTGCAGTTATAGAATTTTTATTGCTGAATGGTTGTACATATATAAAGTGTTCACATGGTTGTCGCATCAGGGTTGTGATTGACTGAGTAGAATAGGGAGAACATTCGGTTTGGTTGACCCATGAGCCAATAAATAGTCTATCACACGACTGACATATAAAATATAACAAAAATTGGTACATTGCCGCAATCGTGTGATCCCACCTTTACTTTTAATCCCTTCTACCATATTCTTAAGAACACTTCATTTTGAAAAGATTTTACGATTATGTCTGACAGTGGTCTAATGTCATTGAAGTAATTGATGTACTTACCTATGGTCGTTATAACGGTTAGAGAATATAAAAATGCTCCCGAAAAGCTCCACTGTTTGTTTATGTCTTGTACCACCAGGTGATTGTGAACAACCGATCTTTGAAATTCCAATAATATTTCGTTAACCCTAAAAAACAATACTAAATCTTTTTAGTTCGCCGTTTCACGTTTTCGAAGCTGGAACCAAATTACGGGAGTCGTGACCAAATAAATTCGTGACCGAATGCTGTAGGTTTGTTGCTTATTTTGTTATTGTCTTACATTATTTTTATTTGATAATTCCTACTTCCACCAATGCCGTAATTCGACCCCTGTTTGCCCAAGTCCATTTAAAACAAAAGTAAATTACAAAATTTCGTTTTTTCTTAAATGGATTTATGCGCACTCTCGAACAGGTTCGATATTGTGGAAATCATGATAAATTTGTATGAAGCCAGTTCACACACTGGAGAGATGTGAATGAAGGGCAGTACCGGGTTGCTTGTACTGCGCAAATGGTTGTAATCCGTTCGAAATTACATGTATTAAGAATAGAAACAAACGATTTCAAACGAATAAGTCTCGGTTCACACAGATGAACTTTTGTTGAAGAAACTCTTGAATACTCTTTTCGAGTTGTCTCAGTTTCAACTAATTTCATACATCTACACATTCAAACTTGTTAAATTGAGTTGGTCAGTACAAGCATCTCGGTACTGACTACCATTGTTTTTTCACAGCTCTTCCCCCACCCAAGACGTGATCAAGAAAAGCTGATGTGTGTGAAAATTGTTTAATTGTTCTGTGTGAACTTTCTAATAATTGTAAAAGACAATTAAAAAAAGCTGCTTCAACAAAAGTTAATGTGTATGCACCGAGACTATGAAAGTATGAATTGGAATATTTGCTTGAGCGAGATCATAGTTATTTTAATCTTAAAGAGTTAAGTCCTACGGCTTATCACTTCCGTAATTGGTCTTCAACTCCCATTTTTGTTATATAAAAAAAAAATAATTTTTCATATTTTTCTTATACTCACCTCTTTCTATACGATTGTCTATCGAAAAATCCTATATTTTGCGCCGTTTCATGCCATATGCGTTGCAAACACTCGTCTTTAAAGTTGTGCACTAGCAGACCATATTTTTGGGGTGCAACATCTTTGCTCATTTCGTATTCGAAAATTTCAATGGCCTGAAATATAAAAGCTCCACCGATTGTATACAATATCACAAGCAATATGATGCCAACATTACTGAACATAAACGCTGTAAACTTGCGGAAATGATCTTTGAAACGTTGCAAGGGTGGCTTCTGTCTGCGTCGAAATGAACTACGAGGTGTGGACATGTTTCGCCTTCCTTGCACGTGTCAAAAAATTTTGCCGTGGCGAAGCTAAGCAATAATGAATCGGTGGATGTTATTTATGTCTTCTGCGATATTTTGTAAACGTTTTTAGAGGATTTTTAAGATAACCTCTTGTATTTGATGAATAATGTTTGTTCTCTGTATTGCTTGACATTCTCTAAAATGACCATGAGTTGGTTTGATGAGCAACGGTTTGGTGCAACTTTTATCGCAGGCTTGAAGGCCTAGATTTGTATAATATTCTTGATAAAATCAAAATATGCTGAAAAATTGTAAGAAAAAGGTTTTTATAAACTGCTTAGACATATGTATTTAATGATAAGTGTCTTATTTGAAAACAATATTTTTTGTTTCTTACACCGATATTCAAAAAAAAAACAAATAAAATATTGCTCAAATACATTTAAGAAAAAATTTTTCATATAAAATTCGTTCTAGAATGTATTTGAGCAGCGATTAATTTTTTTTTTTTTTTTTGAATACCGGTGTTGATGTCACAAACCTTTGTCAAACAACAGCTTAAAAACAAAAAGTTTCTTCCTATAAATAAGACCGTAAAAATCTATAGCCAAGTTTTCATGAGTGGCTTAAAATATATTCTCAAAAATTTGCTAGGAAAAAAAAATTAGCTGCCAGTTCATCGATATCGAACCTGTCTGTTCGTTCGTATAAATATATGTAAAGAGAGATTTCTCAGCAATTTTCTTTCTGGCAACACTGCTATTTAGCACACAGCTGTTTTCGTATAGATTTTGATAATCTATCCGTAATTCCACGTAGAATGCGGCCAAAATTCATGCAAAAAATTCAAATGGAACATGTTGCTGAAGTAGTGCTCTGCCCATTTTGTTAAAACATTGAAATGTATTATGCAACACTACCAGTCCAGCCCCTCTACCAATTCAGCTATTATACCAATTAAAAAAATTAAAAGTGCTGGTTACAAATATACACAGGAATTTCGTCTTAATATTAAGCCTTAACAGGATTTATTGCCTTAAATAATGCCAATTCGGCTTGTTTTAAAAATACTGTACTTATGAGTACTTAAATTTTCAAGTACGCTTCGCATTTAGAACAAGCTTTTTCTTTCTGTGTAGCTCTACGCTTATGTGTTTAAGCTTTGTTTTTGTTTTTTTTTTTTAATAATATAAAAATATGCATTTTTAAGCAATTAAAACGGCTTTCTTTACGTTTGCATTTGGTTGCCATTTTGGTACATAGAAACCAGGGATGGGAAAGTCAAAACTTTAATTAGATGTCAGAGCCAAAAATAACCCCTAAGTAACGGTATGTACAGTTTAATGGAGGGACTACAAATGGCTAACCAGGCCGCAAAAACTAAAAGAGAAACGCCAAAGGACGTGGCAACAAAAATTAAACAAAACATTTTAAAATTGCATTCAATCAGTCTTTAATCCTAAATGAGGCTCGAGTATTATATCGAAAACCATTATTGAAATCCATTCTTCTCTCAAGAGCTGTGTCTACAAACCACTTGTATAATTATTTTACATAATATCAGTAGTTATATAACGATCAGTTCTACGTTATTAATTTAAAAACTGAATTTTTTGAGTTACGGCACTGTTGCTGCAAAAGCTCGATATTTTTCTGTGTGGTATGTTCACTTACGCTTTACATTTGCGTTCCTGCAGCGTATTTAATTGCAGCCACTTTAAATTATTTGGTAACACACAAGGCTTAACAGTTGTTGTTTATGACTCGAAATGTTGAAATAAAAAATATAAACAATTAAAAATGTTTTAAATAAAAAGAAATCACAAGAATTAAATTTTTTGCATCTTTGAATTATGGCAGCAGGCAACACAAAATAAAATGGGCCAAAACAAGGGAGGTGAGAAATTAAATCTCAAAAAGACATAAATTTTTAATGTGTTTATTTTGTGTTTTACTTCTTAATAAACAATCGTTAAACCACAAAAAAACTCAAATAAAGGTGTAAAATAAAAACTTAAATTTTTTTTGAAATTAATTTTATTTCCATTTAAAATGTCAGACATCAGAGAAGAACTATTGCTTGGCCGAAATAGTTGTAAATAGTGCTGAAATGAGTACGAATAAAACCAAATTGATCTCCACTTTTGTCACATGGGTCAAATTAAATATTTTTTTCGTTAACCATCCTTCGGTGTTCTACTAAATAAAATAAAAATTTTGCCGAATTCATTAAACTATGGAGGTAGAATGGCTATGCGCTGCCTGGGTTGGAAGCAATTTGGCTCGTGAAACAGCCATGGTATGTACCCCAGCCAGCAAGACTTCAACTTTACTTTTCTTGTCTTCTTTAAAAATGTTGATCGCTCTAGTTTTATCACAAAATGTTTTCTCTCAATTTTGAGGAAGTAAAATCGCTTTTCCTTCCCCAAACCTGAAGAAGTTGAAATAATTAACAAATTTATAAATTATTATAAATATTATTATAATATTATTTAGTTTATTAATTTAAGCTCAAGATCACTTTTATTTATTTTTAAAAATCGTTCGATATTTCGATACTCCTTTGTGTAAAATGTGTTTTCTAATATTTTATAAATTTTCAAATATCAAAATAACAAAACAAATATTTATTTTGATATTTGAAAATTTATTTTCCTGAAGAAGATACACAAAGGAGTATCGAAATATCGAACGATTCTTAAAAATAAATAAAAGTGACCTTGAGCTTAAATTAATAAACTATACTAAATAAAATTAAATAAAAAAGGTCCGAAAACTAGTATCCAGAATATTATTATAATATTTATAGCATATAACATTTTAATCGGTATACAATCATTGCCAAATTCAACATTTATAAATGGTAAATGAAATAGATAAAATTTTTAAATAACTAATCTTTTTGATAAAACAATGAGTTGTTGTCTCATAATTATCATTTTTTTATATTAAACCATAAATTTTGAAAATCTTGTCGCAGTCACATCAAATTAATTGCTGAAACAAAGTCCAAGAAATTTCAACAATTTAATATATACAACACATAAATATTAATAATTTTGCTCAAGCAGCAGCGCGTGGTTTTATAAAAAATTATTATAATTTTGAAAAAGAAGAACAATCTGAAAATAAAACCTAATTAACAATAAGTAAAAATAATTTTTGAGCCATGTGGTTTAGTTGTGTATATGATTATATATTTTTCAATACCTACACATAACTTCAAATACATTCATATTTTAGCATTAAAATGAACAGGAATTTCAAATTTTCAATCGATTATTAAGTCGATTTAAGAGCCGCATAAATAAATGTTTTTTGAAAATAAAATCTAATTGCAGTTTGTTAAAACAAAATACAAACCAAAAAATTTGAAGGCCGATAATATTTTTTATAAAGTAAATTTTTCCCTAAAAATCAGTGTTAGATTGTGTGGTTATATCCCACACAATTGTACCTTTCATGTACTGGAAATTGTTAGATTAAACTGCGACCCTATTCTATAACTGGCTAAAAATCTCTAAACTGAACTGAGTGATTCTTAGCGATGACTTCACTTTTAAAAACTTTTGTGGACAAAAATTGAGTTTTAGCGCTATTGCTAAAAGCTTAATTTTTTGTTCCAAGAACGTCAACTGTTTAGCAACAAATATTTTTTGAAGCTAAAACTTTCACTGGATTGAACAAAAAATTAAGATTATAGCAACGGGGCTAAAATACAATTTTCTCTCACAAAAATGTATACAAGTGAAGACATCGCCAAAGCTAGATAAGACGATTGTAAGATCTTTTTAACCATCGCTAAGAATCGTTTAGTTCAGTTTAGAGATTTTTAGCGATGTCTCTAATTTTAGCTAGTTACAGAATAGGACCACTGATCGAATTCTTTCCTACTTAAGGCCAAAAAATCAATTAGACTTAAAAAGTTTAACAAAATGTTACTGTAAGTTAAATTTAGCTTAAACTCGACTATAGTAAACCATTTGTTATTAATTGTTTTTAGAAATATAAATTTGGCAACTGATATTTTGCATTGTTTGATAACTGAAACTTATACACTAAGATTTCTTCGTTGATATAAGGTTTTCACATTCACTGATTTAATGGTTTATTAGCTGAACGCCAATTAAACCAAACTCGAAATTGTTGAAATTGCTAATTTGTCATGTTTCGCTAATTTACTTATTAATCACAAATTTGTTAAACATACATATATGTATATGTATAAATTTTTCATATTGTACTTCATTATATTTGTAATTTATGATATTTTATTTATACATATCACTTAATATTTTAGTTTGTTTTTCACTGAATTAGTGACATCTGAAAACTACATACAAATTTATATTTATACACACCTATATAAATGAACTCAATTTTTCACCCATGGCTAATTAACAGCAGAATTAATCACATTTACAGCTGATTTATTGCCAACATAAAAAAATAATGACATATTCTCGCTCCCCCAGAGACTGCGTTGCAACCAACCAGAACAATTTTCCAAACACATTTGCTTACAAACTTACTTACATACACATACATGTAACTAATAAGCACAAATAAAAATAAATTCGAAAGATTCGAACAAGATTTACGTAATAGAAAAGCAATATTAGTTGTGATCCTGTACTGAACGTCGGGAGCCCGCGAGATCCCAGTTTGAACGAAAACTGTTTCCGTACTCAAAATTCGTGCAATTGAGAGAGCTTTTGACAGTGAAATATTGTTGTTATTCTTGCAGGAAACAGCCCGCACTTTTTCTTCGTGATAGTTTGGGCAAATAGTTAAGCAATCAGCTGTTGCAAAAAGTAAGAAATAACGAAAAAGTTCCTCTGAATCAGTCAACATGCAGTTTTGATGTTTTTCAATTAGTATTTCATATAAAAATACCTGCAAAGCACTATAAAATCTTAATGGGTCTAGAAACATATTTAATTTTTCCAAAATTTTTGTTTCACTTTTCATTACAGCAACAAAACCTACACTAAAAGAATTTGGTGCATAAATTCAATTAACTCTAACGCAATGAAAAACTTAATTATTTTTCAACCTTTTTTTTGATTCATTAAATTTAGATTAATGATTGTTTCATGAAATATATGAATTTCAGTCATTAAGCTAATGAAATACGCTTTAATGACATAAAATCATTAAGTAAGTGAAACGACTCATTAAATATAGGAATTCGTTCATTGATCTAATGATTCATTGCACTAATCATTTTTATAACTTATATTATTAACTTTAGGGATAATCTTAATAACAGACAGACATTCAAAAAAAAAAATGCTGTTTTATGTTGGATGCCACTTTTCACGTGTTACTCTCAGTAGACTTTAAAACCTTTGCGAAATGTTAAAATATGTTAACATATATCCAGATTTCTTAACAAATCAAATAAGAATTGAAAGCTCCATGAACGGATACAGAGACTTTGTTGATACATTGCAGTTGTTCATTGATTTGGTGACATTTTTTCATAAATCCAGTGATGTTTTTTTTTTACGAAATTATGAAAACTAATGAAAATTGTTTTAATGAAATTTATTCATTAACTCTATGAAAATTCATTGCCGCAATAAACATTTCTGAAAAAATATTAATGAAGTAATTTCATTAGAACTATGAAGGAAAATTCTTTCAGTGTATGCTGTTTTTTTTTTGGGATAGAAATGTGGTTTTTAGTGTTCCTGCAGTTTTGTGCATTTTTGTCTTTTATTGAAAGAAATTAATGATTGCTCTCATTCTACCGATATTCGCCCAAAAAGTAAGGGATCAAACTAATTATAGTTCCTTGAGAAGGAAAATGAAGAGAAATTTAATATACATAAACATTAGGAACGTGCAAACGATCTTTATAAGCCTTGTGCCATGTTCGACATTGTGCTTAGATCAAGTTCATAGCTAATGAGGGTTAAAACCAAAAGCCCAAAAGCCGTGACTTGCTTTGGGTTTTTCCATCATAGAGACATTTAGGAACGTAGCTGAAACTAAACTAGCCTTGCTCTCTCCTTATTTGTTTGTTTGTTTGTTTTTCTATCACATTCAACACACATGCAAACGACATGAAATAATTTGCTTGTATTTATCAAAAGCCACAAATGCAGAAGTTTCGGTATACGCAGATGGAACTGTGCACGTCCTTAATACTTATACACATAAATTATCAAGAAAAATAGCTTATTAATGCCTTGGAAGGCTTAAGTGAATTTTGTTATTTTTTCATTTGTGTTAACTAACCAAAATCTATGTTACCTTGTTTCTTTATGTGTATATACGGACATTTGGAAAAAAAAGTTGAGCCAGACACTTCCTAAGATTGAAGGTTAGTTGAAGAAGATTCCAAAAAAGTTTGTGTTTTTACTTTTTTCCATGCCTGATGACTTTGTCATTAAGATTTTTGTAGTACTGTGCTGACATTTGTGGTCCGCTTATTAAAAGACCCAAATTTCTGTCTGCAAACATTTTTGGAGCTGACGGAAAGTAGAGGTTACGGGCTTTCCACTTGAGATCAGGGACAGAGTATGCATGTATGTATGTTTATGTTGTGAGCATTTCTGGCCCAATTTGCACTGGTGAAAAACATTTATTTGTGACAAGTATTTATTTGCGATAAGTGAATGTCTGTTTTAGTTTATCGAAAACTTTTCCTTCACATTTATAAATGTATTTATTTCTGCGGTTGACAGTTTTCCAATTAATATTTCTGTTTGTATTTTAGCAAAAAACAAAAAAAAAAACTTTAAATTAATTGTGTTTTCGCCGGCTTTTCATGTATGACGATGTCCATACATATTTATAGTGTTATTTTTGAAACCCAAATAGTTTCCTTAGCGACTCGCTGTGCGTAAATATTTTTAAATTTAATACATTGCCAAAATTGGATTCCAATTGATTTTTGAAATAATCTACTCAAGTCCACGAAAAACTCAATTTAATTCTCTAAATCCAAACATATAGATAAAGTTCGATCTTATGGAGCTTAGCTGCTGAACGAGTTCTTAGTTGTATGGCATTAAATTTTTAAACGATATTGCAAAAGTAGGGATGAAACGGTACGTGTTAATAAGAGTACATACCTCTCGATGCCAAGTAACGGGTTATCTATTTCGTGGTTTTAAAAGTGTAGGACTGGAATTCGACATCTGTCAAACTAAGTTGTTAAACCAATTTTTTTCTCCTCAGTTGAAAGTCTGACATTGACGAAAGTGGATCTCTTAACTATCACATAACTCATAGAAATGATCAAAACATACTTAAAAAATGGTGATTCTACCATGGCGATTTTTTGAACAAAATTTTCTTCAGCGATGAAGCACATTTCTCACTCGGCGAGTATGTTAATAAAGAAAATTGTCGTTGGCTTAAGTTCATTATATCTGACGGGCATTTCTTTGAAGGGCACAAATTTGATATTGATGAATAGATAAATACTTAAAAAAAAAACTGCAAAAGTCACCTTACCTTTTGAGCAAACCTATAAGATTTGCACAAACCTAATACACAAATTCATAAAAATTATAACAGGTTTATAAAGCTCTTATTTGACAGATTTTCCATACAAATATGTCAAATAACAGTCTTACAAGCCTGTTATAATTTTTATGAATTAGGGGGAAATTATATAAGAGTTTAATAAAACTAAAATATTTATTACGAATACGACCCTTAAACGATAAATTTTTCTTACCTTGATAAGAACGGTTTTATACAAAACTACACAGGCGTTCCTATAATTTTTCACATTTATAGAAGAGCAAATGTTAAAGCTATCTCAAGCAATCAACTGACAGATGAGAATAAAATGTTCGATACAAACTTTTTTCGTGGGGATAAGAACATATTTCCAAATTTAAATACTGATAAATACTGGTGGCTAAGTTAAATACCATACTTTCTTCTTTTAACTCCTGACTTTTTCTTTCATTATAATTATTGTCGTTGTAATGTTTTTTGAATAATTTTTTATTACGAAACATTCGCTATTAAAACAGATATACCTCGTATATAATTTGTATAAAAAATATAATTAATTTTAAAAAATGTATATATTGTATATATTTTTATACCTATACATTTTTATACTAGAGAGCTCGATTATGGGACAGTATATAATTATTTGCTATTTACACTATTATTTTGTTTATTTGTAGTAATTATAATAAAAAAAAAAAAAAAGATAAATTTTACTTGTAGAATGTAGAATCTTCATTCGCTTGGTCAAAAAATATCCCCTACAAAATTCTCAAAAACGAAAAGCTCATATGATATTTTAACTAGTCTTATTTTAACGTTCACATTCGCTGACTTTCTAAGTCAAATTTACACAAATTTTAATTTACACTCAAACAACAAAAATCGCATAACTGAGTTATTGGTATGAAATTTAAAAATTGATTCGTTTAACACAAAATTAAGACATACATACATATATATTTGCAATAAAAAAAACCATAAAAATGGTAAAGAGAACATTAAACATAATGAAGAATAGTTCATTATATACTTGTAAGCTTCGAGATGTTTGCAATATTATTTCAATAATATTAAGCATTTTTAACTACATATTTTTATTACCTGCTAAAGAGCAATTTCTTCTTTAATCTTCTTTTATGAGGCATCATTACAATTTTATAATCCGTTTGTGCAAAATTTTTATTATATACTCGCATTAATACAAACATGTTTTGTTAACTTGATCGAAAAACAAAAAAACCTGACAATTTGAGCGCCATGTACAGCATTGTCATAAAAAACAGTGCCAATAAGAATTTGTAATGTAAATTTTAATGTTTTGTTGTTACATATATGTTTTAATATTTTTGAAAAAAATTAAAATACGTGCAATATTCCAATAGCAAAAAAATTTTTACCGATACCAACTAATGTAAACGAACTAAGTACACCCCTGAAGAAGTGAACATAAAATTAACGAAACGTCGGAATAAAATATGTAATAAAAATTAAATGCATTTTTATTGACATAGAAAGAAGTTAGGCCTCACCAGCTGAAGAAGAAACTTAGAAACACTTAAAAAACCTTTAATATATCAGAATATACGAAAGTATTCTTCAAAAAGGAGCTAATGTTTTACATGTCTAGTCAGTCTAGTCATCTTTGGACTCATTACCTTTCAATGTGTCCAGCCAGTGGTTCACACAGATTGCCATAATTCCGAGTATACAGGGATCTACAAATATATATATTATAGGTGGAAAGGTTGAAACACTTTTTATAGGTTATATATATATGTATATATAATTCAAATTTCAACAATAACAAGATAAAAACAAATTACAATACCAGACCACAAATAGCAAAAAAAAAATTTTTTTTAGACATTTAGACAAACAAATACTAAATTAAGAAAAATTAAATTGTATTTAAAACTATTTATATGACGCGATCGTTTTTGTACTTGTTTTTCTAAATTGTTTAGAAATTTTAAGGCATAAGAAAATAATTGAAGAAAAAAAAACAAGTTTCTTTGATATTTTCAAATATGTTTTGTTGATACACTTTTGCACGTTTGCACAGTACAAAAGCCATATGGACTTGAGTTTTTTTTTCTAACGATTAAAATGAAACAAAAAAAAAAAACAACACTGGTCTGCAAAACCAAAAGTTCTGATAAGAAAACATCTTTATTAAAATTTTGGATGATGCTGTTCATGTAATGGAAATGCTGTTCCTGGAGGCAGACCTAGTTAAGGAGAGAATCAACATCTATTTACAAACATAAATTTGCCAAAATGAATTTAGTATTAAAAGAGATTAACTCGAACTTTTTTCATCTGCTTAATTTAGTATTAACACCATCAACTCGGCAAAAAAATACAAAAATTTAGAAAACAATGGGCCTAGCAGGTAAAAATATTTCAAATTTAAATGTTCACAGAAAGAAAAAGCTTGTTCTTAATTTAAGTTTTTTTTTTAACTTGATTTTAGTACTCAACGTACTTGAAAATTTAAGTACGCATAACACACAAGTGTACTTAGAACAAGCCGAATAGGGATTATCAGAGAGAATTAGTCCTGTGAAGGCTTAAAATGGGTACGAAGTTCATGGGTGTATTTATAATCAGCAGTTGTGTGTGCTTGTATAAGTATTGAATTTTGTTTCATTTTTAGGATTCCGTACTCAACAGAGTGAAAAGGAACCCTATTACCGAGACTTCTACGTCCGTCCGTCCGTTACAGCGTCCATTCTCCAAAGCGGTAAGAGCTAGTGAGCTACAATAACAAATACTAAAAACAACAACAAATCGAAAACTACCAGGAGGTGTCCCCGTAAAAAATAGAGAGATGAAATTCGCACAGTATATGTATGTATTTGCAGATGCTCTACAACAGCAAATGCTAAAAATAACAACAAGTCGAAAACTACCAGGTGTTCCTATACAACGTGAAGTAAAAATTAGCCATAACTCCCAAACTGTAAGAGACAGAGAGATGAAATGTGCACAATATATGTACTCACATAGGCCCTACAATAACAAATGCTAAAAGCAACAACATGTCAAAAGCTACCAGGTGTGCCTATATAACGTAAAGTAACAATTAGCCGTTACTCTCCGGCCGTGAGAGACAGAGAGATGAAATTTGCATAATATATGTATTCACATATGCTCCACAACAACAACTCTAAAACAGCCAGGTGTCCCTTTTCAACGCTAAGCAACACTTAGTTATAACTCTCGAACCGTAAGAGATAGAGCACCAAAATTCGGACAGTGTATGTATTCCCAGATGCCTTACAACAGCATATGACAACATCAACAACAAGTCGAAAACTACTAGGTGTCCCCATACAACGTAAAGTAACAATTAAACGGAACTCTCAAACTGTAAAATACAGAGAGATGAAATTTATACAATATATGTGTTCATATATGCTATTGCATACGTGCATAAGTGTGCGAGTCAGCCTCGTACTTGAGTGAAATTCATTTTAATTGCTGTGATAGCTGAATTGGTAGAGGGGCTGGACTGGTAGTATTTAGGTTCCAGGTTTAAATCAGCAAAGAGACAATATGATTTGTAAATTATTATTAAATTAAGGAAGTGGAGCGGAATGATTCAGGTACTTTTTAATGTTACAGTTTTAAGTTTATTGATTTTTTTTAAGGTTATTGTAGCGTAGCAATGAAAGTATTTGCATTAAATTTACCTCTAAGTTGAGCTTAAATAGATTTGTATGTAAACTGTAAATAACTTAAGCAGAAGAGAAATTTTTTGATATATGTACATACATAGATGTTTATTACTTACATATGTACGTACGTACATTAATGATCAGTTACATACTGAAGTAAAATGCACAAGTTTTTGGATTGACACTATTTTTATATTATAAACGGTACTTTCCTAATAATTTATGTAGTTTGCTGCTACAAAGATTTCAAAATATTTTTGTACATAAATACTAAAATTTTATTAATTTTTTTTTTACGACTAAGAGGCACTTTTGTCTTTAGACAAAATTAAACGCGTCCTCCCATAAAATGCTCTTAATGCATTATGACGTTTGGTACGAGTAATAAAAAAAAATACCGTCAAATGTTGACACTCATTTTCTATTTGTTGTGTTTCTTTTTTCATTTAAACTGCATGTATAAATAACAATAATTTTATTTTTTATAATTTCATTATGAAGTAATTATTGTTAATAATTGTTTTGTTGATTTTATTTGATTGTGGATAACCCAACATTTATCATTTGAGCCAAAATATATGCATATTACCTCTATACACATGTACATAGAAAAAACATTCTACTTATGCCGAAGGTAATGATGTTTTAATAGAAAATTTTATTTTTAAACTCAGGAAAAATTGTATACATATATTTTATTTTTATTTAGCGCTCTTTTTATTTCACATGCCGCTGGTGTGTTCGCTCGCACTTTTCCCACCGTAGTTCACTTTTTCTCTCTCTCTCTCTCGTTAATTTTGCTTTACGATCACATTCTAAATGCCGGCCGTTTTTATTGTGTTTTTACTCGTATTTCTTAAATATTGAAAACTTCCGTTATTCACCGTTCGCCAGAGCGTGCGTTACTAAATGTTTCATTTGATTTTCCAAAACGAAATAGCCAACAAATTTTTTGTATTTGTTCTTAAAGAAAATGTGTTCTTTAAGGCCCGTATGGAGATCTTGCGGAAATTCACGTCTCCATAAGAAAGCTGGGTAAATTCTTTGAATTTAGAAATTCTAATCGTAACTGAATTTCTCCGGTCTTAGCAAAGGTAGCACAAAAATTTTAAAAGGACACTAAAAATAATTGGATAGTTGTTTGGTACTTTTCGAAGTTGTGAATTTTGAGGGGATAAAAGGGTTAAATCCGCATTTCGGTACTTTTTCTCACATTCCATTTATGTTGAAGAGGAATGGGAACGGGAAAAAAGTGAAAACTAAATATTTGGATACTTGAATAGATGATTTTTTTTTAATTTGGACATAAGTATATGTGTTAAAAATGGGTACAATCGGTAACTCAATTTCTCCGGACTTAGCAAAGGTAGCACAAAGTTTTAAAAAAGCCCTAAAAGTCTATAAAAAATAATTGGACAGGTGTCTGGCATTTTTTTTAATATTAAATTTTAAGGGAACAAAACGGGTAAAAGCTGCAGTTGGTATTTTTTTCAATTCCATTTACGTAGAAGAGGAATGGGCACAGAAAAAATAAGTAAAAACTAAATATTACTCCCCTCAAAACGTGGTGCAATAGTTTTTGTCACTTTTCAAATTTGGACATATAGATAAGCAATTTTTACCTCCGGACTTACGTCTACTAAACACAATTTTGTTGTAGTTTGCTATCAGCTTTGACAACTCAGAAGATAAAATCGTGGAAAAATGTAGAAGCGAATTGTGATGAGGGCACCTGTAATGGATTCGCTTTGGTCGTTTGCTATCAGCTTTGACAACTCCAAAGCAAATCAATCACAGGTGCCCCCTACCAATTCGCTTCAACATTTTTCCACGATTTTATCTTCTGAGTTGTCAAAGCTGATAGCAAACGACAACAAAATGTATGACGTCTCGAGAGAAAATGTTGAAGCGAATTGAATTGCGACCACCTGTTCGCCTTGGACAACTCAGAAGATAAAAATGTTGAAGCGAATTGGGATGCGGGCACCTGTAATGGATTCGCCTTGATGGGAACGTAAATTTTCCTAAGAAATCCGTACCGGCCTTAAAATAGAAATTTACATGGGAATTCGCCAACCTGCCTTTCAGTAAGTTTCTTATGATAGCCTAAAATTTTGTACAAGTTGTACACAACCCTATGGTTTTACATATTTTTATTAGCAGCTCAATAATCCTACACAATAAATACACAATGCTAATGGTACTCATCTACACAATTATTTTGCCATGTAGAAATACATAAAATTTTCTAAACGTGGATTTTTGTACGATCTCCGTACTGATCTTTAGCGATGAAAACTTATGGATAACAAGCTCATTCGTATATTAACGAAAATGTTGTATTCAATATTTGTGACGGCACTACGAATATATGTATACTTTACGAATGTCTTTTTCACTTGTTGTTGCGCAACTGATGATGGTATTGTTGAAAATCATTTCAAGTTAATAAACAAAATTTTTGGAGAAACAATTTGATAGCGTATGGCAAAAGTTGTTCACAATAAGAGTCAAAAGCCGCAAAACAAAACACTTGTTGAATTTAGAAAACAAATACAATTTGTTTCAAATTCATTAAATGCTTGAATAAACAAATTTCATAGACAAACACAATTATTTTTTTGGAAAAATAAAAATTATTCACAAAAAATATGAGCCAACGAGCAATGTCTTGTTTCTAAGGGCTTGTGTGAAGCGGTAACAAAATTCTGTGGTGAAAATGAAAAATTGCATGTTTATGATGTGTGAAAAGAAACTGTACGGTAGGTAATACATTACATATTTACGATATAATCTCATAACGAAATATTAAATCGAAATAATAAATATACATAAGTTGTGTGATCTGTTAAAAAGGATATGTGTGTTCAAAAAGTGTGACAGTGTGGAATAAAAGTGTATTTATTTGGAAGACCTTATGACAAGTCCATCCGTTTTGTTAACCTTTTGAAAATTTTGAAAAACTATCTTTCTCCATGCGATCGGAATTGCCTTTACGAAGATATTTACAAAAGTATACGAGTGGTCGTTTTGATGGCACTTTTTAAGTAGGACAGTATTCTATCGGACTTAGCTAACATTTTCCAGTAAATGAATCGTTCGTTTGTATAGAGCATGGTATTAGGGGCTTCAATTCAGGTACTGACGTAAAATTATCCCGCATCTGTACATTATTATGCTTTAAAAATAGATATTAATGTTTTTGTCTAATTGAAAATATATGTAAAGGCACAATCACACATGAACTAATATCTGCCCATTTCCGCTCAAAAGAACTTGAGCACTTTCTTGTTTACCTCTATTTTAGGCAAATACCTGAATATAAATAGTTAAAAATGCATATTCAAATGGGTACAGCAACAAGCAACTACGGAAAAAGACAGGAAAGACGTAAAAGCATTACATTTCACAAGAGCATATTTTGAGGTTAGGTTTGATCAATGAGCAAATACAACAATTAGAGCAAATTTGTATTTTTTCTCGACAAGTGTTTGGAATATTAATTGATTGTTCGCTATAAATTTTGCATTTACTCATTGTGTAAACATAACCTTAAAAAATGATCTTCTGAAATCTAATGCTTTTCATTTTGGTTGTTGTTTGTTGACCACGGCCAAAGCAAAAGTCAACAAAGATGTTGTTGAATGGCCAATCATCGGCAATGTAACCACAACTGAAATTAGATATACAGTCAAAGCCCGGTTTAACGAATGATATAAATATTTAGCTATGTTTGGATGCTATTAACATGTGTAGGTTTATCATTACATTTCATTCATATTATTCATTTCTTAAGAAATCGACATCTCGTTTTCACAATGAACCAAATAAAACTACTAAAATTTTAACGAAAAAAGCAACGCATCACACGTGTTCTTTCAATACAAAGAAAGAAGCCAAAAACACACACAATCCAACGGTATTTGCATATATGGTTTTGAATATTTGTCAAATTACAACTTATACGGGAAAGTGCCGGCAAATCTGCAAGTGCAGGTCGTTTTGTGGTCTTCTTCTCTAAATATTTCCGTTTTCAAATTTTGTGAGGAAGAAGTATTTTAGAAAATACAGGAGAAACAAGTTGTGCCTCCGTGGGGTGGGGTTTTCTATACAGTTTTTTGGTTTCGAATATTTGTCAAATTACAACTTATACGGGAAAGTGCCGGCAAATCTGCAAGTGCAGGTCGTTTTGTGGTCTTCTTCTCTAAATATTTCCGTTTTCAAATTTTGTGAGGAGGAAGTATTTTAGAAAATACAGTAGGAACAAGTTGTGCCTCCGTGGGGTGGGGTTTTCTATACAGTTTTTTGGTTTTGAATATTTGTCAAATTACAACTTATACGGGAAAGTGCCGGCAAATCTGCAAATGCAGGTCGTTTTGTGGTCTTCTTCTCTAAATATTTCCGTTTTCAAATTTTGTGAGGAAGAAGTATTTTAGAAAATACAGTAGAAACAAATTGTGCCTCCGTGGGAAGGGGTTTTCTATACAGTTTTTTGGTTTTGAATATTTGTCAAATTACAACTTATACGGGAAAGTGCCGGCAAATTTGCAAGTGCAGGTCGTTTTGTGGTCTTCTTCTCTAAATATTTCCGTTTTCAAATTTTGTGAGGAGGAAGTATTTTAGAAAATACAGTAGGAACAAGTTGTGCCTCCGTGGGGTGGGGTTTTCTATACAGTTTTTTGGTTTTGAATATTTGTCAAATTACAACTTATACGGGAAAGTGCCGGCAAATCTGCAAATGCAGGTCGTTTTGTGGTCTTCTTCTCTAAATATTTCCGTTTTCAAATTTTGTGAGGAAGAAGTATTTTAGAAAATACAGTAGAAACAAGTTGTGCCTCCGTGGGAAGGGGTTTTCTATACAGTTTTTTGGTTTTGAATATTTGTCAAATTACAACTTATACGGGAAAGTGCCGGCAAATCTGCAAGTGCAGGTCGTTTTGTGGTCTTCTTCTCTAAATATTTCCGTTTTCAAATTTTGTGAGGAAGAAGTATTTTAGAAAATACAGTAGAAACAAGTTGTGCCTCCGTGGGAAGGGGTTTTCTATACAGTTTTTTGGTTTTGAATATTTGTCAAATTACAACTTATACGGGAAAGTGCCGGCAAATCTGCAAGTGCAGGTCGTTTTGTGGTCTTCTTCTCTAAATATTTCCGTTTTCAAATTTTGTGAGGAAGAAGTATTTTAGAAAATACAGGAGAAACAAGTTGTGCCTCCGTGGGGTGGGGTTTTCTATACAGTTTTTTGGTTTCGAATATTTGTCAAATTACAACTTATACGGGAAAGTGCCGGCAAATTTGCAAGTGCAGGTCGTTTTGTGGTCTTCTTCTCTAAATATTTCCGTTTTCAAATTTTGTGAGGAGGAAGTATTTTAGAAAATACAGTAGGAACAAGTTGTGCCTCCGTGGGGTGGGGTTTTCTATACAGTTTTTTGGTTTTGAATATTTGTCAAATTACAACTTATACGGGAAAGTGCCGGCAAATCTGCAAATGCAGGTCGTTTTGTGGTCTTCTTCTCTAAATATTTCCGTTTTCAAATTTTGTGAGGAAGAAGTATTTTAGAAAATACAGTAGAAACAAGTTGTGCCTCCGTGGGAAGGGGTTTTCTATACAGTTTTTTGGTTTTGAATATTTGTCAAATTACAACTTATACGGGAAAGTGCCGGCAAATCTGCAAGTGCAGGTCGTTTTGTGGTCTTCTTCTCTAAATATTTCCGTTTTCAAATTTTGTGAGGAAGAAGTATTTTAGAAAATACAGTAGAAACAAGTTGTGCCTCCGTGGGAAGGGGTTTTCTATACAGTTTTTTGGTTTTGAATATTTGTCAAATTACAACTTATACGGGAAAGTGCCGGCAAATCTGCAAGTGCAGGTCGTTTTGTGGTCTTCTTCTCTAAATATTTCCGTTTTCAAATTTTGTGAGGAAGAAGTATTTTAGAAAATACAGTAGAAACAAGTTGTGCCTCCGTGGGAAGGGGTTTTCTATACAGTTTTTTGGTTTTGAATATTTGTCAAATTACAACTTATACGGGAAAGTGCCGGCAAATCTGCAAGTGCAGGTCGTTTTGTGGTCTTCTTCTCTAAATATTTCCGTTTTCAAATTTTGTGAGGAAGAAGTATTTTAGAAAATACAGGAGAAACAAGTTGTGCCTCCGTGGGGTGGGGTTTTCTATACAGTTTTTTGGTTTCGAATATTTGTCAAATTACAACTTATACGGGAAAGTGCCGGCAAATCTGCAAGTGCAGGTCGTTTTGTGGTCTTCTTCTCTAAATATTTCCGTTTTCAAATTTTGTGAGGAAGAAGTATTTTAGAAAATACAGTAGAAACAAGTTGTGCCTCCGTGGGAAGGGGTTTTCTATACAGTTTTTTGGTTTTGAATATTTGTCAAATTACAACTTATACGGGAAAGTGCCGGCAAATCTGCAAGTGCAGGTCGTTTTGTGGTCTTCTTCTCTAAATATTTCCGTTTTCAAATTTTGTGAGGAAGAAGTATTTTAGAAAATACAGGAGAAACAAGTTGTGCCTCCGTGGGGTGGGGTTTTCTATACAGTTTTTTGGTTTCGAATATTTGTCAAATTACAACTTATACGGGAAAGTGCCGGCAAATCTGCAAGTGCAGGTCGTTTTGTGGTCTTCTTCTCTAAATATTTCCGTTTTCAAATTTTGTGAGGAAGAAGTATTTTAGAAAATACAGGAGAAACAAGTTGTGCCTCCGTGGGGTGGGGTTTTCTATACAGTTTTTTGGTTTCGAATATTTGTCAAATTACAACTTATACGGGAAAGTGCCGGCAAATCTGCAAGTGCAGGTCGTTTTGTGGTCTTCTTCTCTAAATATTTCCGTTTTCAAATTTTGTGAGGAAGAAGTATTTTAGAAAATACAGTAGAAACAAGTTGTGCCTCCGTGGGAAGGGGTTTTCTATACAGTTTTTTGGTTTTGAATATTTGTCAAATTACAACTTATACGGGAAAGTGCCGGCAAATCTGCAAGTGCAGGTCGTTTTGTGGTCTTCTTCTCTAAATATTTCCGTTTTCAAATTTTGTGAGGAAGAAGTATTTTAGAAAATACAGGAGAAACAAGTTGTGCCTCCGTGGGGTGGGGTTTTCTATACAGTTTTTTGGTTTCGAATATTTGTCAAATTACAACTTATACGGGAAAGTGCCGGCAAATCTGCAAGTGCAGGTCGTTTTGTGGTCTTCTTCTCTAAATATTTCCGTTTTCAAATTTTGTGAGGAAGAAGTATTTTAGAAAATACAGGAGAAACAAGTTGTGCCTCCGTGGGGTGGGGTTTTCTATACAGTTTTTTGGTTTCGAATATTTGTCAAATTACAACTTATACGGGAAAGTGCCGGCAAATCTGCAAGTGCAGGTCGTTTTGTGGTCTTCTTCTCTAAATATTTCCGTTTTCAAATTTTGTGAGGAAGAAGTATTTTAGAAAATACAGGAGAAACAAGTTGTGCCTCCGTGGGGTGGGGTTTTCTATACAGTTTTTTGGTTTCGAATATTTGTCAAATTACAACTTATACGGGAAAGTGCCGGCAAATCTGCAAGTGCAGGTCGTTTTGTGGTCTTCTTCTCTAAATATTTCCGTTTTCAAATTTTGTGAGGAAGAAGTATTTTAGAAAATACAGTAGAAACAAGTTGTGCCTCCGTGGGAAGGGGTTTTCTATACAGTTTTTTGGTTTTGAATATTTGTCAAATTACAACTTATACGGGAAAGTGCCGGCAAATCTGCAAGTGCAGGTCGTTTTGTGGTCTTCTTCTCTAAATATTTCCGTTTTCAAATTTTGTGAGGAAGAAGTATTTTAGAAAATACAGGAGAAACAAGTTGTGCCTCCGTGGGGTGGGGTTTTCTATACAGTTTTTTGGTTTCGAATATTTGTCAAATTACAACTTATACGGGAAAGTGCCGGCAAATCTGCAAGTGCAGGTCGTTTTGTGGTCTTCTTCTCTAAATATTTCCGTTTTCAAATTTTGTGAGGAGGAAGTATTTTAGAAAATACAGTAGGAACAAGTTGTGCCTCCGTGGGGTGGGGTTTTCTATACAGTTTTTTGGTTTTGAATATTTGTCAAATTACAACTTATACGGGAAAGTGCCGGCAAATCTGCAAATGCAGGTCGTTTTGTGGTCTTCTTCTCTAAATATTTCCGTTTTCAAATTTTGTGAGGAAAAAGTATTTTAGAAAATACAGTAGAAACAAGTTGTGCCTCCGTGGGAAGGGGTTTTCTATACAGTTTTTTGGTTTTGAATATTTGTCAAATTACAACTTATACGGGAAAGTGCCGGCAAATCTGCAAGTGCAGGTCGTTTTGTGGTCTTCTTCTCTAAATATTTCCGTTTTCAAATTTTGTGAGGAAGAAGTATTTTAGAAAATACAGTAGAAACAAGTTGTGCCTCCGAGGGGAGGGGTTTTCTATACAGTTTTTTGGTTTTGAATATTTGTCAAATTACAACTTATACGGGAAAGTGCCGGCAAATCTGCAAATGCAGGTCGTTTTGTGGTCTTCTTCTCTAAATATTTCCGTTTTCAAATTTTGTGAGGAAGAAGTATTTTAGAAAATACAGTAGAAACAAGTTGTGCCTCCGTGGGAAGGGGTTTTCTATACAGTTTTTTGGTTTTGAATATTTGTCAAATTACAACTTATACGGGAAAGTGCCGGCAAATCTGCAAGTGCAGGTCGTTTTGTGGTCTTCTTCTCTAAATATTTCCGTTTTCAAATTTTGTGAGGAGGAAGTATTTTAGAAAATACAGTAGAAACAAGTTGTGCCTCCGTGGGGAGGGGTTTTCTATACAGTTTTTTGGTTTTGAATATTTGTCAAATTACAACTTATACGGGAAAGTGCCGGCAAATCTGCAAATGCAGGTCGTTTTGTGGTCTTCTTCTCTAAATATTTCCGTTTTCAAATTTTGTGAGGAAGAAGTATTTTAGAAAATACAGTAGAAACAAGTTGCGCCTCCGTGGGAAGGGGTTTTCTATACAGTTTTTTGGTTTTGAATATTTGTCAAATTACAACTTATACGGGAAAGTGCCGGCAAATCTGCAAATGCAAGTCGTTTTGTGGTCTTCTTCTCTAAATATTTCCGTTTTCAAATTTTGTGAGGAAGAAGTATTTTAGAAAATACAGTAGAAACAAGTTGTGCCTCCGTGGGAAGGGGTTTTCTATACAGTTTTTTGGTTTTGAATATTTGTCAAATTACAACTTATACGGGAAAGTGCCGGCAAATCTGCAAGTGCAGGTCGTTTTGTGGTCTTCTTCTCTAAATATTTCCGTTTTCAAATTTTGTGAGGAAGAAGTATTTTAGAAAATACAGTAGAAACAAGTTGTGCCTCCGTGGGAAGGGGTTTTCTATACAGTTTTTTGGTTTTGAATATTTGTCAAATTACAACTTATACGGGAAAGTGCCGGCAAATCTGCAAGTGCAGGTCGTTTTGTGGTCTTCTTCTCTAAATATTTCCGTTTTCAAATTTTGTGAGGAAGAAGTATTTTAGAAAATACAGTAGAAACAAGTTGTGCCTCCGAGGGGAGGGGTTTTCTATACAGTTTTTTGGTTTTGAATATTTGTCAAATTACAACTTATACGGGAAAGTGCCGGCAAATCTGCAAATGCAGGTCGTTTTGTGGTCTTCTTCTCTAAATATTTCCGTTTTCAAATTTTGTGAGGAAGAAGTATTTTAGAAAATACAGTAGAAACAAGTTGTGCCTCCGTGGGAAGGGGTTTTCTATACAGTTTTTTGGTTTTGAATATTTGTCAAATTACAACTTATACGGGAAAGTGCCGGCAAATCTGCAAGTGCAGGTCGTTTTGTGGTCTTCTTCTCTAAATATTTCCGTTTTCAAATTTTGTGAGGAAGAAGTATTTTAGAAAATACAGTAGAAACAAGTTGTGCCTCCGAGGGGAGGGGTTTTCTATACAGTTTTTTGGTTTTGAATATTTGTCAAATTACAACTTATACGGGAAAGTGCCGGCAAATCTGCAAATGCAGGTCGTTTTGTGGTCTTCTTCTCTAAATATTTCCGTTTTCAAATTTTGTGAGGAAGAAGTATTTTAGAAAATACAGTAGAAACAAGTTGTGCCTCCGTGGGAAGGGGTTTTCTATACAGTTTTTTGGTTTTGAATATTTGTCAAATTACAACTTATATGGGAAAGTGCCAGCAAATCTGCAAATGCAGATTTGTAACGATTTTTTAAATGTATTTTGCTTTGCCGTTCGTTAAATCGAGATTTATTTTTTTTGTCATTCGCTAAATAAGACAGTTAATGTAAAAATTTCGCCATTCGTTATATCCGATATTCGTTAAACTGAGTTTTCGCTATACCGGGCTTTGACTGTATATATATATATATTGATACATAAATTTTTAAAGAGAATGCTGTAAACCTTTATTTTTCTTACAAATAATTAAACTCCCTAAAATTAACACCAATTTATATCGATCTTCTGTCATGTTTGCAAAACTTAAAATGCTTTATTTCTTGCACATTTTTTCACATTCTTCGCGAGAATTGAAACGATTTTCATTTCCACCACAGCCACCATAAATGAATTCTACACATTCATTGCTCTCGGCTTTGTATGACCAGTAGAGAAAACGGGCACGACAGGCAACTTCATTGTCACCATCCTTAGAATGCTCCAAATCACAGATATCTATAAAGCAAATTTAATTTGAGCTACATTAAAGAACCATTCTTTATATTCATTACCATTTTTTAGAGAAGATGCCGGAAAAGCCAATGCAAAAATACAACAAATAAAAATAAGGATTCTCATTTTAATAAATTTAGATTCCTGCAAGCACTTTTAACAAATTTCAAATGTTGACTGATAGTTTTAGCGAAATTTCTGCTATATTTATAGCAATAAAGCAACAAGAAAATCTGTTTAAGAATTCAAGCAATTTCTTAAAGTAATTAGTCAACAATAATATTAGATTTTTGAATTTGTGAAGGGGTTATTTATTTGCCCAGCTGCACTTTAGAAAAGGTACTTGCAATTTTGTGTGGCCATCGTTTTAAGTGCAACATTGAAAATAAATAGAAAATTAGACTACAAAGAATTTAATTGAACACTGAGATTCTTGTTGTGGCTGGTTTTGTATTAAGTGGAGCGGTGTAGCAGTCACTCAATTATATTCAAATGTAAATGTAATAATTTGCTTTTCAATATATGCGCAGCGGCTGAACAAACAAAAATTAATACTCAAACCCATTTTTTCTCATCCCTCGTATGCCTGTATTGCTGGACTTGAAGCTTTTACGTTACAGATTTGCCCAATCCCGATGTGATTAAAATCGGTTCAGTAGCTTAGGAGTAATATCCTCATTAAGTTGATACGAATACCATGAAACAAAACCACATACATAATTTTGTTTAATATCCCTGTCGGACATTGAGTAGTTGACTACTAAAATAGTTAACTTTAAGTTAACTGTTATCCACTAGCTTCAAGTTAACTACAATACAATCGATTTGTAATTCACTTTTTGTGGACTGACTATAAGCTAAAGGAAAAGTTGGGCAAATTTGACCAAAAATTCAAACAATAACATACATACACATACACGGTTAACTTTTTACTTAAATTGCTTGTTGTCGCGTTCGTTATGGCTGAGCGATGGCTGAGTGAGTAATTTAGACATATTCAAAGGAGTATCCTCCAAAACCAGAAATGTGTGCACAGAACAGGGATGCAAAATGGCACAAGCGGCTATTTGTCATGAATTTAATGTCAATAAAAATTTGGCAAATATCTGATTTTTGTTTGGTTCTAAGAAATCTTATGAGCTATAAGCTTTGTCCTGACTAGAGTATTACGAAATCAAAAGCAAGAGTTTAACTTTATTCATATTTTATTTATTTCTCGCACTTTTCTTTACATTCTTGTAGAGAGTTGAAACGATTGTCATTTCCACCACAACCACCGTAGATAAATTTAACGCATTCATTAGTTTCAGCAATGTAAGTCCAGGAGGGTTGGTGGGCATAGCAAAGACCAGCAACAGAATGATCTAAGCTACACACATCTAAAAGTTGAAATACATAAATACATGCATATTATAATGGAAGCCACAAGCCTTAAAATTTGATTTTACTCACCATATTCCAGAGCCACTACTGAGGCAACTAAAGCAAAAATGCTCAAAATCAAGGCAAAGATTTTCATTTTAAATAATTGCGTTCAGTAACTTGTTGAGTGTAGTAAGTAAGTGAGTGCTAGAAAAACTAAACATTTTCGGCTTTTATATGAGAGCAGCAGAGCTGATTGTGAGTAGTGATTGATGGCTTAAATTAGGGGATTTGTATGGCAAACACTTATAAGGAAAAGAACTTTGTTAACTGTTTTGATAAGGGGAAACATTTGATATCGTAAAAATTGGATAGAAACTTGTGCCAAATACATAATCTAAGTTTAGGATCATCAGTGGTAATAAAAGTCGGGTAAGTTTTTAAAACAGCAGTTAAAAAAGTTCGCAATTTAAGAATTAGATAAAACAGTGGTTATTAAATGAATTTTGGTATTGTTGCAAAACAGCCACTACTTTTTCTTGAGACCTTTATTTTTAGATGACTAAATACATTATTTTTTTCTTTTTTTTTTGTATTATACTTGTAATTATGAAATATAAAGTATGTTTATGAAACGCTTATTTAAACTGTCTAGATATTTATACCCCTATTCATAAAAAATATTTCAGGTTTATAAAGCTCGTATTTGACAATTTTGCCATACAAATTTGTCAAATAAGAGTTTAATAAACCAAAAATATTTATTATGAATAAGACCCTTATTGAATAAGAACTTAATAAGCATATAATAAATTTGATCCCGTATGTTTTGGCCAAAGTTCGGTAAAATGAAAGTCATCATGAATTTCTCTCAAGAACAGACAAAAATGCGCAAAAGTACGGGAACACCAAAACCCAAATTTCTATTCCAAAAATAACATATGATATACTTTGATGCTGTAATGAAAATGGAAACGTACATTTTGGAAAAATCATATGTTTTACAATTGTTAACAATTTCATTGAGTTTGGGTTCAATTTTTACCTACTCAAAATTGAGAAAGATGTTTTGAGATAAAATTAGAAGTGGTATACAATTAGTCATGGGCTGGGTTCGAAGCAAATTTGGCTGTGCTGATGAGCGACGTATAGTGACCAGTAAGCCTTCACCTTTACTTTTCTTGTCTTCCCTAAAAATGTTGACCACTCCCTGACTAATTGTATACTGTTTTTAAGCAGCAGCGCATAATCATCCTAACACCTGAGCCTTTCATTACTGATTGTCTATATTTAAGCTTGTTTATCGAATTTTCACTTTATTATTGTGTTTTTCTGTTGATGGGAATATATTTTATATTCTCTCGCTCACATCTAATTGATTTCCAATTGATTATTGTTTTTCTTGCTATTATACCAGTGATAACAACTGTTTCAAACTTTTCGACAGACCCAGTGGCTTTTAAGCATTATTTTTAATATTATAATCGGGCTTTCGAGTTCGATTTTTATTTCTTTAAACAGTATACAATAAGTTATGACCTGGGCTCAAAACAAATTTGGGCGCTCATCAGCGATGTGGTGGTTGTGAATCAGCCATGGTATATACCCCAGCCAGTAAGTCTTCAACTTTACTTTTCTTCTATTCTTTAAAAATGTTGATCACTTCAATTTTATGAAAAAAAAACTCTCAATTTTGAGAAAGTAAAAATCTAACTTGAAAGCCCGTTAAAATTATTAATAATTAATAATACACGTCCAATGACATTTTACTGTAGAAAGTTAATTCAACAACATTTTTGTCATGAAAGTTTTTGATGGCATTTTAGACATTGCAATACAACACAATTTGATTTGTAGATACATATCATTCGATTAGAATTCATTACGATTACGATTTCACATTGGCTCCAGAGGTAAACATGGCAATAGCGGCAGCTGTATTGACTCCAACAGTGAAAATGAAATGCTTGCGGGTTATACAAAAACCATCACCTGACTGTACTGAGGAGCAGATCAGCAAAAGGGTGCTTGAAGTCATATGCACTTTGTTCAAAAATGGTTTTTCATGTAATGCAACGGACATGCCGATTTTGAATAATGACAACTCATTTTATGATTTCGATGATGACAGTAACTTTATCAGTATTTCATGATTTTTCAAACTTTATATTATTTTAGTTACAAAAGATGACGTTCCCACAACCCTGGTAACACCAACAGATATTTACAGAACAATATTTTCTTTTTACAAAAATAGTTAAAAATAGTAGATCTAATCAAAAATAATCAAGAAATCGAATCCATTATTTTTTAGATTAGTTTTGATTAGATTTGATTAGAAATACTAAGCGTCACTAATTGTGATTACATTTTTGATTATTTCTAATCTAATCAATTAGTAATCGTCTAAAATGGCTAACTAATCATAATTAATCAATTTTTCAGCACAATTAAAATTTCTAATCCAATTGCTAATCATTAGGATTTTAATCATTATTCCCAAGCTATAATACATATATATTTCTAAAGATACGCCAAGGGTATCCAAATAAATAAGGACATTTTTTTATAAATACTAAAGTGTTTTCAAACTTAAATAACAAACACAAATCTAAAAAAAAGGAAATGTTTGTATCACTGGACTGACTCAGGATACTCGAATTAGATTTATCCAACGGATACTCGATTGTCGGCAAAAATGGTTTCAATTCATAAACGCTGCTATTACCAGTATTTATAAATTTATTGGCCAAAGAATAGAAATATTTCTTTGTTCTACTAAACGAATATTGCTGCTTTCAAGTTAATAAAAATGCATAGATTTCATTACGTTTTGACTCACAATTTTTAAAATTTATTCATTATAAAATCCTAAAATTTTTTTGTTCATAGAACTGTAACACACTTTAAGATGTTTTTATTTATTTAAAGAAAATTTAAAAATTATTTTTACTATTAAGACGTTATCACTTTTTAGTTTAAACTTAATTCTAAGTAAAAGAAAAAAGCTAAAATTAAAAAAGTACAAGCATAAGCGTACCCTAAGATATTATTGATTGTGACTAATTTAAACAAATAAATATATTAAAATATGTCCACTGTTTCTTTACCAACATCCGAAGCTCCCACTGATTCTACAATCATGGACACTGACGGAGACGAATCACCATCTGTCTCGAGAGGCCAAGCCACAGCTCCAAATGTTGTTGCCACTAAAAGAATTCTGGTTGACGCTAATGGAGGGGAGTTGCCAGACCCAAAAAGGATGAGGGCTGTACCAAACATTACAGAAAAAGATCATGCGTATGGTTTGATTTTGCACTGGCACGAGTACTTAAGAAGGACATTTGGGATGATTGACATCTACAATATAGACGCGATGGCTGACCTAACCTCTTTTTTGTGGACAGCCCATACTAAATTCAGACAGCAAGCGAATGGCGTAGGTAGTGTCAATTTGTTGTTGGTGGATACCTTCCCATTCACAACAAATGGAATAACGAAGACATGGGCTTCTTTAAGGCCAAAACTGCATGAAATTGCTCTTCTATACAATTTTAATTATGGCACTGACCAGGCCTCAAAGTCCAGAACTGGAACTTTGGGTTCTATTTTGGCAATGATGACACTTTTTAGGCCACGACTAAATGAGGTTAGATTGGGAACACATGCAGTGACAGTGCAGAAAACTCAGGACACGACTAAGCAAATCCCAATAACAAGTTTTGGTTTAAGGAATGAACACTCAATTTTCATGACGGGCTGCACTTATTCGCCAACCATACAGTCGTCCTGCAAAATGTCATTGGGACCAATGACCATAGCCGTGAATCTGGCCTTACAAAAGCAAACACAGTACCAGGAAGCATGGAAGAAAGCTTTTGTTAACACTTTCAAATTAGTTCCGGAGGCAGCAGAAATTGCTAATGTGCTTGCTGGAACCGGAACTGATAACGACACCATTTTACGAATGCTAGCAGATCTCTGCATGTTTGGAATAGCCAGATCCTCAAACAAGGCCAGTTTCCCAGCATCCATGATGTTGGTTGTAGCAAGACGCATAGCTGGTTATAGAGATTTCTTTGGTGGAATGGCCTTACCAAATACTCCAATATTAGCAGCAAACATCCATCATGCTATAAAAGACATAGACCTATCGGGAACTGGAGCATACTCCTTTTGGCACTATGCATCTGATGAGACATACAAAATCAAAGCCAAGGAGTCTATGCAGACTGAGACGATGTCCGAATTAGTCTTTCATGCAGTCTGGGGCACGGCCAAAGAAGACCTTTCGCTCCTCACATGGATGACGGATCACGTTTTCCAAAACAGAAGAGCAATCGGCACACAAGTGAGAGAAAGGGGCCAAGGAACTGCTGATAGGTCCTTCCGACTTATACCTTTTAAGTATGTGGCCAAGTTAGCAAACGCCTCGCAAACAGATTTCTTGGCCGGAGGAAAAGGTCAGATTTGCAGAGCGCCAGTGTTTTCAGGTCGTTGTGAGAAACGGGTCGACTTGGAAAGCGATTTATTCAAGGTGTTGCAGGAGGAGGCCAATGAATATGTGGATCGAAGCAACTCGAAGGCCCGAATAATTTCTAAGTTAAACAATGCCAAGGCCCAGATAGAGAAACGTTTAAGACGCGAAAGGTCCATTGCTTATGGCACAACAACTTTCTACACAAAGAACGCAAACGGCGGAGGATATGGAGAGCCCGTGGCAGAGAAGCCGCAACTGTCCGGAATATACTTTTATGGGCAAGACTAGCCTTTCTTTTGTAACAATTTTATAGCTTTTTTTTGGTTAAATTTACATTGATATTTTTTTGCATCACTTGACTTTTATTATTGTATTACTCAAAGTTTATAGAAAAAAAAATAAAAAAAAAAAAAAATAAATAAAAACAAGATTTATGCAGATTGACAAACATTTTAAACTTAATCTGAAGTATTTTATTAAGATTTATAATTAATGCTGTTTATTTTTTTAATTGATTAAAATTTCCAACAATTTATACAATTTTAATTAATTAATTTAATATTTTCTTAATTTGAATTTGAACACTTGTCTAGAATTGAGGAATATTACAGCATTAGTTTCATTGACGGTTTTGTTTTTAATGAAATTTATTTGTTTTCCAGTTTTAGTTTTTATTGCATCACTTTGGAACGAAAGCCTTTGGCCACTAAAGGAGCTACCTCAGAAGGATCTCTGCCACGAGTCTCGGGCAAATAGAATTTCGTCAGCACAAACAAATAAGTACATGTCACTGAGAACGGCAAGAACACAAACGCTCCCCAGGCATTAGAGAGAGGAGGAAAGGCCATGCCAATGATGAAATTACATGACCACGAAGCTAAGCTGCCCATAGACATGGCAACTGGTCGAGGCGCAACTTCAAAAAGTTCTGCGGAATAAATAAAATACGGTAATCACAAAGCCAAGGAGTCTATGCAGACTGAGACGATGTCCGAATTAGTCTTTCATGCAGTCTGGGGCACGGCCAAAGAAGACCTTTCACTGACGGAGACGAATCACCATCTGTCTCGAGAGGCCAAGCCACAGCTCCAAATGTTGTTGCCACTAAAAGAATTCTGGTTGACGCTAATGGAGGGGAGTTGCCAGACCCAAAAAGGATGAGGGCTGTACCAAACATTACAGAAAAAGATCATGCGTATGGTTTGATTTTGCACTGGCACGAGTACTTAAGAAGGACATTTGGGATGATTGACATCTACAATATAGACGCGATGGCTGACCTAACCTCTTTTTTGTGGACAGCCCATACTAAATTCAGACAGCAAGCGAATGGCGTAGGTAGTGTCAATTTGTTGTTGGTGGATACCTTCCCATTCACAACAAATGGAATAACGAAGACATGGGCTTCTTTAAGGCCAAAACTGCATGAAATTGCTCTTCTATACAATTTTAATTATGGCACTGACCAGGCCTCAAAGTCCAGAACTGGAACTTTGGGTTCTATTTTGGCAATGATGACACTTTTTAGGCCACGACTAAATGAGGTTAGATTGGGAACACATGCAGTGACAGTGCAGAAAACTCAGGACACGACTAAGCAAATCCCAATAACAAGTTTTGGTTTAAGGAATGAACACTCAATTTTCATGACGGGCTGCACTTATTCGCCAACCATACAGTCGTCCTGCAAAATGTCATTGGGACCAATGACCATAGCCGTGAATCTGGCCTTACAAAAGCAAACACAGTACCAGGAAGCATGGAAGAAAGCTTTTGTTAACACTTTCAAATTAGTTCCGGAGGCAGCAGAAATTGCTAATGTGCTTGCTGGAACCGGAACTGATAACGACACCATTTTACGAATGCTAGCAGATCTCTGCATGTTTGGAATAGCCAGATCCTCAAACAAGGCCAGTTTCCCAGCATCCATGATGTTGGTTGTAGCAAGACGCATAGCTGGTTATAGAGATTTCTTTGGTGGAATGGCCTTACCAAATACTCCAATATTAGCAGCAAACATCCATCATGCTATAAAAGACATAGACCTATCGGGAACTGGAGCATACTCCTTTTGGCACTATGCATCTGATGAGACATACAAAATCAAAGCCAAGGAGTCTATGCAGACTGAGACGATGTCCGAATTAGTCTTTCATGCAGTCTGGGGCACGGCCAAAGAAGACCTTTCGCTCCTCACATGGATGACGGATCACGTTTTCCAAAACAGAAGAGCAATCGGCACACAAGTGAGAGAAAGGGGCCAAGGAACTGCTGATAGGTCCTTCCGACTTATACCTTTTAAGTATGTGGCCAAGTTAGCAAACGCCTCGCAAACAGATTTCTTGGCCGGAGGAAAAGGTCAGATTTGCAGAGCGCCAGTGTTTTCAGGTCGTTGTGAGAAACGGGTCGACTTGGAAAGCGATTTATTCAAGGTGTTGCAGGAGGAGGCCAATCGAAGCAACTCGAAGGCCCGAATAATTTCTAAGTTAAACAATGCCAAGGCCCAGATAGAGAAACGTTTAAGACGCGAAAGGTCCATTGCTTATGGCACAACAACTTTCTACACAAAGAACGCAAACGGCGGAGGATATGGAGAGCCCGTGGCAGAGAAGCCGCAACTGTCCGGAATATACTTTTATGGGCAAGACTAGCCTTTCTTTTGTAACAATTTTATAGCTTTTTTTTGGTTAAATTTACATTGATATTTTTTTGCATCACTTGACTTTTATTATTGTATTACTCAAAGTTTATAGAAAAAAAAAATAAAAAAAAAAAAAAAATAAATAAAAACAAGATTTATGCAGATTGACAAACATTTTAAACTTAATCTGAAGTATTTTATTAAGATTTATAATTAATGCTGTTTATTTTTTTAATTGATTAAAATTTCCAACAATTTATACAATTTTAATTAATTAATTTAATATTTTCTTAATTTGAATTTGAACACTTGTCTAGAATTGAGGAATATTACAGCATTAGTTTCATTGACGGTTTTGTTTTTAATGAAATTTATTTGTTTTCCAGTTTTAGTTTTTATTGCATCACTTTGGAACGAAAGCCTTTGGCCACTAAAGGAGCTACCTCAGAAGGATCTCTGCCACGAGTCTCGGGCAAATAGAATTTCGTCAGCACAAACAAATAAGTACATGTCACTGAGAACGGCAAGAACACAAACGCTCCCCAGGCATTAGAGAGAGGAGGAAAGGCCATGCCAATGATGAAATTACATGACCACGAAGCTAAGCTGCCCATAGACATGGCAACTGGTCGAGGCGCAACTTCAAAAAGTTCTGCGGAATAAATAAAATACGGTAATCACAAAGCCAAGGAGTCTATGCAGACTGAGACGATGTCCGAATTAGTCTTTCATGCAGTCTGGGGCACGGCCAAAGAAGACCTTTCGCTCCTCACATGGATGACGGATCACGTTTTCCAAAACAGAAGAGCAATCGGCACACAAGTGAGAGAAAGGGGCCAAGGAACTGCTGATAGGTCCTTCCGACTTATACCTTTTAAATATGTGGCCAAGTTAGCAAACGCCTCGCAAACAGATTTCTTGGCCGGAGGAAAAGGTCAGATTTGCAGAGCGCCAGTGTTTTCAGGTCGTTGTGAGAAACGGGTCGACTTGGAAAGCGATTTATTCAAGGTGTTGCAGGAGGAGGCCAATGAATATGTGGATCGAAGCAACTCGAAGGCCCGAATAATTTCTAAGTTAAACAATGCCAAGGCCCAGATAGAGAAACGTTTAAGACGCGAAAGGTCCATTGCTTATGGCACAACAACTTTCTACACAAAGAACGCAAACGGCGGAGGATATGGAGAGCCCGTGGCAGAGAAGCCGCAACTGTCCGGAATATACTTTTATGGGCAAGACTAGCCTTTCTTTTGTAACAATTTTATAGCTTTTTTTTGGTTAAATTTACATTGATATTTTTTTGCATCACTTGACTTTTATTATTGTATTACTCAAAGTTTATAGAAAAAAAAAAATAAAAAAAAAAAAAAAAAAATAAAAACAAGATTTATGCAGATTGACAAACATTTTAAACTTAATCTGAAGTATTTTATTAAGATTTATAATTAATGCTGTTTATTTTTTTAATTGATTAAAATTTCCAACAATTTATACAATTTTAATTAATTAATTTAATATTTTCTTAATTTGAATTTGAACACTTGTCTAGAATTGAGGAATATTACAGCATTAGTTTCATTGACGGTTTTGTTTTTAATGAAATTTATTTGTTTTCCAGTTTTAGTTTTTATTGCATCACTTTGGAACGAAAGCCTTTGGCCACTAAAGGAGCTACCTCAGAAGGATCTCTGCCACGAGTCTCGGGCAAATAGAATTTCGTCAGCACAAACAAATAAGTACATGTCACTGAGAACGGCAAGAACACAAACGCTCCCCAGGCATTAGAGAGAGGAGGAAAGGCCATGCCAATGATGAAATTACATGACCACGAAGCTAAGCTGCCCATAGACATGGCAACTGGTCGAGGCGCAACTTCAAAAAGTTCTGCGGAATAAATAAAATACGGTAATCACAAAGCCAAGGAGTCTATGCAGACTGAGACGATGTCCGAATTAGTCTTTCATGCAGTCTGGGGCACGGCCAAAGAAGACCTTTCACTGACGGAGACGAATCACCATCTGTCTCGAGAGGCCAAGCCACAGCTCCAAATGTTGTTGCCACTAAAAGAATTCTGGTTGACGCTAATGGAGGGGAGTTGCCAGACCCAAAAAGGATGAGGGCTGTACCAAACATTACAGAAAAAGATCATGCGTATGGTTTGATTTTGCACTGGCACGAGTACTTAAGAAGGACATTTGGGATGATTGACATCTACAATATAGACGCGATGGCTGACCTAACCTCTTTTTTGTGGACAGCCCATACTAAATTCAGACAGCAAGCGAATGGCGTAGGTAGTGTCAATTTGTTGTTGGTGGATACCTTCCCATTCACAACAAATGGAATAACGAAGACATGGGCTTCTTTAAGGCCAAAACTGCATGAAATTGCTCTTCTATACAATTTTAATTATGGCACTGACCAGGCCTCAAAGTCCAGAACTGGAACTTTGGGTTCTATTTTGGCAATGATGACACTTTTTAGGCCACGACTAAATGAGGTTAGATTGGGAACACATGCAGTGACAGTGCAGAAAACTCAGGACACGACTAAGCAAATCCCAATAACAAGTTTTGGTTTAAGGAATGAACACTCAATTTTCATGACGGGCTGCACTTATTCGCCAACCATACAGTCGTCCTGCAAAATGTCATTGGGACCAATGACCATAGCCGTGAATCTGGCCTTACAAAAGCAAACACAGTACCAGGAAGCATGGAAGAAAGCTTTTGTTAACACTTTCAAATTAGTTCCGGAGGCAGCAGAAATTGCTAATGTGCTTGCTGGAACCGGAACTGATAACGACACCATTTTACGAATGCTAGCAGATCTCTGCATGTTTGGAATAGCCAGATCCTCAAACAAGGCCAGTTTCCCAGCATCCATGATGTTGGTTGTAGCAAGACGCATAGCTGGTTATAGAGATTTCTTTGGTGGAATGGCCTTACCAAATACTCCAATATTAGCAGCAAACATCCATCATGCTATAAAAGACATAGACCTATCGGGAACTGGAGCATACTCCTTTTGGCACTATGCATCTGATGAGACATACAAAATCAAAGCCAAGGAGTCTATGCAGACTGAGACGATGTCCGAATTAGTCTTTCATGCAGTCTGGGGCACGGCCAAAGAAGACCTTTCGCTCCTCACATGGATGACGGATCACGTTTTCCAAAACAGAAGAGCAATCGGCACACAAGTGAGAGAAAGGGGCCAAGGAACTGCTGATAGGTCCTTCCGACTTATACCTTTTAAGTATGTGGCCAAGTTAGCAAACGCCTCGCAAACAGATTTCTTGGCCGGAGGAAAAGGTCAGATTTGCAGAGCGCCAGTGTTTTCAGGTCGTTGTGAGAAACGGGTCGACTTGGAAAGCGATTTATTCAAGGTGTTGCAGGAGGAGGCCAATCGAAGCAACTCGAAGGCCCGAATAATTTCTAAGTTAAACAATGCCAAGGCCCAGATAGAGAAACGTTTAAGACGCGAAAGGTCCATTGCTTATGGCACAACAACTTTCTACACAAAGAACGCAAACGGCGGAGGATATGGAGAGCCCGTGGCAGAGAAGCCGCAACTGTCCGGAATATACTTTTATGGGCAAGACTAGCCTTTCTTTTGTAACAATTTTATAGCTTTTTTTTGGTTAAATTTACATTGATATTTTTTTGCATCACTTGACTTTTATTATTGTATTACTCAAAGTTTATAGAAAAAAAAATAAAAAAAAAAAAAAATAAATAAAAACAAGATTTATGCAGATTGACAAACATTTTAAACTTAATCTGAAGTATTTTATTAAGATTTATAATTAATGCTGTTTATTTTTTTAATTGATTAAAATTTCCAACAATTTATACAATTTTAATTAATTAATTTAATATTTTCTTAATTTGAATTTGAACACTTGTCTAGAATTGAGGAATATTACAGCATTAGTTTCATTGACGGTTTTGTTTTTAATGAAATTTATTTGTTTTCCAGTTTTAGTTTTTATTGCATCACTTTGGAACGAAAGCCTTTGGCCACTAAAGGAGCTACCTCAGAAGGATCTCTGCCACGAGTCTCGGGCAAATAGAATTTCGTCAGCACAAACAAATAAGTACATGTCACTGAGAACGGCAAGAACACAAACGCTCCCCAGGCATTAGAGAGAGGAGGAAAGGCCATGCCAATGATGAAATTACATGACCACGAAGCTAAGCTGCCCATAGACATGGCAACTGGTCGAGGCGCAACTTCAAAAAGTTCTGCGGAATAAATAAAATACGGTAATCACAAAGCCAAGGAGTCTATGCAGACTGAGACGATGTCCGAATTAGTCTTTCATGCAGTCTGGGGCACGGCCAAAGAAGACCTTTCGCTCCTCACATGGATGACGGATCACGTTTTCCAAAACAGAAGAGCAATCGGCACACAAGTGAGAGAAAGGGGCCAAGGAACTGCTGATAGGTCCTTCCGACTTATACCTTTTAAATATGTGGCCAAGTTAGCAAACGCCTCGCAAACAGATTTCTTGGCCGGAGGAAAAGGTCAGATTTGCAGAGCGCCAGTGTTTTCAGGTCGTTGTGAGAAACGGGTCGACTTGGAAAGCGATTTATTCAAGGTGTTGCAGGAGGAGGCCAATGAATATGTGGATCGAAGCAACTCGAAGGCCCGAATAATTTCTAAGTTAAACAATGCCAAGGCCCAGATAGAGAAACGTTTAAGACGCGAAAGGTCCATTGCTTATGGCACAACAACTTTCTACACAAAGAACGCAAACGGCGGAGGATATGGAGAGCCCGTGGCAGAGAAGCCGCAACTGTCCGGAATATACTTTTATGGGCAAGACTAGCCTTTCTTTTGTAACAATTTTATAGCTTTTTTTTGGTTAAATTTACATTGATATTTTTTTGCATCACTTGACTTTTATTATTGTATTACTCAAAGTTTATAGAAAAAAAAAATAAAAAAAAAAAAAAAAAAATAAAAACAAGATTTATGCAGATTGACAAACATTTTAAACTTAATCTGAAGTATTTTATTAAGATTTATAATTAATGCTGTTTATTTTTTTAATTGATTAAAATTTCCAACAATTTATACAATTTTAATTAATTAATTTAATATTTTCTTAATTTGAATTTGAACACTTGTCTAGAATTGAGGAATATTACAGCATTAGTTTCATTGACGGTTTTGTTTTTAATGAAATTTATTTGTTTTCCAGTTTTAGTTTTTATTGCATCACTTTGGAACGAAAGCCTTTGGCCACTAAAGGAGCTACCTCAGAAGGATCTCTGCCACGAGTCTCGGGCAAATAGAATTTCGTCAGCACAAACAAATAAGTACATGTCACTGAGAACGGCAAGAACACAAACGCTCCCCAGGCATTAGAGAGAGGAGGAAAGGCCATGCCAATGATGAAATTACATGACCACGAAGCTAAGCTGCCCATAGACATGGCAACTGGTCGAGGCGCAACTTCAAAAAGTTCTGCGAAATAAATAAAATACGGTAATCACAAAGCCAAGGAGTCTATGCAGACTGAGACGATGTCCGAATTAGTCTTTCATGCAGTCTGGGGCACGGCCAAAGAAGACCTTTCACTGACGGAGACGAATCACCATCTGTCTCGAGAGGCCAAGCCACAGCTCCAAATGTTGTTGCCACTAAAAGAATTCTGGTTGACGCTAATGGAGGGGAGTTGCCAGACCCAAAAAGGATGAGGGCTGTACCAAACATTACAGAAAAAGATCATGCGTATGGTTTGATTTTGCACTGGCACGAGTACTTAAGAAGGACATTTGGGATGATTGACATCTACAATATAGACGCGATGGCTGACCTAACCTCTTTTTTGTGGACAGCCCATACTAAATTCAGACAGCAAGCGAATGGCGTAGGTAGTGTCAATTTGTTGTTGGTGGATACCTTCCCATTCACAACAAATGGAATAACGAAGACATGGGCTTCTTTAAGGCCAAAACTGCATGAAATTGCTCTTCTATACAATTTTAATTATGGCACTGACCAGGCCTCAAAGTCCAGAACTGGAACTTTGGGTTCTATTTTGGCAATGATGACACTTTTTAGGCCACGACTAAATGAGGTTAGATTGGGAACACATGCAGTGACAGTGCAGAAAACTCAGGACACGACTAAGCAAATCCCAATAACAAGTTTTGGTTTAAGGAATGAACACTCAATTTTCATGACGGGCTGCACTTATTCGCCAACCATACAGTCGTCCTGCAAAATGTCATTGGGACCAATGACCATAGCCGTGAATCTGGCCTTACAAAAGCAAACACAGTACCAGGAAGCATGGAAGAAAGCTTTTGTTAACACTTTCAAATTAGTTCCGGAGGCAGCAGAAATTGCTAATGTGCTTGCTGGAACCGGAACTGATAACGACACCATTTTACGAATGCTAGCAGATCTCTGCATGTTTGGAATAGCCAGATCCTCAAACAAGGCCAGTTTCCCAGCATCCATGATGTTGGTTGTAGCAAGACGCATAGCTGGTTATAGAGATTTCTTTGGTGGAATGGCCTTACCAAATACTCCAATATTAGCAGCAAACATCCATCATGCTATAAAAGACATAGACCTATCGGGAACTGGAGCATACTCCTTTTGGCACTATGCATCTGATGAGACATACAAAATCAAAGCCAAGGAGTCTATGCAGACTGAGACGATGTCCGAATTAGTCTTTCATGCAGTCTGGGGCACGGCCAAAGAAGACCTTTCGCTCCTCACATGGATGACGGATCACGTTTTCCAAAACAGAAGAGCAATCGGCACACAAGTGAGAGAAAGGGGCCAAGGAACTGCTGATAGGTCCTTCCGACTTATACCTTTTAAGTATGTGGCCAAGTTAGCAAACGCCTCGCAAACAGATTTCTTGGCCGGAGGAAAAGGTCAGATTTGCAGAGCGCCAGTGTTTTCAGGTCGTTGTGAGAAACGGGTCGACTTGGAAAGCGATTTATTCAAGGTGTTGCAGGAGGAGGCCAATGAATATGTGGATCGAAGCAACTCGAAGGCCCGAATAATTTCTAAGTTAAACAATGCCAAGGCCCAGATAGAGAAACGTTTAAGACGCGAAAGGTCCATTGCTTATGGCACAACAACTTTCTACACAAAGAACGCAAACGGCGGAGGATATGGAGAGCCCGTGGCAGAGAAGCCGCAACTGTCCGGAATATACTTTTATGGGCAAGACTAGCCTTTCTTTTGTAACAATTTTATAGCTTTTTTTTGGTTAAATTTACATTGATATTTTTTTGCATCACTTGACTTTTATTATTGTATTACTCAAAGTTTATAGAAAAAAAAAAATAAAAAAAAAAAAAATAAATAAAAACAAGATTTATGCAGATTGACAAACATTTTAAACTTAATCTGAAGTATTTTATTAAGATTTATAATTAATGCTGTTTATTTTTTTAATTGATTAAAATTTCCAACAATTTATACAATTTTAATTAATTAATTTAATATTTTCTTAATTTGAATTTGAACACTTGTCTAGAATTGAGGAATATTACAGCATTAGTTTCATTGACGGTTTTGTTTTTAATGAAATTTATTTGTTTTCCAGTTTTAGTTTTTATTGCATCACTTTGGAACGAAAGCCTTTGGCCACTAAAGGAGCTACCTCAGAAGGATCTCTGCCACGAGTCTCGGGCAAATAGAATTTCGTCAGCACAAACAAATAAGTACATGTCACTGAGAACGGCAAGAACACAAACGCTCCCCAGGCATTAGAGAGAGGAGGAAAGGCCATGCCAATGATGAAATTACATGACCACGAAGCTAAGCTGCCCATAGACATGGCAACTGGTCGAGGCGCAACTTCAAAAAGTTCTGCGGAATAAATAAAATACGGTAATCACAAAGCCAAGGAGTCTATGCAGACTGAGACGATGTCCGAATTAGTCTTTCATGCAGTCTGGGGCACGGCCAAAGAAGACCTTTCACTGACGGAGACGAATCACCATCTGTCTCGAGAGGCCAAGCCACAGCTCCAAATGTTGTTGCCACTAAAAGAATTCTGGTTGACGCTAATGGAGGGGAGTTGCCAGACCCAAAAAGGATGAGGGCTGTACCAAACATTACAGAAAAAGATCATGCGTATGGTTTGATTTTGCACTGGCACGAGTACTTAAGAAGGACATTTGGGATGATTGACATCTACAATATAGACGCGATGGCTGACCTAACCTCTTTTTTGTGGACAGCCCATACTAAATTCAGACAGCAAGCGAATGGCGTAGGTAGTGTCAATTTGTTGTTGGTGGATACCTTCCCATTCACAACAAATGGAATAACGAAGACATGGGCTTCTTTAAGGCCAAAACTGCATGAAATTGCTCTTCTATACAATTTTAATTATGGCACTGACCAGGCCTCAAAGTCCAGAACTGGAACTTTGGGTTCTATTTTGGCAATGATGACACTTTTTAGGCCACGACTAAATGAGGTTAGATTGGGAACACATGCAGTGACAGTGCAGAAAACTCAGGACACGACTAAGCAAATCCCAATAACAAGTTTTGGTTTAAGGAATGAACACTCAATTTTCATGACGGGCTGCACTTATTCGCCAACCATACAGTCGTCCTGCAAAATGTCATTGGGACCAATGACCATAGCCGTGAATCTGGCCTTACAAAAGCAAACACAGTACCAGGAAGCATGGAAGAAAGCTTTTGTTAACACTTTCAAATTAGTTCCGGAGGCAGCAGAAATTGCTAATGTGCTTGCTGGAACCGGAACTGATAACGACACCATTTTACGAATGCTAGCAGATCTCTGCATGTTTGGAATAGCCAGATCCTCAAACAAGGCCAGTTTCCCAGCATCCATGATGTTGGTTGTAGCAAGACGCATAGCTGGTTATAGAGATTTCTTTGGTGGAATGGCCTTACCAAATACTCCAATATTAGCAGCAAACATCCATCATGCTATAAAAGACATAGACCTATCGGGAACTGGAGCATACTCCTTTTGGCACTATGCATCTGATGAGACATACAAAATCAAAGCCAAGGAGTCTATGCAGACTGAGACGATGTCCGAATTAGTCTTTCATGCAGTCTGGGGCACGGCCAAAGAAGACCTTTCGCTCCTCACATGGATGACGGATCACGTTTTCCAAAACAGAAGAGCAATCGGCACACAAGTGAGAGAAAGGGGCCAAGGAACTGCTGATAGGTCCTTCCGACTTATACCTTTTAAGTATGTGGCCAAGTTAGCAAACGCCTCGCAAACAGATTTCTTGGCCGGAGGAAAAGGTCAGATTTGCAGAGCGCCAGTGTTTTCAGGTCGTTGTGAGAAACGGGTCGACTTGGAAAGCGATTTATTCAAGGTGTTGCAGGAGGAGGCCAATGAATATGTGGATCGAAGCAACTCGAAGGCCCGAATAATTTCTAAGTTAAACAATGCCAAGGCCCAGATAGAGAAACGTTTAAGACGCGAAAGGTCCATTGCTTATGGCACAACAACTTTCTACACAAAGAACGCAAACGGCGGAGGATATGGAGAGCCCGTGGCAGAGAAGCCGCAACTGTCCGGAATATACTTTTATGGGCAAGACTAGCCTTTCTTTTGTAACAATTTTATAGCTTTTTTTTGGTTAAATTTACATTGATATTTTTTTGCATCACTTGACTTTTATTATTGTATTACTCAAAGTTTATAGAAAAAAAAAAAAATAAAAAAAAAAAAAAAATAAAAACAAGATTTATGCAGATTGACAAACATTTTAAACTTAATCTGAAGTATTTTATTAAGATTTATAATTAATGCTGTTTATTTTTTTAATTGATTAAAATTTCCAACAATTTATACAATTTTAATTAATTAATTTAATATTTTCTTAATTTGAATTTGAACACTTGTCTAGAATTGAGGAATATTACAGCATTAGTTTCATTGACGGTTTTGTTTTTAATGAAATTTATTTGTTTTCCAGTTTTAGTTTTTATTGCATCACTTTGGAACGAAAGCCTTTGGCCACTAAAGGAGCTACCTCAGAAGGATCTCTGCCACGAGTCTCGGGCAAATAGAATTTCGTCAGCACAAACAAATAAGTACATGTCACTGAGAACGGCAAGAACACAAACGCTCCCCAGGCATTAGAGAGAGGAGGAAAGGCCATGCCAATGATGAAATTACATGACCACGAAGCTAAGCTGCCCATAGACATGGCAACTGGTCGAGGCGCAACTTCAAAAAGTTCTGCGGAATAAATAAAATACGGTAATCACAAAGCCAAGGAGTCTATGCAGACTGAGACGATGTCCGAATTAGTCTTTCATGCAGTCTGGGGCACGGCCAAAGAAGACCTTTCACTGACGGAGACGAATCACCATCTGTCTCGAGAGGCCAAGCCACAGCTCCAAATGTTGTTGCCACTAAAAGAATTCTGGTTGACGCTAATGGAGGGGAGTTGCCAGACCCAAAAAGGATGAGGGCTGTACCAAACATTACAGAAAAAGATCATGCGTATGGTTTGATTTTGCACTGGCACGAGTACTTAAGAAGGACATTTGGGATGATTGACATCTACAATATAGACGCGATGGCTGACCTAACCTCTTTTTTGTGGACAGCCCATACTAAATTCAGACAGCAAGCGAATGGCGTAGGTAGTGTCAATTTGTTGTTGGTGGATACCTTCCCATTCACAACAAATGGAATAACGAAGACATGGGCTTCTTTAAGGCCAAAACTGCATGAAATTGCTCTTCTATACAATTTTAATTATGGCACTGACCAGGCCTCAAAGTCCAGAACTGGAACTTTGGGTTCTATTTTGGCAATGATGACACTTTTTAGGCCACGACTAAATGAGGTTAGATTGGGAACACATGCAGTGACAGTGCAGAAAACTCAGGACACGACTAAGCAAATCCCAATAACAAGTTTTGGTTTAAGGAATGAACACTCAATTTTCATGACGGGCTGCACTTATTCGCCAACCATACAGTCGTCCTGCAAAATGTCATTGGGACCAATGACCATAGCCGTGAATCTGGCCTTACAAAAGCAAACACAGTACCAGGAAGCATGGAAGAAAGCTTTTGTTAACACTTTCAAATTAGTTCCGGAGGCAGCAGAAATTGCTAATGTGCTTGCTGGAACCGGAACTGATAACGACACCATTTTACGAATGCTAGCAGATCTCTGCATGTTTGGAATAGCCAGATCCTCAAACAAGGCCAGTTTCCCAGCATCCATGATGTTGGTTGTAGCAAGACGCATAGCTGGTTATAGAGATTTCTTTGGTGGAATGGCCTTACCAAATACTCCAATATTAGCAGCAAACATCCATCATGCTATAAAAGACATAGACCTATCGGGAACTGGAGCATACTCCTTTTGGCACTATGCATCTGATGAGACATACAAAATCAAAGCCAAGGAGTCTATGCAGACTGAGACGATGTCCGAATTAGTCTTTCATGCAGTCTGGGGCACGGCCAAAGAAGACCTTTCGCTCCTCACATGGATGACGGATCACGTTTTCCAAAACAGAAGAGCAATCGGCACACAAGTGAGAGAAAGGGGCCAAGGAACTGCTGATAGGTCCTTCCGACTTATACCTTTTAAGTATGTGGCCAAGTTAGCAAACGCCTCGCAAACAGATTTCTTGGCCGGAGGAAAAGGTCAGATTTGCAGAGCGCCAGTGTTTTCAGGTCGTTGTGAGAAACGGGTCGACTTGGAAAGCGATTTATTCAAGGTGTTGCAGGAGGAGGCCAATGAATATGTGGATCGAAGCAACTCGAAGGCCCGAATAATTTCTAAGTTAAACAATGCCAAGGCCCAGATAGAGAAACGTTTAAGACGCGAAAGTTCCATTGCTTATGGCACAACAACTTTCTACACAAAGAACGCAAACGGCGGAGGATATGGAGAGCCCGTGGCAGAGAAGCCGCAACTGTCCGGAATATACTTTTATGGGCAAGACTAGCCTTTCTTTTGTAACAATTTTATAGCTTTTTTTTGGTTAAATTTACATTGATATTTTTTTGCATCACTTGACTTTTATTATTGTATTACTCAAAGTTTATAGAAAAAAAAAATAAAAAAAAAAAAATAAATAAAAACAAGATTTATGCAGATTGACAAACATTTTAAACTTAATCTGAAGTATTTTATTAAGATTTATAATTAATGCTGTTTATTTTTTTAATTGATTAAAATTTCCAACAATTTATACAATTTTAATTAATTAATTTAATATTTTCTTAATTTGAATTTGAACACTTGTCTAGAATTGAGGAATATTACAGCATTAGTTTCATTGACGGTTTTGTTTTTAATGAAATTTATTTGTTTTCCAGTTTTAGTTTTTATTGCATCACTTTGGAACGAAAGCCTTTGGCCACTAAAGGAGCTACCTCAGAAGGATCTCTGCCACGAGTCTCGGGCAAATAGAATTTCGTCAGCACAAACAAATAAGTACATGTCACTGAGAACGGCAAGAACACAAACGCTCCCCAGGCATTAGAGAGAGGAGGAAAGGCCATGCCAATGATGAAATTACATGACCACGAAGCTAAGCTGCCCATAGACATGGCAACTGGTCGAGGCGCAACTTCAAAAAGTTCTGCGGAATAAATAAAATACGGTAATCACAAAGCCAAGGAGTCTATGCAGACTGAGACGATGTCCGAATTAGTCTTTCATGCAGTCTGGGGCACGGCCAAAGAAGACCTTTCGCTCCTCACATGGATGACGGATCACGTTTTCCAAAACAGAAGAGCAATCGGCACACAAGTGAGAGAAAGGGGCCAAGGAACTGCTGATAGGTCCTTCCGACTTATACCTTTTAAATATGTGGCCAAGTTAGCAAACGCCTCGCAAACAGATTTCTTGGCCGGAGGAAAAGGTCAGATTTGCAGAGCGCCAGTGTTTTCAGGTCGTTGTGAGAAACGGGTCGACTTGGAAAGCGATTTATTCAAGGTGTTGCAGGAGGAGGCCAATGAATATGTGGATCGAAGCAACTCGAAGGCCCGAATAATTTCTAAGTTAAACAATGCCAAGGCCCAGATAGAGAAACGTTTAAGACGCGAAAGGTCCATTGCTTATGGCACAACAACTTTCTACACAAAGAACGCAAACGGCGGAGGATATGGAGAGCCCGTGGCAGAGAAGCCGCAACTGTCCGGAATATACTTTTATGGGCAAGACTAGCCTTTCTTTTGTAACAATTTTATAGCTTTTTTTTGGTTAAATTTACATTGATATTTTTTTGCATCACTTGACTTTTATTATTGTATTACTCAAAGTTTATAGAAAAAAAAAAAAAAAAAAAAAAAAAAAATAAAAACAAGATTTATGCAGATTGACAAACATTTTAAACTTAATCTGAAGTATTTTATTAAGATTTATAATTAATGCTGTTTATTTTTTTAATTGATTAAAATTTCCAACAATTTATACAATTTTAATTAATTAATTTAATATTTTCTTAATTTGAATTTGAACACTTGTCTAGAATTGAGGAATATTACAGCATTAGTTTCATTGACGGTTTTGTTTTTAATGAAATTTACTTGTTTTCCAGTTTTAGTTTTTATTGCATCACTTTGGAACGAAAGCCTTTGGCCACTAAAGGAGCTACCTCAGAAGGATCTCTGCCACGAGTCTCGGGCAAATAGAATTTCGTCAGCACAAACAAATAAGTACATGTCACTGAGAACGGCAAGAACACAAACGCTCCCCAGGCATTAGAGAGAGGAGGAAAGGCCATGCCAATGATGAAATTACATGACCACGAAGCTAAGCTGCCCATAGACATGGCAACTGGTCGAGGCGCAACTTCAAAAAGTTCTGCGGAATAAATAAAATACGGTAATTAGTTATTAATTTTTTTCAATTTCTTTAAAAAATATGTACATATTTATATGTGAAAAAATGTTAGAGTTTAGGTATTTTTATGGTTCCGCACACATAAAGTGAAAAGGGAACCCTATTACTGAGAATTCGCTGGCCTTCCATCAGTCTGTCACAGGCCCCTTTTTCCCAAGCAGTAAGAGCTAGCTAGAGCGCTTACAGAACACGTGGTTACCCTTCTTCTACAACAACAAAACGCTAAGAGCCAAAGGGTGCTCCCATACAAGAAAATGAAATCAGCTGTAACGTTTGAACCGTAAAAGATACAGGCTTAAAATTCATACAGAATATGCAGTTGATAGGCCTATATAGCAGAAGTCCTAATTTTTTCATAAAATCCACTCATCTTCTCCACAATTGTCATATTATAAAAATAGCGCTGTTAACTCGTTAACAGTGCTCTGCTAACTTCAAAATGTGGCTTTGCTAAAAATTGTGGTTTGAGTCCCGGAACTTAAATACGTATTTATATTCACGCACATTAAAATCTAATTGGTGTATGAAACACGGGAACAGCCTTTAGTTTGAAAATTTGCTATAGCTTTTGAGCCAAAAGAGAAAGACGCTTGAAATTCACACGGCTTATGTAGTTGCCTGGCCTCTACAACAACAAATACTAACAACAATAAAAAGATTAAAACTAAAGGGTACCCCATAGAAGAGGTGGCCATTGTCTACCACTTGCACTGTGGTACAAAACCCTTACTGTGCGAGTCAGTCTCGTACTTGGCTCAATCTATTATTATTTTAGGGTATACAAAGTATATTTATAAATAAAATTAGAAATTTAAGGTTTTATATATACTTATGTATATCTGCGTATAAGGTGGGTCAATTTGGGGAGAAAAATTTATTGGGGGTTGATCATAAATTTCACTCCTCTACTGACACAATACCCAGTCTCAGAGCCAGCCCATAATTTATTTGCTAAATTTGTATAAAAAAAATTCTATTAAATTTTAAAACACCAGAAAAACTATTGCCAAACTTTCAAAACGTTTGCTTTTTTATTTTGTACATATTTCTGTATGTATTTGTTTGGGTTTGTCAGATACAGCTGACTAATTAGAAGAAGAGGTATTGAAGTATTTACACAAGAATAATTTAGTATTTTTTTTTTTTGAAAACTTCAATAAAAAATTAACCGAAACTTTAATTTACCAATCCGGCCCGTTTGTGAAATAAATAGCAAATATTTCATGACGTAAGGTCATGCGAGCGCAAACTGTCGACATAGAGGAATCCAAATTGATTCGAAATCAATCGACTACATTTCGATCGATCGCTTGTATTTAGTTGCGGCATTGAGAAACAGGCAGTTAATGCATGGTTACACAAATCGAGCTCGCACTGTAGTTTGACACAACAGCAACACAAGTTTCGGGGTGTAGAATAATGCATTTGAAGAACAATTCTCTATACATACATACTTATGTAGCCATGTATCACAGTCACTTTAATTAATAACAATTTAAATGATACGACTGATGTTGAGAAGTGTTCAAAGTTGCACGAGTTTCAATTATAGACTTTCTTAGCAGGCGTATTGAGTATCACGTGAATATGATTTGCATAAAAGTATTTATAAATCAGCAAGTGTTGAAAACAATTCAACATTGTATTTTTTTATTCAACTGATATTCAATGAAGCATTTTGTTTAAAAATAAAACTGACTGGAACAAGCAAAACTTTCATTTATGAACATTGAGAGGAATAAATGAAATTGCAGCCCATGAACAAAAATATAAATAGGGTTAAGTGTTTGATTCAATTATAAAATCTTAAATTGATTTTAATGGAAACATGTGTGACAAACATAGAATACACTTTGATTACAAAGTGTAAACAGGCAGTTTAAAAAATAATAATTACTAAAAATTGTTTATTAATAACGTTAAATTAATTATTCAAGCTCTTGATCTTTGGTTTTTTATAAAAAATAATATTAAACAATTATCTATTTATTTTCAATATTTCGCCAACAATTTGTTGGCATCTTCAGGAAAAAAAATCTAAATCGTTATTAATAACGATTTGGAAAATTAATGTAGTAAAAATTAAGTTAATAATAAATTTAGAATATATGTAAGACTTCCACTTTACTTTTATTTTCTTCTTTAAAAATGTTGAGCACTAGAATTTTATCACAAAAAAAATCTTTCACAACTTTGAGGAAGTAAAAATCGAACTCAAACCCCATAAAATCATTAACAATTATGACAGAATTCTATGAGATTTTCCAGTGAATTAATCATACGATTACATATGATTACTTAAGATTACATAGAAGTAAGAGATGTGATTTTACTCACCAGAACCAATAAAATATGGTATAGGGCCCAGACCGAATTGGTAAAAGAATATGTAGCCCATAACACAGACAATGCAAGCCACTGGAAACCAACTAACAGCATTCTGAAATTATTTAAATATACTAAATTGTATCAAAAATGGAGAAAAAGTACTTTAGAAAACCTACAACATAATGCAAAACAAAGGCAATGGTGAGCAGGAAGACAGCGCATATGGAACTAGAAAACATCATCAAGATGCGTCGATTTACTTTGGCCATTAACAAAGGACCCAGAAAGGAAGTAGCCAAATTTAAGCAACCAGCACCCAAATTAGCCCACTCGGCGTCTGCGGTTGAAAGCCCAGCTGTTTTGAATATCGACACCGAATAATAGAAAATCTGTAAGAAGTTATAAACATTTTTTTTTATTTTTAGTACTCTGTTATTACATCTTTTTATTTACCGCATTTATACCCGATAACTGCTGGCCACCTTGATAAGAGCAAACTATCAACAGCGGCAAAAACATGGCCGGATCTTTTAAAACTGAACAAAAGCTACATGTTTGTGCTTTAGTATTTACTTCTACATCCATTTCTTCAATTTCTTGCTTGATTATTTCCTCAGCATTCGAACCCCTTAAGCGCAATAGTTCACATTGTGCTTGCTCTCGATTGTTACGTACTATATACAAGTATTTGGGACTCTCGGGGAAATAAAACGAAGGCAAGTAACAGATTATAACCAGTACAATATAAAAGCTTAAGGCGTAATGCCAACGTTCAGATGTGCCAAAAATATTCTGCAAACTAAAAACTTGGCCCACAACAACGCCACCAGTTACTCCAACTGCACAAAACACACCCATTGTGCCGCGTAGCGCTAAGGGAGCAATTTCCGTTAAATACATGGGTAGCGTAGCAGTAGTTAAGCCAGAAGCTAAGCCCACCAGCAGACGTCCCAAAATTAACATTTCGACAGATTGGGCCATGCGGCAGAAAAAGAATAAAATGGCGCCCAGCGCAAACAGAAAGCCACTGATAAGAAAACAGCCTTTTCTGTAAGAAAAGTAAATAAATGTCTACTAAATTAGTTGGGAAAATTTTGTATTAAATTCATAGCTCTTAAATTTTGATTACGTTTACTAATCAATTATATTTCTTTTCAAAAAGAATACTAGTGATTATAACGTGTTATCAATTTCGTGGTTTCAAAAGTATTCGACTAGAATTCGACATCTGTCAAACTAAGTTGTTCAAACAATTTTTTTCTTCTCAGTCTTCTCAGAAAGTCTGACATTGACGAAAATGTATCGCTTAACTATCACACAACGCATAAAAATTATCAAAACATGCTACAAAAGTGATGAATCTGCCACAGCCACATATCGTGCTTTAAGAGGAGATTATGGTTTACATAATCGTCCAACTATGCAAACAATTGACAAAATTGTGCAGAAATTTGAAGAGACTGGAGGGGTTACAAATATTGTAAGGGTTGCGCATCATCGTTTGGCTCGTTTCGCTGAAAATATCGCTGCTGTAAGTGAAAGTGTGGCCGAACACCCGAATGTGTCGATTGCTCAAAATGGCTTGTGGCCGTCGACATTATTTTTGACGGTGCCACTGAAGTACAGGCGATTAAATTTTTTTTTTAGTTTTTTACGAGGTTTTCTTGTTGCATTAAAAAAGTATATGTTTTCAATATAGTTTTTTATCAAAACGTCAATGCTAGTAAAAAAAAACATTTTTTAATCTTGTAAAATCTTTCATTCAGCCGGCTAAGGATGGTACATATAATCAGCCGCCGACGAAAGTTTTCACATGGCATATCCATTTGATGGCGTGTGTTTGTGCACAACGAAATACAACATGCTCTATTTGAAAATATATCTTATGACTTTTCCTCATGTTTATTATACAAGCAATGTTTTAAAGCTAACACACGGTATGTAGCTGCTTACATACGTATGTAAAATTTGACAGATACAATGTGGAAAACATGTCGTCTGTGGGGTACTTGAGAAAAGTAAAAGTGTTGCAATATTAAAAAATATTTTCTGTATTAATGGTTTGTTTGAACATTTCTGATTCTCATTTTGTTCATGCGAGTTTTGGAATAAGTAGACGAAATGTAGGTGGCATATAAACAGCTGAAGAAGACAGAAAACATTAATAAGGTGTATTTTTAAGCCTAAAAGAATAGTCTTTTAGGCATGTTCATATAAATCTAGATGAAAAGCGAGGAAATTTACAACTAAATTAACTGGTGTTGCAAGAACGGACATTATTGTCTTATTCATGCTCTCCCAAAGTACCTCGATGCCCAGCTGACCACTGCTTTTAACGTGACGAATTGTCAAAATGCACAACACAAACGCGAGCGAATGGGTGTCAGAATTTAAAGTACATATTTCTTCCAATAAAATACATGGAGTGTTTGTTGTAGTTATGCGTCTACCTGGCATCAAGGTACCTTGTTCACGCCGTCATTTATGCAATAAAAATATTGTTACGTTTTAACCTTTTCAAAACGTTTCTCGTAGATTCTTTAATTGTAATGAAGTTAAAACACTCACGTCTTCAGTTTACAATAACAAACAGTTCAACACTTTATTTATTTGAACACACTATACTGGTAAACACTTTACTAAGAACACTTTACTAAAAGAACAACACTTTCACTTAATCACTTTTTATTACTTAAGACACTTTACACGTTAGCGCAGCTAAAAATCGACTGACTTTTCAGCGTTGAGCTTCGCTGCTTTTATACCTCCAATGATCATTACTAGAACATTCTAGACGTTTACAGAAGCTAATCACGCCACATCTATAGTGCGATGTGCGATGACTCATCATGAACAAAAGATATACACACACACCGACATACATGCGATGTGCGATGAATCATCATGAACAAAAGATATACACACACACCGACATACATGCGATGTGCGATGAATCATCATGAACAAAAGATATACACACACACCGACATACATACACGCGGCAGCAAAACTCAAGCATCTGAGTCGCGCACATACATGCACACACGAATGTTGTATCGTGCGGTGGTGGTTTCTTTTATTTCGCTGTTGTGCTTATTTATCCACACATGTGTGTCAGTATGTGCACACTCGCTGTGCTGCTGTTTTGTTTATCAACAAGCTTCTATGTATGCATGTGTGTATATACCTCCTGTGTTCATTTACAAATAATAACAAGACAATATACGCACATATAAAATAACGATGATTTAGTACGTTCTAGAACAATCACAATCGGTCCGTTCACGACCAAATTTGTAACAATATTTTTCAAAACACATATGTATTAAAAAATATATTATCTAAATATGTGTGTATTCAAACCTGCCAAATCTGTTTGCCGCATCAGCTCCCCCCAATGATCCAATAGCGCCACCCACCAAAAACACCGAAACTATAGAGGCCCACAAGATATCTAAGCTTGCATCTTCTATATAGGAATCATAACGTTGTAGCAAAGTCTCACGACACCATATTCTTATTAGCTGTAGGAAATATATTTAATACATAAAAATTTTTAAATTAAATATCTCAGCTTACAGTGGCCGGACTGTTAATAACACCAATACAGTATCCAACGGGTACGGCAGCACCAAATGTTGACGCATAACCAACCAGAGTCAAAAGTTTACCCCATTGAGGTTTCTATAACGAAAAATAAAAAAATAAAAACAATTGTAATTAAAATATATGTATGTACATATATTTATTGAAAGTTTGCTTATTTTATTTCCACGAATATTGTTATCTTGCTTTTGAAAACTGAAATTTTCTTTAATGTTCAAATAAATCATTACGAAATCTCGATTATTAATCAGCTGAGCGATTGACCCCTGACATTACTTTCTTATTTAGCAAATAATAGAATTACGAGATAACTTATTATTAAAATATTGAAATTCAGTATTAATGAAAATTATACAATTTAAAAGGTAGCCTAATTAGTTGAACCGTTAATCATCTGACTTTGCAAAACTGTCAAGAGAATACAGAAATGAAAGGCAGCCAAATCGAGATAGCAAATCAGCGTTCATCTCTTTTCTGCAGCCCTTATTGGTGTACTTTTGAAAGCCCCACTTACACGAAGACAGCATTTTCTTTGAACCTTTTGTATCATTTTGATCAAGGCGAATCCATTACAGGTGCCCGCATCCCAGTTCGCTTCGACATTTTCTCTCGACGCGTCATACATTTTGTTGTCGTTTGCTATCAAGGCGAATCAATTATAGGTGCCCGCATACCAATTCGCTTCAACATTTTTCCACGAATTTATCTTCTGAGTTGTCAAAACCGATAGAAAACGACAACAAAAATTGTGACGTCTGGAGAGAAAATGTTGAAGCGAATTGAATTGCGACCACCCAAGGCGAATCCATTACAGGTGCCCGCATACCAATTCGCTTCAGCATTTTTCCACGAATTTATCTTCTCAGTTGTCAAAGCCGATAGAAAACGACAACAAAACTTGTGACGTCTCGAGAGAAAATGTTAAAGCGAATTGAATTGCGACCACCTGTACTTGATTCGCCTTGGTTTGCTATCAGCTTTGACGACTCGGAAGATAAAATCGTGTTGAAGCGAATTGGTATGCGGGCACCTGTAAAGGATTCGCCTTGGTTTTGATAGAGTAAGATCACACAAGGCAATTTTAGTTCGGCAATTTTTAAAATTGATGAAACGTTCGGAAAGGAGTGTAAGAAAGCGAAAATAATTGCCCATACTTGACGATTTTTTTTTCATTTACAATTTGCAGTTTTTTCGTTGGCTAATACCATGATACAATTAATAAAGCAAAAAGGTTTTTATGTGAAACTATTTGATTTTATAAGGATGTATGCAGTACATTTAATATAATATTATTGTTGTTTTTCTTAACATGAAATAAAAGCAAGTCTCAAATTGTATGAAAATAAAAGCTAAAAGAATTGCTGTAGGAATTGAGCTGTGTAGACACGAAAGCAAGTTCAAAAGAGAATTGACCAAATAAGATTGCCTTTTGTGATCTCGGCGGACACATTGCATTTATAATCCATCGACATCCACCATATTGCAGAACCGTAGGATATAATCCGCCTTACAACGCTGCTACAGGGTCCGCAATGTAACGTTTTTTTTCAACTAGTGGTTATTTCGTGAATGGTAACACTTAGCTCACATCTGATTTGACAGATAATTAGTTTTATCCTTCCGCTGAACGAATATGGTTGTGTATACACTTGAACAACGCTCGGAAATATTGCGACATTACTTTGAAAATCATCGTAATGTTGCAGAATGTGTGCGAAAGTTACGTACGGATTTTGGAAGAAGCTCCGTATGTTCGTTATCTTGTGAAAAATGTGAAAGAAACTGGCATACTCATCGTGAAAAGCCAAAAACAGTGCGTACTCCCAAGAATATTGCTGCTGTGGCAGAAAGTGTGCCTGAAGCGCCATCAATATCAATTCACCGTCGTTCTCAACAATTGAACATTTTGGATACATCATTGAGACAAATTTTGCATAAAAACCTTTCATAAAGAAATTTGAGAAAAAATATATAAATAGTTTTTTTATAGCATTTTAAAAAAAAAGTTATTTGGCGGACCCTTTATAAAGACAGTGTATCATCTTTGGATTAAGCTGAAATCTTGTGCCTATGGTTCGCTTAAAGTTTAATACCTGCTCAAAGCGTTGGGTGTTGTTGCAAATAAGCAAAAAGCTTTACAGTTTTGTAATCGTGAAAAAAATCAGGTGGCGAAACAATTGGTAGGCTATTTATTACAGACAGTTTATTGTTGCTGCAAATACTGAGGCAGAAGGACGTCACGATATCTCTTAGCTACACAGAAATAAGTAATAGCATATTAAAAAAATATTTAATGTGGGTTATGAAACCTGGACCTCGGGGTTAGTAGTCGATGTGATAATCTTTTGCGCGACGACACTCTCATTAAATTCTATGTACAGTATTTTTCGGTTAATTGCACATCAAAATTTGCACAATTTTTTGTTCAATTAACCGGGGAACCAATTAGCCGATACCCGTTTAATTGAACAATTCGTTCAATTACAAGAACCCTATTTAATTGAACAGTTTGTTCAATTACAGAAATCACGCATAATTGAAACTATGTACTAATGAATTAAAAGAAATCGCATATGTGCACTTTAAGTTTTTCAAAATAATTTTTTTTTTACCTTAAACGAAAAAAAATGCAAGTAACAGCAAAAAATGTGTATAGTAGAAATGCCACCCAGTATTTTTCACAAATGATGTAAAATATGTATGTGCAAAAATGCCAGATTATTTTTCAATGCAATTAACCGGGTAAAAGTAAGAGGAAATTTATTTTTGATGACATGAATTTTGAACGAATTAAGCGGGAAAATCAATTAACCGGGTTCAATTATCCGAGGAAATTCACATGGTGTTCGTATGCAATATTTTTTTGGAGAAGCTGGTTGTATCCCAGCTAAACCAAATCTTAATTTTGCTCGTGCTGTCTTCTTTGAGAAATATTGTTTAATCACAGTAATAAAGTTTTTATAAAGAGAGCTTAAGTTCAGTCCAATTAAGACAACTATTAGAGCAAATATGTGCCAATAAAAATAATGATTATTTTTCAGGACAAAATACAATTTGTTTAATAACTGCTGTTTTGGCTGAATCTAAGTTTGTTTATTTGCTGCCTTAAACCCTTATCTGGAATATCATTGCAAATAATTACCTTTCACACAGATTATTTAACACATGTTTCTTTTAGATTTTTGCGATACAAAATCTCTCTTGTCTTATCAAACTCCTCAAACAAAGTGTTTTTATAATATATACTATTATAAATCCCATAATTTCAGCCATTAATTACTATTCAAAAATTAATTCTGCTAGATATGTATAAAAGAAGAAAGTTTTTAACTATTTTCATCAGTCATTTTCTGGTTCAAAAAGTCGCAAAACGTAGTTCTTCAAAATGAAAATCTTTGCTTTGATTTTGAGCATTTTTGCTTTAGTTGCCTCAACAGTGGCTCTGCCTGGTGAGTAAGACAAAATTTGTATGTGTGCAGTTTTCAATATAATTTTAAAATTCTTAGAATTGTGTCAATTGGAACATTCTGTGGTTGGTCCCTGTCGTGCTCGCATACCCGCCTGGTCATTTGATATTAAAACAGGGCAATGTGTTAAATTCTACTTTGGTGGTTGTGGTGGAAACGATAATCGTTTCAAATCTTTATGGAAATGTGAAAAAGCTTGCATGTAAATAAACTTAAAAAAAATATATTGAAAAAACTTGTGTTTAGCTTAGTTCTAGATAAAAATTCCCAAGTATGCTTTTTCTCATCCATTGCCTATATTGTAAATACGATTTTATTTAATATATAGGAGTAAAACCAACTTTTTTTTTTTTGCAAAATTTAAGGAATTGTAGATTTTTAAAACGATCAAAATGGTATTGATACACTAAAAATTAATAATATTCGTGTTAATTAGAATGAACGGCATTACAATAAGAAGGCTAATGCAATTGAATTAAGCGGCAAATGGCTTGGAACATCAGAAGATGTAGAGGTATTTATTTAATGTTGGAAATATTACGAATACCCTAACGTTATGGCAAATACAAAGTACATATCTACATATTAAGTTATTTTTAAAACGTTGTTTTAAAGACTTAAAAGCTTCGACGTAATACTACGTTGTTATACATACATATGTACATATATATATGTATGGGACACATACATATGTATGTACATATGTACATATACTATATACAACAATTAGTGAAACCAAATTATCTTTATGGTAATAGTTATATAAAATGTTCTTAAGTATTAGAGCAGTTGTTAAGTACTCATATGTGCATAGGTATATAGTAATACTATATAGGAATACGACTAGCAAATTTTTGCTAGTAAAGTGTTAATTTATTTACTTTTAAGAGCTAGTTTGATAAATTCTCTGCCAGTAAAGTAAATGAACAAAGCTATCGTTTGGTTGCTTAGCAAAAAAACAAAAGAGTAACCGGAATAATTACAATAGAGGAGAAAGTAGGTACTGAGCATTTCATTGTACGCAAACTCTTTTTCTGAAACACGTTTTGTAATGAATGAAGCCAGAGAGCCAAAAATGCATGCAAAATAGGTAATACGTACATACATATGTATATATATGTATACATAAATATGTATGTATATGTTTATAAGTATATATACTACATATGTATATGTACTGGTGTGTTAAATTTTGGGCCTGTATATCTGAATATGATTCACTTGGGCGCAGTTCTCTACCATGTTAAATTTTTTTTAATCTCATCGTTTAACCTTCGAAAATCTGCCAAGGATTTTATTATGCATTTTTTTATTCAGCTCATTATCTGCACAAACAGTGTTGTTAACTCAGCTACTGCATAACCTATAAATACATACATACCTACACCGCTTTCGTTTTTGACAATTTTCCATTACGAGCTAAAACAAGAGGCTTAATAAAATCTACATACCTATACCCTTAACTCGACGTCTTCGCGAGCTATCAACTTGAACATGACATTAACATGACGATGGCACAGCAACTGTATTAATACGTTCATGTTTTTGTAAATGCAGAATACATAAATACATACAAACGTATTTTCCATGTCCAAAAACATGAGCGTATTAATGCAGTTGCTCATGTTCAGGTTACCAGTTGGTGAAGACGTCGAGTTAAGGGATAGGTTTTACCAAGGCGAATCCATTACAGGTGCCCGCATACCAATTCGCTTCAGCATTTTTCCACGAATTTATCTTCTGAGTTGTCAAAGCCGATAGAAAACCACAACAAAACTTGTGACGTCTCGAGAGAAAATGTTGAAGCGAATTGAATTGCGACCACCTGTACTTGATTCGCCTTGGGTTTTACTAATTCTGTAATTTTAATACAGAAGCAAGGTATGTACTTCGATATCAGATAGTAGCATAACTACAACAAATACAACACCAACAAACACTTCATGTATTTTGTTGGTAAAAATCTTGTATTTTATATATTTATTCGAGCTTAAGGTCTTTTTTATTCAATAATTTGAGTATTTTTGTCGATATTTCGCTCTCCTTCGGATAGCTTCTTCAGGACAATAATAATGAAAAATAATGAAAATTTTTCATTATTATTGTCCTGAAGAAGCTATCCGAAGGAGAGCGAAATATCGACAAAAATACTCAAATTATTGAATAAAAAAGACCTTAAGCTCGAATAAATATATAAAATACAAGAGAAGAAGGGGTCGAAATAACTAAATATTAAAAGTTGGTAAAAATCTTTAATATATGTATGTTTATATATATTTGTGTGTGTTAGTGTTGGGTATTTTGACAGTTCTTCAGGCTACTACTGCTTTAGCAGTCATCTGGGTTTGTAAGGCTACCTGGTATCGATGTACCTTGTACAGAAACACCTCCATTTCCAATTTTCCAACAATTTACGTCAATAAACTCGATTAAGATTTATTTCTCACAAGTCAGAGATACAGAGACAGTTGTGTCAGAAACTTCATTTGTTGTTGCAATTCAGTTCTTAAGAAACCCAAAATCAATTCGTTGTAGGTAACAAATTTAGTTAAAATATCAACGAACTGATCAAGCATACATACATATGTATACCTATGAAGGCCTCTAATTTGTACATACATGGTACATGAATGAGTTCACCTCGCACTTTACAGGTAATTTATACTTTTTTTTTTTGCTCGACTTATTTTCCTCGAAGTTTTCATACATATGTATGTATGTATGTATATGTAACTGATTTGCTGAAATTTCTATATTGCACTGCAAAACTGATATATATATACATATATATATGTATGTAATTCAAATTAATCTATGCATTTCATGATTATTTCAAAAACTAATTGAAAAACAATCATGCTTTAACAGCTCTGATACTCACCTCCACATAACTGTTTATTCTCATATTTTTGTTATTGTTGGTAACATACATTTTTTCACTATTTTGCTGAGTTGTACTGGTTGTGAGTTGCGGATATAAGCGACTTAGCTCTTCCGATTCTAGCTGTCTCAGCTCCATTGTTTTGCGATATATTTGTTTTACTTTTTTGTTTTGCGATATAAAAAAATAACTCACGTGTTGGTTAAAAGTGAAAATCTAAAAACTAATTCAATATGAAACAGCTGTTGAACGATAAAATATACCACAAAATTATTAACCATATGTCTATATCGCATGTAGCTACGCACACTTTAATTTTTTTTTTTTTATTCTTCCTTGCATTATACCTACATACATACATATTTAAATGCATTAAATTATTTTATACAGAAATTATAGGTAGGTAAGTACCTATTTTGTTTTTGCAAATACTAATGCAATATTAAACCTATTTTTAATCACAAAATAAACAAACATTTATAACTACATATGTAAGCATGTATGTGCACGAATACAGAACGTATAAATTAGAATAGGTATTATTATAAAAACAAAGTGCAAGACTTGAGGAAAAAAAATTATAAAAACTGAAACGGAGTGTTGTTTCCTGAAGGGAATCAACCAGCTAACTAATTCATTTATCTCTTAAAACATTACTAAATACAATAAAATACAGATATAAAAAATTCGGACGGACGGCACTGTGCACGTAAACGAATTCAGAGATTTGTACCAGTGGTCGAAGCCGAGGATAGCTGTCGGTCGGCGGCGGCTCGATGGTAAAATATGCGGCGGCGGCTAAAAGTCGCCAGCAGCCGAGGTAATTTTGGGCAACGGCGGCTAAGTAAAAATCAACGGCTGTTAGTTCGCTAACACTATTTTTTTTTTTAGATTTAAGTTTAATAAAAATGCGAGCAAAAGAAGCAAATTCAAAGATAATAAGAGACAAATGAAAATTTTATTCTCTATATACGTCTTTACGCTAAAAAAAAGAAAGTAAACAAAATGTACTTGGTGAATGAATATAATCAAAAAATATTAACAAGATTTTCAAAATATTGAAAAATTGGCGGTTAAAAAAAAGACAGAAAATAGCCACAGCTATGCAATAAAAATTTAACAATTTTTTTTCATGTTTTGCTGTCAGAAAAATAAATTTTTATCTATGTAAATTTATTTTCGTTTTTCGGAATCAATTCTTAGTATTTTTAACTACAATTTTTTGTGTTCTATTCCTTTGACTCGTAATAAATAAAACTCAAGTGCTTCTTGATCTGTTTATATTTCGATCTTTACAACTCATTTTCAGCACATGTATGTACATATATGTCTATGAAAAATAGACATATACATACATACATCAGATCAAGAAGCAAATGAGCTTTATTTAATACAGTCCAGAGGGAGGCAAAACAATAAATAGGAGTTAAAATTACATTACGAAAAAGTCTGGATGTAGTAGTTATTAAAAAAAATGTTACTAAAGAAAAATTGTTCAGCGCTGAATTAAACTTCCTTTGATTATACATTGAAATGAGCAAACTAAAAATGTGCCAAATCTCAAAATAAACGGCTGCGCTGTGAAATTCTGGCTCAGCCGAAACAAATCGGCTCGGTTTTGAGCCGTGTTGAGCCGTACTATCGGCGGCGGCTGTGCTATGTCATCAATCCTCGGCGGCGGCTGAAAGCCGGCTAATAGCCGATCGGCTTCGACCTCTGATTTGTACGTTTGAGATACATTTAAATAATAATTCTCTTTGCTGGGAGTTTTGTTTTTTATTTTTTCTCTCTGTTGCTGTGGGGTAAAAGGCGAGGATGGGAATAATTCGTTGTCAAACAAATTGTTATATAGTTTTCATACCCAAAATTAAAGAAAAAAAAAACATTGTTACAAGTTTCTTACTTATTCCAGCCTAGTCTGTATTTGGAATGTAATTCGTTTATCTACCTATTCGTAGCAAATATAACAAGAAAACTAAGCATATCCATGTGTACATGCCCATAACGTTAAGTTACTTTTTCCAATATTTATGGATTTTATTGAAATTATGTCTTTGTGTCACAAAACTCTTGAGTAGACTTAAAGTTAAATTTCAAAATACTGAAGTGGTAACTTAAATGACAGAAAATGTGATCCTATAAAACCTACCTAATCGTGGTTACATTGCAAGATTTTAAAATTTCAACATATATATACATACGCACGCTTATATTCCATAAGCGCCTTAAGTTAGAAAGAAATAGCCTTTTTGATTAAATAATCGTGATATACCTTATTCTTTTCATCAAGTTTCTTGGTTTCACCCATGATACAATTAACAAGGTAGCCTCGTCAGCTAAACCGTTAATCAACTGACTACTTTAGGTTGTCAAGAGATTGCAGAGATGAACGGCAGCCAAAACGAGGTAGCAAATCCGCGTAAGCTTAGTGCATCTCTCTTCTGTAAATGTAGAAGTGGCGACTTTTTGACAGTTTGCATAAGTTGTACAAAAACAAAATGCATGTTATTTTTATTGAAGTTGTTCTTGTTGTAGCGAAAAGGCTACCTTGTTAGTTGTATCATGGTTTCACCCATCGAAACATCATACTGATACATATGTATATTTTATATTCATGAATAAAAACGAATGCTTGCAGCACTGTGTACAATTTTCTCTGTTATCAATTCGGTTTGTATTGACACGACTTAAAAAGAAGCAGCATTTAAATTTATGTTGACGTATAAAATTCAGAAAGATTAATATTTTTCAAATTCATAATACACTTATTTAACATTAATCAATAAATACAATACAAAGTTATGAACATTTTCTAACAGGAAGGCAAAGTAGAACCACCTTGAAAAACAAAATCCAGAATAAACTAAACGTGACAAGTTTCCTAATATAAAGAAGACAGGCCACAGAATGCATAATGTTGAAAGCTTCATTGCTCTGCTGGAAACCACAGCGGTTGCCACCACAGTTCTGCAATACCTATCAGGAGCGTAAGTTCTTAACCATTTTGGTCTCAACAATTCCATAAATTTAATTTCAATGTTGCAGCCTTGTTTGTCGAAAATACATAACAAAGAAATCCACCGGAGAATCATCAGGAGTTCCATTTATATGCGGGTTTTTATCGTAAGTTGCTTGCATAGTTGTTGGTTAAAAAAAAGTTAATTGCTTGTTTGACAGTTGCAGTTATTGGATTAATTATGGCATGCTTTCCGATGAGAGTAGTGTGGTCCTAGTAAATGCTATTGGTGTAACGTTATTCCTAATATACTCTCTGATATATTATGTTTTTACCGTCAACAAAAATGTTTATGTTAAACAATTCCTGTTCGTCATAACAGCTTTATTTGGTGTGGTTTTTTATAGTAATAGTATTAGTGACGTGGGTCAGGCTCAAAACTTTATGGGTAAGCAATAATATTATTTAATGGGTTCATTTTTCACTGATTAAGCAAAATATTAATACATGCATTTGTACATTACGTTTGGAGAAGCTCTTAAACTTAATTTGATTTTTATACCTATAAATAAGCCAGCAAAATCTTTGCCATATTATACCTACTAATAATTCATTATGAGTATAATTTGATAAACAAACAAACAAATGTTTGCTTAAAACAATATTATCCTTGATATTGTATATGAATGTATGTATATTGCTGCCAGACGTAAGATGGAAATCTTGTAAGTTTTCGAAGCAACAATCTGTGTTCATGCAACATTTAAATTTCTTACGAAGAAGTGTAGAAAACTTAAAGCGAATTTCAATGGGTCTTTAAATATATGTGAAACTTGAATGCCCATGTAAATTGTATTTGTAATAAATAGCTTGGATTAATGGATCATCTCCCAGTCGACAAAAAACAATCAAACCAGGTACTTAGTCTTCACGGCGACTTTTTTATAATGGATACGACTTCAAGAATGAATGTACATGCTTAGAAAAGGCTTTGTTTTGCTACTCTAAAAACATTGCGAAGTGTCAGCATTCGGAATTGGATTTGAAACCGAAAGAAAATTTACTTTTGGTGTCAAGAAATCCAATGTTATCAGTTTTTTTTTTTTTTTTTTGGAAATAAGCATTAATTCTAGTACGAAAAACCAATGCCCTTGGATTTCATAACATGAAACTAATATTTTTGTCAGTTTGAAATCCGATTCTAAGCCACCCCAATTTACTGGTTTGTCCATAACAAATAATTTCGGCACTATTCACGATAAAAAATGAACGTTAACTCACTTCTTTTCTTTGTGGGAATTTATATACAAATAAAAGTAGCAGGTGATAGTAGTGGTCATCCAATGGGCTTTTATTATGAATAAAAGCATTTATGTTTATTAAGCTGTTATTAGCTAAGTTTGAATATTCGTTCGTGCAATAAGCGTTTAATAAACAAAATATTTTTTTTTTACAAAAATTAGTTTTCGACTAGTTCCAAAACCAAAAATTATTATTTTAAACTATTTTTAATACAGAAAATAAATTCTGAGTATATATGTATATGTATGTTTTTTTAATTCTATTTGTCTTTAGAATTTTATAGAACTCTTCTTTTACAGGCGTTGTTTGCTGTTTTGTCACTGTTTGCTTTTTTGCGGCACCCCTTACAAATCTATTGCATGTGATACGGGTAAAAAACTCGGAAAGTTTACCATTTCCTTTAATCGTTACGTCGTTTTTGGCATCGGTGCAGTGGCTAATCTATGGTATTATAATTTCTGATACATTTATCCAGGTAAGTTTCTTTTTTTTTAACAAAAGAGCAATAAAAAAGATTATAATTTTTCAGCTTCCCAATTTTTTGGGCTGTGTTTTGTCCTTGATGCAACTTTGTCTTTTTGTTTGCTATCCGCCGAAAAGTTTTACGGGACCAGGTTATAAGCTCGTAGACCAAACTGTGGTATTTTAAACCCTTCAATATATTTTATTATTTTTAATATTAGAAAAACTTAGAGACTTAATGCGATTTCTATTCCCTTTTTTTGAGTTTGAAATTATATTTATTTCGTATTATAATCTGTTGAATTTAATTTTTGCACCTTTAAGGTGTCAGTATGATTTTATTTGACAGTTATTTAAGAGGCTTAGGATTAAAATAAAAATTATATACATATAACACAACGAAAAACTCACGTCTTTATGGTTACACGAAAATGCAGACATTATCGAAAAACGCTACTGTGGAAAGTAAATTTTTTCTACCTCAAATTGTTCGTGATCTTATCTTTTTATGGCATCGAAACTTTTAGTTGTTATCAGAAATAATTTATTATTTATTGCTTTGTGTTGTCGATTTGCGTATTTCTAACAGAAGGCTGGATTTTGTGCAGAATATACTTGCTATCTTGCCAAATGTTTTGGTAGAATACATAAACGTGCGTATTTGTACATATGTATGAGTTATACCAATAACGATAATCATTGTAAGGCAATTAAACAAGCACAAGTAGGTATTTCCAGTAATTTATTGAAACTAAGATATGTTGTTTTTTTATAAACTAAGCGCACAAGTTATTGCTGCCTCTTTCTATAATGCAATATTAATAAAAATTACGTCGTCCCCCAGACTATGAAAACAGTTTGTCATCATTAGTTTGCAGCAAAGCTCAATATCAACATATAGAATGAAGAACTTCCAAAGTGCTTTTCAATAATACAAGGTATGTGTGGTATTTAACAAGTTTCACAGTATGCGTTGCTGCTATTCCTCTATTAATTTTTTTCTCTTAAATAGGTAACGGCAATGATAAACATAAGAATCAAATTGTACATTTCAACTTGGTACTACTTTTTTAAGTTCGGACAAAACCCACACGAAGAACAAGTCTGGCCAACTTTTTTATAGGTATCAAATATTTCATGCATCATTACTATGGAATTTGTTGTTTATTGCATATGCCAAAATCTGTAACGAGAAAAAAAGCGCTAATGAAGGTTTGCATTTGAGCAAGATCTCTTAACGCAATTTTAGTTGGGCAATTCTTATGCTTGCTTAGGTATTCGGTGAGTGTAAGAAGAGAAACCTAATTGCCTGTGCTCAACGATTTTGTTTTGATCTACCATTCGCAATTTTTTCGTTGGCTCATATTTGCCATTCCTTTTTATTCTCTGTTTCGGCCACAGAGAGTACGATCTTACTCGAATTAAATATAAAATCGACAAAATTACTTTGGTTTTATGAAATTCGGTGTTATCGTTTTTTTGGTCCTACCACATACTAAAATTATAGTCTCTACAAAAAACCGATACCATTAGATTTCGTAGCACTAAGGTATGTTTTTGCTTGGTTTTAAATCTAATTGCCGTAAAATCGGATTCTATGACAACACCAAATCGGTCAAATATATAGTTTTCGGGTATAAAATACTTAAAATGTTTTACAAAGCGAAATTAGTCTGGTAGCTTGGCAAATAATCAATGAGCAACTTTGCATGAAAATTGGCACGTTTTACAACACTATACAGTCTAGAGGCAGCGAAGGAAAATTACGATTGCAAAAGTTGTCTTGTAAAATATTAATAAGTTTTTAATTAAATATGACCACACAATTGCAAAAAAACTAAAAAGTATAATAAAAAACTGTTGAAGACAGAGTGCAAACCTGATTTTTTCGTGGATTTCTTTTTCTGAAGGATAAATATATTGCTTTAAAAATGTGCTTTGCACAATTGAACAAAGTAAAGCCAAGATTTTTTTTCACCAGTATGAATGAGTATATTCGGAAAATTGAGTAGTTTTCGGTATTAAGTTTTTTTTTTGTTTTAAAGCAAATGAGACCAGCAGCCAGCAGTGAGTAGGTTTTAGAAAATCATCTGTTTGAAGCGGAAGACAAAAACAAAACAGAACGAAAGGGAATAAAAAGACAGCATACATATTGTCTAGTTGGTGTATAAAGGAAATGTCAAAACCGATTGTGTTGTAGTAAAACGAAAGAAAATAAATGTAAGAATGTGAGGAAAGAGCATGTAAAATACCTACATAAAACGATTAAAAGGGCCTGCTTTTAGAAAAATATTGTATAGACATTTCCGTATATTAGAAATCGGTTAAAATAAGTTGCTTGAAAATAGTTGAAAACAAAACGCTGGCATAAAGTTTGAATGGATATTTTGGATGTAATGGACCTAATAGATGTTCGACCCCATATTCCTAGCAGCAACGATTCTTCTTCATTATTAGACGACAGCTTTACAATGGAGCCCGATAATCTTAGCCAATCTGTCGCAAGAGAGACAGAAACTGTAGATGTAGCAGCCAATGAAACAACACCTGCAGCACAAAATTTTACAGAGGGTAATTTAGAATTAAAATTACTTGCAAGATCCACTAGCGGCAGTGATAGCGAACCAGAAGAACCCACAAATACAACAGCTGGTACCTCTGCTGGTGGTGAGGGAGAGCGAGCCAACTCACCTCCACCAAATTGTGCAATTTGTTTGGGTCGCTGTAAGAACAAGTGCTTCACGGATTCATGTATGCATCAGTTTTGTTTCAAGTGCTTATGTGAATGGAGTAAAGTAAAGCCGGAATGTCCACTCTGCAAACAAACATTCAAATCCATTATACACAATGTGAAATCCATACACCAATTTGAGGAATATCATGTCCAACCACCCACTGTTCAGATAGCACATCCAGATAGCCAATCCATATTCGATGTATTTTATCCGGGGTAAGTATGGGATAACTACGCGTTCGCTTGTCAAATCGTCTCTTAACTCCTATTTATATTTCCCAGACATAATCGCATTCAAGCATGGAATGGATCCACCATTCGTCCCTATTACCTAGGCGCTGCACCTTTTTCCACAGCTTCCAATGGTGCAGCATTACCCACTGCTAGTGGTAGCAGCAGTAACCGCTCAACAGCCGCCTCAGCCAATAACGGTGGTTTGCGAAATTTATTAGATTTGTATCGCCAAGAATACCCAGGAGCCATTGCGAATAGTGGTACCTTAAGTCAACTATGGCGTCGTTACGTTTATGATCGTAAACTATATGCTTTGCCAGTGGCTGATATTACTGGACGTTTCCGTGAAAGCAGTGCTCGTTTTTATAGGTAAATTCAAAACTTTAAAGTTGTTAATGTTTCCATTTTGTGATATTTTTAATTTGCTAATAACGATTTCAAAACATCCAAAAAAGGATTTTTGAACAGTTGAAGATTCAAAAAACTTTACTTTTTGATACTTTCAAAAATACAAATCGTTTTAACCAATATTAACTTTTATATAGAAGTTGTCAAGAAAAGTAAGTGTTACAAGACAAGAAAATGATTTGTGTATTAAAAATTTGTATGAACATTTCTGGTTCTCATTTTGTTCATGACAACTTTCGAATAAGTAGTTATGTTTCAAAAAATATTCTTTTAAAATTTTTCCAGTCTACATATGAGTGATTAGCATTAACGAAACGTTGGTGGGTAGTAGACGGCTGAAAAAGACAGAAAACATTAATAAGATCTATTTTTATACCTAAAATAATAGATTGCAAAACATTTTTTGTTTTAAATGCATAAAACGGCAGAATTAAATGTAAATTATTTTCTGTTGCTTGTAATTTTATACCAATCTGCTGTTTACTAATTTGTAGTCAATGATTTTAAATTTGCGATCTAGCTTTATTTTTGAACTTTAACAAATTATAATTTTATGTATAAAATAAAATCACTTGCATGGTATATGCTGGCACAACTGAAGAAGGCTTTACCCTATTCAGTAAAAGGAGATTCCCAAAGTTATAGGTTTACAGATATTGCACAATATCTGTAATAAACGTAATAATTTTTTTTTTTTTTTTGTTATACAATTTCTGATTTAATTATTTACAGTGTAATGAGAGCTGATATAAATTGCACTTCAAGCATGTGAATCATACACACACACACACACACGCACTAGTATGACATTAGGTGTGTTTCTTTACTTTTCCAGCAATATTTATCCAGCATCTTTGTGATAGAGAGAAATATCAAATTCATGCTTAATTATGAAGTCTTGCAGAAAAGTACAGGAACAGCATTTTGCAAGAATTTGCAACAACAGAAAACATTAATAAGGTCTATTTAGACCTAAAATAAGTCATACATTTTTATTATTATGGAAAACATTTTTATAAACAGGAAATTTTCTCTTAACTTTTTTCCAACCAAAAACTTTTTTAATTGAAGGTTGTTATTATATAATTGCATATTTAACGCCATATTCATAATAATTATTGTAAGTTTATTAAGCTCTTATTTGAGGTATTTCTGCGGAATATTTGTCAAATAAAAGTGTAATAAATAATCTTCAATAGTTTTTATGAATATGGGTGTGGTGCATATTTGTCAAGCATTTTGTAATCTATTTTTTGAAATAGGGCTTGTATTAATTAAGAAAAAGTTCAAACAGAACATTTTCTTTCCATTTTTTTTTTATGAAAAAAGAAATTTTCAAAATACTTTCAACTGAAATTTTTCAACACATTTTAAAGAAAAAAATTTTCAAATATTTTAGTAGATTTTTTTTTGTTTCGGTTGCTGAATTTTTTAAAACAATTCATTTCGCAAAATTATCCTATTATCACAAAAATAATTTCGCAAAACTATAAAATGCGTTTGTGTTTGGAATTTGTGCAAAGTTTACTTATAAGGTATATCTATTTTTTTTACTAGTTTTTAGTGCGTGTTTTGGTCGATTGTTTTATGTATTACATTCTCCAATGTAATTAAAACTAATTTTATTTTCACATTAATTTAGCTTTATATTCGAATTTTATGATTAACAATTGTTAATTACTTTATTGGGCTTTAGTTCGATTCGATTTTACCTCCTCAGAATTCGGAGTCTTTTTTTTCGGTAAAATTGTAGTAATCAAGATTTTTAAAGAAAACAAGAAAAGTAAAGTTGAAGACTTATTGACTCGAAAATACCCCACGGCTGTTTCCACGACTCTCATCAGCACTTAAATTGCTGCGAACCCCTGTCATGACTAATTGCATACCGATTTTGAGCAGCAGCTCTTAGCTATTCTAATACTTGAACTTTTCATTAATGACTGTCTATATTTTATCTGCTTTTTTCACCACAACGTTTCGTTGATTTCTTCAGGGGAATTCATTTAGTAAATATTATTGGAAAAGTGGCGTTATAAACAAGTATTTTTTTACATTTAATAATTCTGATTGAAGTTTTTAAATGCCTTAATTATCATCTATTTTTAAGCTCTTGTTTGTCGAATAAATGCTTCTAAGTTTGGCAAGCAAATAATAAATGCAGTAAATATATACCAGTTAAAAGTGTGATAATACATAATTTAATTGGTAAATTTAATCCGTAACATAGTAAACACATGTTGTTTTTTAATACCGGATTCTATTAAATTGCCAGGATGTATTCAATTGTCCGATTCATATAGAATATTTACTAGCTTTGACTCTCTAAAGCAACATTGTTTGATAGAAATAGTTATTCTGACACGCTTGTTTGCTCTTTTTACAGGGACAATCCATCACAAATTCATCGTTTAATGCCGTGGATCAATCGTGATATTGTTTGCTTGTTACGACAGTCGCAGCATGACGTTACCACCGTACTGGAATCCATTAATTCGGCCTTGACACTCGTGAATATACTGTCGCCAGCATTTCGGCGTCGTTTGCAGCCGTTTTTGGGTAATAAAACTGCACATTTCATACACGAGCTGAACAATTTCGCACGTTCACCTTACGACATGATCGGTTACGATCGTGCTGTACAGTATTCGCCACAAACAAATAATGAAGAAATTGTTATTGAGTTTTCGTCATCGGACGAGTCGACCGAAAACGAACAGATCGATGTGGCCGGAGAGAATGGCAGCAATAGCAATGCAATATTCACATCACGTTCGCGTTCCACAAACTCTTCGTCGACAAACGGTGGGATATTTGAAAATGATGATGTTGGATCACATCAGAGAGTTTTTAATTCATATTTCAACCCTTTTACAGCTATTAATCTGACCATTCATAATCGTCTGACATCTGCTTCAGCAGCAAATGCCGGGGATAATCGTGGCGCAGGTATTAGTGGTAGTGGTTTGGGTGATATCCAGGATGATGTCAGTTTGGTAATTGACTTGAGGGGCGAATCAGATAATAATGAAACGACATCTACCGCGCAAGCGACCAATAACTCATCGAATTATCTTAATGGCCAGAATGCAGGCACCAGTGAAAGTGATATAATAACTTCGGGAATGCAGCCTGCTGTCGCAGAAAATATCGAACTAACTTCGGGCAGCAGTGATGAGTGTGAATTTGTTTTAGAACGTAAACCACCCCACTTACGCACACCCGAAATGGTTAGTTTAGATTCAGCTTCTGACTCAGATGTAGTGTTTGTGGATGAATCGAAACCTCTTAACAAAACCTCGTTCAGCTCAAGTGAGGAGGAAAGAAATGATGAAAGACTCGACCATAAGTATCCAAGCCGTCATAATAATAAAATAGCTGCTTTGGTGCAAGCCAAAAAGCGCAACCAGTCAGCCAATTTGGTTAAAAGTGAACTTCAAGATTCACACTCCGAGCTTTACAATTTGGGTGCCAGCACTTCGGCAGCATTACGCTTATCCTTGCAGAAACGTGCCGCCGACAAATCACAACGCTCAGAAGCTGCTTCCAGCAGCAAGAGGACAAGACGTGATAAGTACTCTTTGCGCAGAAGCGATAATCGATCGAAAACTGTACGCCAGGCGCCTAAAAGACGCGGCAAGCGCTTAGATAGCGAAAGTAGTCATTCCAATTCTTCTTGGTCTAGCCTAAGTCTCTCGTGTAGGTCTGCAAATACAACTGCTGCAAGTAATTCTTCATCCAGTTCCAGTGATGAGGACTATGTGCTGGCTTTTCATCGAATAAAGGCAGGAACGCGAGAATCAAGTGCCCGTAAACGTGGCAGTAAAATAAAAAAAGCTAAGAATCTTAAGGTCAGCAAAAGCAGCGATAGACGAGTAGCTAAACATGACCTAAGGAGACGAAAAACTAAGGCTTACTCTAGCCAAGATGATGGCGAAGAGGAGAGGGAAGACGAAGGCTTTACAGGAAAAAATTTCGCACTCATTATGTCCATTAATGAGCGCCGAAAAAAACAAGATCAAAAGAATTCCCGTAATGATGATCATGATGAAGAGGTTGACCAGCAGGTGGATGAGGAGGAGGAGGAGGAAGATCAAAGTGAAGGAGAAAATTCTTGGCGTCTTAAAGCTGTCAATGACTTCCTAAGAAAGCAACAGAGGGAAAATGCCGCCAGAAATTCTCGCAATAGGTCAAGTAAAACGTCCACACAACACCACCAGCAAAATGAGAACAGACCAAACAGAAAGCGCCAGAAGCTTGAAAATTCTCACCAGCCAGGGAGTGAGACACAAAAATCCATGAAATTGTATAATTTCAAAGACACGTCAAGTGACGAAAGTGATAACATAAATCTGATACAATTGAAGACTAAATTAACAGGGCATGATAAAAATTCAAATGCGGAGAAAACCAACAGCAATCAAGTCACCGAAGAAACAGAATTATCAAAAAAAAAAGCCAATGAAAGTGAAAATGATAAGAATGCGACAGCCACTTCCTCAAACGCAACAAGAGACCATGAAAGCATTCCTTCGTGCAGTGCAACCCAGTTAGACGAAGCATGTTGCAGCAGCAACAATAAAAAAGTTTCAAAAACGACCTCAACAGCAAAAGGCAATGAAGACTCAAAGGCCAAACAAAAGCATGGCTTGTTAAATTTCTCAGACGATTCGAATTACAACAATCAAAATGCCCTGCAACACGGTTCAAGGCAACATAGCATTCATGATGAGATCGTAGAGCAGTCAAACAATTTACCTTCTTCATCATCTCAAACTCAAAACGATGGTGCTGGTCACAACGAAGGCGATAATGTCGTCGCTGCAGTTGCTGCTGCGGGCAACAATGATTTTTGTGAGGATGACGAAACTACGAGTAATGTAGCCACTACACTGCATCTTAACGAATCAAATGTATTTGCTGATGGCGCCAGTATGAGCACCACCACTACCGACACAATACTACACGATGCTGCCGATCAAATTTCCTCAGCTGCCGTTAACTTTTATAATCCCCAACAGACTTTTAATACTGCCGATTTTGCTGATGAGAACTCGACAAACAGCAGCAGTTCGTACAGTTCAGTTTCCTCTACAACAACCAGTCTAACGAGCAGCAGCAATAGCAGTAGTAGTAATGCGTACAATTACAATAATTACAATCGCTCCTAAATACAGTAAGTATATTTATTCTGTATGTATATCAAGAGGTTTTCAAAAAATTAAAGAAGAAATAGAGGGCGTTTGTGGACGTTTGATAAACAAAAAATTTATAATATTAAACAGAACATTAATTAATTTTGGAAAGTTGAGTAAGTCAGAATTAATTGCTGCTGCGAAATTGTCTATTTAGTGCCCGGTGTATATACTAGAGATGTGCGCGTGAGTGTTTCTTGGCTCACGTCACGCACGCTCACGATAAAAATAAGTTACCCCACGCACTAAAAGTTTTTTAGGACTCACGTCACCCAAGCTTACGAGCAAAATTTTTTCAATCACGCATTTTTTTTTTAATTTTATTTATTAATTCATTTACTTAACCGAGCCCATTACGGGCCATATATGATTAAAAGTGCAATAACAACGTGGATTATATAATTATAAAGCAGTACTGTACAAAATAGACATTAAAATATACATATATAAAAAAAGATATGATAATGTTTAAAATAAATTATTCAAACAGCGAAAAATCCGTTAATTAATTATTAGATAAATATTCACAAAAAACAGGACTTAGCCTATTTGTACTAAAGGCGAGAAAGTCTTTAAATAACATAGAAACGCATGAAAAACGTAAAAACAATCACGAAGCCAATCTCACGAACAATCACGTTTGTATTGAAACCAAATACTCCTTGTTGGCTCCTCGTTTTGCTCCTTTGTCTTCATAGGGACAAAATTCTCTAGACGTTGTACAGCCAATTAGGATATTTGGGGCCTGTGTTAGATGGTCATATAGACCTATGTTATGTTATGCGGGCCGCCGGTAGTGAAACCGGCCCACTTGGGTCCTAGAAAGGTCCCGTTGTGATGCCTATATACCTAGAAGTCTGTCATCCTGGAGCGGCTTATAGATCCGCATCTTGGGGTGTTTATAAGTCCGCACCGATGGTCCGCCACTCAACACGTCTACACAAAGGGACAGCACATCACTAGCACCCACTTCTAGTGAGTTTTGTAGAGAAAAATCTAGAACAAGGAGTGTACACTCTAGTTGATTTCGTAGGTATAGAAAGTGCTTTCAATAACGTGGAATCAGGAGTTGTAAAATGTCAAAAACTTTTGGTTTTTGCTTCAAGCAGAACCGATCGCATGCACGTGCAGCCGACCAAGCACGATCGCACGTACGAAATCAAACGAGTGGCGAGTTTATGGCATGTGTTCTGGGCACTTAAATGCAAACGCTTGAGTTCGACCATATGTATTATTTCTATAATTTAAAAAGGGTCGAAAGATAAGTTCCTGGCCCAAGGTAGCTGTCAACATTAAGCGCTCGCTCCATTACATGTAAAACAAAAACATTTTTACAATGTTGTTGATTGTTTTCAGTGTTTTTGTGCAAGCGAACGTGTGCAAAATTGTGAAATTTGACACGTCCCAACTTCATAGAGTGCTGATTGTTGAAGGGTGTTTGCTACCCAGCAACAGCCGGTTGTCCACCTACATAGCTATAAAAAAATTTATATTAAATTACTTTTTCAGGCTCAAGTTCAACCCTTGGTTTGTCACTTTTAAATCGATATTAATTAAGTAAAGAAAAGTAAAATTTTGAATATAAATGTATGTAAAATATCATAGTTCAATAAAATTAAAAATTTCAATAAAAAATTTTATTATATTTATTATGAAAAAAAAGTGACCAACCAAGGCTTGAACTTGAGCCTAAAAAAGTAATTTAATATAAATGTATGTATGTATGTCGAATGGTATTGTTGGCGATGCGGTAAAGGATTCACATTTTATGACATCAAAACATCGTTTGTGGAAATTTCAGCTAATTTTCTTCTTCTTTTCTTTGCAGAAAACAATTCTTTCCTACATCATGAAAACAAAAACAAAAACAAAAAGCTTATATAATTTTTGCCGGTAAAATACATTCAATAAGACATATTAATCAAATAGCATGAAATCCACAAAACTCGTATTTTCTTCTTGCTAATTTTTAATTAAAAGTAAATTTTAAATTGAAAATTAATTTAAAATTAAAAGTAAAATTCCGCATTGAATTATAAATTGTTTATATCATATTAGCAATAAAAATTGTTTTTAAAGTTTTATTTACTATTTTCCTTTTACTGCAAGCAAAAACAATATTAACTTTAATTCAAGAGTTTTTATTATTAGACACCACACACAAATCATTAGTTTAATATTAAGATTTTATATTTAGTTACTATTTACATAAAAAAAAAATACATTAATATTATATAATGCGTAATTAAGTTTATGATATAAAAATTGTAATTATTATCATATTATTTTGTAAACATTCTTAAATAAAACATAAATAAACAACACAAAATATGTAGTCTTAAGTAAGTTACAAACAAATTTAATAAAAAGAAAATGAAAAATATTTAAGCCGTAAATCAGCAGACTTTAATTCTCCAATTGAACAAAAGAAAATTATATAATAATTGTTAATATCTCTAATTACACACGTTGGCATAAAAACTAAAAACATAAATAAACAAAAGTAAAACAAACAATTCATACATGTCTAAGGTTTTGGCTTCTAAGAGCTGTATTCTCAGCAGAAACCTTTCGTAACGTCAGCACAAGTGCAGAAATTCAACTGGCTCTTATTTGATTTCATGAAAATAAAAACAATCTAAACCTTGTGTAAAATGCAAACCAGCTTCTGTTGTTTATAATGTAAAACTTTATGAACCGACCCCTCCTTAAGATCCAGTTTTATTTCAAAGGTTTAACTTTATAATAAGGCTCTACTTTGAAAACATCTGTAAAACTTTTCATGTAAATATTTTAAGTTCTATTTGTAATATTTCCATTTTAGCAGCTTAATTCTTCACAAATTTATTGTTTGGCTCATCGGAGACAGACTATAAATTTCACTCTTAAACTTCATGGTGTTTCAAATTGAATAAAATTAAAATACAAACAAAAATTCAGCGAATGCATCCTTTATTTATATTGGCTTTTTATTTGATTTCAAAAAAGAAAAAAAAAAAGAATTTTTTTAAGCAAAATTTTACAAATTTAAATACCACAAACTACACCTAATTAAAAATATATTAAAAAAAAAACAGAGAAAAATACATAAATAAATGTATTCAAATGATTAAAATGTGTTTTATTCAATATAATTATTATGATGAAAATTATTTAAATCTAGTTTCGAGACTTGACAGTCTATGAAACCTAACTTAACATAGTTCCGATATGGCAAAAATTAGTAAAATTTTAGTATGTGCGGGTCTGTGCTGAAACTCGGCAGCTTAAGTTGCAGTGATTTCTGAAATCACTTCTCTCAGAACACACCTGTGTGTCAACCACACACAGCTCGCCAAGTGACTTGAAAACGTCAAAGTTATCTTTAGATGTTCTGTGACGCACACCGTTTGCTTGCGATTTGCCATGCTGTTTTTGATGAGCTGTTTGGTCAAGACGCCATAGTGCATAAGAACACAATAGGCAGGAAAAATTAACAAAAACAAAGAAGAATCTTAATCTATTTAAGAAAATTGTAAGCAAAATCAAGTAGTTTTGATACAAAGATTTACAGCCAGTTTATGGGACACCACAAAGCTCACGTTTACTGTCTTTTTCAGCTGTCTAAATGTCGTCGGCATATAGACAGCTGAAAAAGACAGTAAATTTTTTGAATAGGTTCATTTTTGGACCTGAATTAATAATAATAAAAAAAAAAGAAAATTACGGGAACGCCAAAAACAACATTCTACCCAAAAACTAACAAATAGTATAGTTTAATGCTGTAATAAAAATTGAAACGTATATTTTGGGAAGCTGAAATATTTTTCTGGACGCATTTAGATTTTAAAATGCTTTACAGGTATTTTTATATGAAATACTAATTGAGAACGATCAAAATTGTTTTTATGTTGGCCGATTCAGTTGAACTATTTTGTTTGTTATTGTTTACTTTTTGCAACAGGCGACTGTTTAACTATTTGCACGATGTAACCTGAAGAAAAAGTTCGGGCTGCTTCTTGGAAGGAGAGCAAGAATATTTCTCTCTCAAAAGCTCTCTCACTTGCACGAACTTTGAGTACGGGAACAGTTTTCGTGCAAATTGGGATCCTGCGGGCTCCCAATGTTGAGTATGGGAACAAACTTAATATTTGAAATAGATTTTAACTTTGCGTATTTTGAAAAACCTTTCATTTTGCTAAATTCTCTGCATGTATTAAAGTAGATTTTTTTACTACGCAAAGCCATTAAGACGTTTTTATTTGGGTTGTACCTTCTCATTTGAATGTTAATGCCGCGGTCGCACCTAGTCGATGGAATAATTCATCAGAAAAAGGAAAAATTACACTGCACAACAGTGAAAATGGGTTAAAGAAAACAAACTATGTAGGTTATATGTATTTTGGTGCTCTAAGCCCAAATCTGCTTTCAGTTTTTCTCTATCATGTCAGGATTTTTTTATGTGAGTGGCTAATTTTGCCCCCTCAATTATAGAGTTACGCCCATATATTTAACCATAATTCGAAAGACCCTTCTCCAATTTAGAACACCAAAAGTTGCGCTATAAAATTTTATTTCAAATACTGGTGTGCAATTTGTTTCTATCTTTTTCCGTTTCAAAGTTATCCCGAAATTATTGGCGAACACATTTTTTTTCATGCAAAATTTGCTCTCTTTTTTGTTTTTAATATTCAATAAAAAATAGTTATAAATGGGCAGCATTTTACATTTTCCTAAATTCAACATGTCTAAGAAATCAAATAAGCTGTAAATCATAAAAATCCATGTGTATAAAATCCCATTGATTTTATTCACAATTTAAAGCAGTTATCACTAGTTGCAATAATTTGTATGTATTTGGGCTTAGAGCACCAAAATACATATAGTCTACATATATTTATTCAAAACACCATCAAAAAGTGTTATTTTACACAACAGTGTTATTTATCACATTAAGAAAAAAAAAACATAATTTCAACGCACTAGTTTTGTTAAAATGATTAATAAATTACTTTTTTGTCTTCTAAAAGGAACCAAATCTTTCAAATTTCTTTATGAACATTAATTACGAGTATAAACATTTGTTACTTCTTGCCGATTACTAAAAAAGTGATTAGTAACATTTAAAAACTTCATGCGTTTAACATACACCACCACATTTTGGGAATAACATTGACACAGTCCTGTTCATTTCCCTTCTTTTATGTTCGTACGCCTGTTCAACGATTGTTTTTGTGTTGTTACAGTATGTATGTATGTATCGTTTAAAAAAATGTTCATTAACTCAGGTGTTTCGGTACGCAAAGGTATGCGTGCTTTCCCCTCCTGTTCACTTTCAAAATTACAACAGTTTGATAAATGTTTGTTAATATTTCTTTTGGCAAACTAATGGCTTTCGCTTCTCTAAGCGTTCTTTTGAATTGCGTATAATTGCAAACGGTAAAACTTTTGAACAATTCTGTTGGATGGAAAGTCTGGTCTGGTTAATAATTTTTTAAAGACCTTTTTGTATTGCAAAAAACGATTTGTTGCGGATAATAATTATTTCTAGATATATACATATGTATGTGTAAAATAGAGATATTAGAACGCCTGTTCAATAACTAAAAACTATTACGAAATTGTAGTAAATTGTTGCTGGAAAGTGTTCATTAAGCCAAAATCTTTGCAACCAAACAAGGTATGTCGACATCAGATAGCCTTACGAGCCCAGCTGACTATTGCTTTTAGCCTGACGAACTGTCAAAAAGGAAACACAAATGCGATCAAATGGAGATGGACAGAAATACAGTGTTTCTACCAACAAAATACATGAAATGTTTGTTGGTGTTGTAGTTATGCGGCTACCTGGTATCGAGGTACCTTGCCATATACTATTTTTTGACATAGAAATATGGTTTTTAGTGCTTCCGTACTTCGGAGCATTTTTATCTATTATTGAGAGAGATTCATGAGCGCTCTTATTTCACTAAATTTTGCTCCAAAAGTACGGGATCAAACTTATTGAACTGGAGCGCAAGGGTCGAGAAAAAGTAGATGTGTATAGGGTTATAAATGCTATGAGTATCTAACTATCCGGTACATAATAACACATGGCAATGGATTATCCAAAAATTAACAGATAGTCAAAATAATAAAAATATGTGGGTGGGTGCACTAGATCAACAAACACAAACTGACATCTGCATTTTGTTAGTGTAAAGTGATTTTAGTTGTCAAAGTCTGAAAATTTGCTAAATACTTTAAAAGTTATATATGTACTTTATACACAAGGAAATAAAAAAAAAAAAAAATTATCACAAAACTTTTCTACCCTCAAAATAGCTCAAACTTTTCTGGAAACAAAGAGAACAAAAATTTGACATGTGAAAGCTATTTGATGCAAGAAGCAAAAAATGACCCCCTTGTATGTGAGCAGCAAATAGAACATTCTTTTACCCATTGTGCAGTTGTTGGAAATTTGTTAAATGAACAACTGGCTGGATGTAGAATTCAGACGCACATTATTACTGTGTGCACACAGTATCAACTTGAATCGCAGGGTTTTTTTTTCACAAAGGGTGTTTGTTTTAGAGGCATAGAACAAAATGTACAAAAAGTGAATATAAAATGTATTTCAATAAACAGAAAAACACAGTGAAAAAATTCCAAATAGATAAGATAATGAAGGGCTATACCCTGCTGCTTAAGCAGAGTATGAAGCCATTTGGGTGCTGATGAATGTTGTGGCGGACGTGAAACAACCCTGGTCTCCAACTTTATTTTTCTAGTCCTCTTTAATAATGTTGGCCACTACAATTTTACCACAAAAAATCCTTTTCAATTTGGAATAAGTAAAACCCAACTTATCAGCCCAATAAATAATTATCAATTGAAAAAATATGCTTAAATTATTTATAGTGGACGTCCAGTAGTATACAGTATGGAATTCAAATTTTTCATCTCTATTTTTTGTAGGGAATGGAGTGAGCTAAAGTCAAAGTAAATATTTGTGAATAAAATTTGTTTTAGTAAAAAAAATTCGCAAACACTAATGCCGGTATTCATAAAAGCTAAAATGTTGCTGACATACATTTTAGAATAAGTTTTATGTGCAAAATTTTCTCTAAAACGTATCTCAACAACATTTTAACTTTTATGAATACCGGTGTAACTTTCTTAGGGCCATTATTACAACTTGCCGTTAGTTAAAAGCAGGATTTTATCGGACAGATAAACCATTTTTCATTATTACAACATCCCTTTAACAAAAAGTGAGCGTTAAATTATCGGCACAATAAGCCAACAAATAACTTAACGGGAGGTTTAGCTTTTCCATTTAACACATTTGCTTATGTCTTTGCTATATCAAACTGAAACGGTTAATTCATTGGAAAAATTTCCCAGAAATAAATAATTTTTTTTATACATTTCTTCTTGCCCCAGGCTTGAGCCTTTCACAAGTATTGCCACAATTTAACAAAAAACACATGTTTCTTAGGGCTAATGAATGCCATGAAATACATGAGCTGTGTAAAACCAAATTTTGGTCACTTCATTGGATTTGTTGCGCGATATTTTTAAACTGAAGTTTAATGCCTCCCAAAAAAGCACCCTTTACTTGCAACTGTACCAACAGGTTAAATAAAGTCTTGTTTGTGATTTATTGTGGCCATTGCATGTAACAAAGGTGTGCAATAATAAAAACTCATAAAAATGTCGAGCAGAATACGAAACAATAATTAACCTTGTTGGGTAGGTACACAGAGCAGCAATGATTAAATATGAAAATACATATTACTCAAATAAATCCTGCGAAAAATGCGCAGTTTTTTTGGATTTATTTTGTTAAAACCTTCGAAATTATTCTACAGATTACATTTGTGTAAAAAGTTAAATAACATACTTTCTATTTTACAATACATACGTTGCACAGTGTATTAAAGGTCTACCGCTAAAACGAAAAAAAGTGCGTGTTCAACAGTGTTCATTTTTAGCGTGCAATCATGTGATTTATGCGAAATAAAATCACTTTTTTAGTTTTGTCTCACTGACTTTGTAGTTAAATGAAAAACAAAAGGAGTGCCGATATACGACAGGGCCGAAACTTAAGTACACTACGCAGCCATCATGTTCGCTTATTGGACATTTTGTTAAAGAAATCAGTGCACACGGTACGCAGAAAAATACATATGATTCGCTTTTCTCGTTGCCTCAAAAGTAACAAAACAAACACGCCACTCTTTGTAGACTTCATGGACTGCATTCAATAATATCAAGTTAAATTAATAAGAAAACAAGTTGGCTAAAAATCATGTTGAATTTACACAAAAATAATGACAAACTTTGAATTAGGTCTTTGCAAATGTTAATTATTTAATTGGGCTTTAGTTCAATTTTACTTGCTGAGAATTGAAAAAGATAACATGGTAGATCATGATTGCAGTATATTCCTTTTCAGTATTGCAGTAGAATAATAATTGTGAATTTTAAATTATTTTAGAAAACATTTAAAACATTTTAACAGCAAATATGGATAAAGAACACAAATAAAGTATATTTATAGTGATAATTATTAAATTAATTAATAAAAGTTTAGCAATAAAAATTATTTTCTAATATTGCCCCATAAATTTATGTTTGTAGTAGTCCTGGCAACTCTATTTCAGTATTAAACGAAACTATAATAATGGTTGTAAAATAATAATACTTGTAACTCTTCGCTTTGACGACAAGAAATTTTCATGAGGGTCACAGATTTCATTGAAAGTTTTATTCATAATACATATACACAAATTTAATGAAAGTACTTTCCTGTCTAAATGCAGTGTAAATACAGTGCAGTAGAAATCGAGCCAAATTAAATTGCATTGTGAAATAATTCCAAAAAATTGTTCTGAAGTTTTTTTTGCAAACGAAAAAAAGTTAGTGTCTTTACTTTGTTGTGAATTTTCGTGAACTGCCTTAAAATGTTAATCACGTACTAAATTTTAAATCATGCTCATGCACTCACGCGTGATTTTCCTAAAATTTAATCACGATCACGACAACCGCACATCTCCACTACCCACCACGATGAAATTGAGCTTCATCCAAAGAGATGTTTTTTTTTTTGGCAAAATCTCCAATAGCAAAATTTCCAATAAATCCCAACTTTGTTCAAACGCAAATCGATTCATTTCGCTCAGTGGAGATAATATAATTATAAACAAGATAATATAATTATAATGATATAATTCAAAACAGCCAGTGTCTGAAACTTCAATCGATAGATGACCCACCCTTTATATACTGCTAATGAAAATCTTGAAATTTGCAAACGAAATCACAAACTTTGTATGTAGTCCCTTAATACACTTCTTGTGCAGGGTATAGAAATAGAAAAAAAGTTTACCATAAACCATTTGCAAATGCTTAAAATTTTTCTGCTGCTAAAATTGTTGTGTTGTTGTGAAATTTATTTTTGGAATTTATTTTTGAATGAAAAGAGCCTGTTTTGCCTTGACACAATTTTATAAAACAGTAAAAGTTCCGATACCCAAAATTTCTCAACAAAACAATTGTTCATTAAATCGGAGTTTCATAAGAACTGTTGGTATTAAACAGATACTGCGACGCATTGAATGTGGGTGGCTGGGTCGCTCTATCACTGTAATGAACTTTATTGAAAAGGAAGCCATTCAATATTTGTCACATCTGTTGAACTTGGGTAAAGTGAAACTTCTTGGGGTGGTGAGTGGCTGGCTGGCTGGCAGCAATCAGTTTCATTTTCAATCACATTTTAACAACAAATCATAGTATAAATGCAAATTATTTTCCATAACTTGAGGGCCAGCTACATTGATTGTTGATTTTCATAACCATAAATCTTTTGCTTTCGCGTCTCGAATAGTGATTGAAATAATTATTTGTTCGCTTTCACTGTGACTGACAGCGGGTTGGGGCTTAACAGTCAATATTATAATTTTAAATTGGAAAGTCAAAGAAACTGAGTGTAAGATAATTAATTAAGGCTGCTTTTAATTTAATTTTTCTTTTCTTCATAATACATTTTCCAGGATTTATTTCAGGATTTATTTAAGATTCAGATTAGTATCATATCTGTGGTTGTAAGCAATTATGGCCCAAGTCTTAAAATATAGTTGCCAGAAAAGCCAGTTTTTAATATAGAAGAGTAAAATGAAATTAATTATTTATTTGCTAAAAGAGTTAATTGAAATGCATTATTTTAGGTCTAAAAATATACCTTAATGTTTGCTGTCTTTTTCAGTCGTCTATATGCCGACTCATCAGTAGACTCAAAAAATTTTAAAAGAATATTTGAAACCCAACTATTTATTTCAAAATTCTCATGAACTAAATGAGAATCAGAAGTATTCAAGTTTTGCAAAACGAAAAAATGTTTTCTGGATTAAAAGTTTCTTTGAACATTTCTGATTCTCATTTAGTTCATGAGAATTTTGCAATAAGTAGCAGGGTTTCAAACATTATTTTATAATTTTTCGTGTCTGTTGAGTTAATTAACATCAATGAAATTTCGGCGAAATATAGACACCTGAAAAAGACAGAAAATTATTAGACCTAAAATAATGGCAAAGATTATTTAACAAATCAAAGTGAGCCATTAAAAAGAATTTTGTGTTTAATTAGAGATTATAATAATAAAGAATTGATATAAGATTTAATAACAATTCCACATATTCCAATTGCCATCATTGTGTGCCCCCCGGGGGCGCATAATACATCTTGCTGATCCCGTTCAGCTTGGTGCTATGTTACCGGGGTAGAATTTCTGGATTATCTTTGTGACCAGGTTGTGAGGGATTTCGGCATGTTCTGAGCGACCTGCTGAAACCCTCCACCGAAGAGCAATTTCGCAGTACAAGGATTGGTGCCTCGGAATGAATCTACGGGGTCATTCCGCGCGCTTATAGGTTCAGTAGCCTTCTTTGCCAGTACAATGCAATGCGTTCATAACCTTATGAACCCTTTTCCCTTTTCTGGGGAAAAAGGTATGTATTTATTTTGCCCTGTTTTTCTTAAAATGCGAGTTTTAATAGTTATGCCGAAGTATGAACAAAAGAAAAGCTTCTCAGTACCATGAATACTATGCTCATCTACATATTTCGTGCTAAATAAAATTGAAAATGTTGCATTTATTGTTAGAAAAGAAAACGGCATAAATATTGTTGGCAACTAATAAGAAAACACTTGTGTTTAAGAGCAATTAGCTACTTTTGTCTTCAAATAAATGATTTGAATATATTTGTATGGCTTTTGACTGGTATGTAAGCAGGTATTCCATGTATTGTATGGGTTTTTATTAGAGATGAATATAAATAACTCGATTAACTCCGTTTTAGCTGTTTCGTTATTTGGCACATCAATTTCGTATTGTTTTCAACACAATTTTTGCAAACTCACATTCAGAAAATTAAATTGACTGTTCTGTTTAAAACGTACCAACTGCATTAGTACAAGGATTTATTTTTGATAGATATTTGTTATAACACATTAAACTACACTTCCCTTCACTCACTTCAGATTACATTACATCATGAAAATGGATATGCTCATTTGCTGCTCTAATGGTCTTGTCAGAACCTCAGCTTTCAGTGTTTCTCGTGGGGCTACAGATAATTTTTTTTTGAAGGATAATTTATCATCCTTTAAAATACATACAAAACTTTTTGTTCGGTATATTAATCGACAAATGTCAGTGTTACAAAATTTAGCAGATTCCTGCTTGAAGATGAAATATTTGTTGAGTCGAGTTTCCTTGAACTTTTTCCTATCACCAGTTCTCAATCAGTAGACCTACTTCAATTTTCCTGCAGAGTTTGGTTAAGCGTAAGTAAAAAATTCATTTCAATTGAAGTTTAAAAATTAACTTCATACATAACGCGAATGTTTATGGAAGCGTGTAACAGCACAATATTCCTTACTTTGAAATGTTTTATTCATATACTTGTTAAATAAAAACTTTTCCCACTATATGATTATTATAAAGTGTAAATTTTGTCTAATTTATAGCTGCCTATAAACTTACAGGTCGTTACGTATTTTTTTTCATTGAGGCAGTCAAAGTCAAAGGAAGTGAAAGCGAACACATATGCACGTAAGTACATTAAATCTCTGTTTTCCATTTCTACTAAAGCTTATGAAAATATTAATAAAAAACTGTGGTTCTTTCCAATTTCAGAACGGCTCAACGTTGACTCCCAAAAGGTTTATATTCATTACTTACCGCGTGAAAATCATCATAAACATATTTCATGTGCAAATTTCCGTTTATAATTTGAATAAGTGTTATTTAAAAGTTTCCGTTTCCCATTCACAAATGTTGATTTGAAATTTTCTTTATTTTAGAACACCAACAGTGTTTCACATAAAAAATAATTTCATAAGTGAATTTTTATGTTTTCATATGAATTTATTTCCCATATAAATGCCATACGTAAAAGTAGTTTAATTTTTTTTTTATTATTTATTTCCTTTTTGTGGATGAATTTCAAATCAAAAAAATTGTGTCGTTTTATTATAAACTAAAAAAAAAGCTGATGCCAGAATCGCTTACTTTATGGGAAGCGCTTGTTGTTCTTGCTGTGTTTAAAAAAAAAATTAAGGAATTTTTTTATCTTGTTATTAAATGCCTGTTTGTTTTGTCTCCACTCAAACAACGGAACCCATTAAAAGTGTATTAAAGTTGACATTCTAAACAGTAGAAAAAAGTATATGATTTAGAAAATACTGATGCTCTAAAAGTTTCTTCATCATTTCTCATTACGCCCGTGTATATTTTTTAATATAATACAATTTTATAAATGGCCCATATAAAAACAAACAAATATAAATAAAAATAAAGTGATGCGAGCAGCAACAACGACAATAACAGGAAAAAAATGGAAATAATACAACATTTGCAAATATATGTACAGTGGCGAGCAGATGTGGTTATATCTATACAACTAATATATTAGTTTTGGTCTGAAATTAGAACTTATTAATGTTTCAGCCGTCTATATGCCACCGAATTTTGGTTGATGCTAATCAACTCGTTCTTAAAAGGATGTTTGAAGCTCAACTACTTATTCCGAAATTATTATGAACAAAATGAGAATCAGAAATGTTCAAACAAAGTTTTAATACATACATATGTATATACGCTTGATAGAAAACTTTAATAAGTTCTATTTTTAGACCTAAAATAATATATTTCATTTGACTTTTGAGCATATAAATAATTAAGTTCATTCAAGTTTATTCAAAAACTTTTCGTTTTTGATAATTTCAAATATACAAATCGGAGTAACCAAGAAGAAAACGAAAAGTGTTGCAAGACAAAAAGATGTTTTCTGTATTAACATTTTGATGGAAAATTTCTAATTATAATTTTGTTCATGAGAATTTTTGAATAAGTGGTTGAGTTTCAAACATTCATTTAAGACCTTTTCGAGCCTACTGATGAGTTCATTAGCCCCAACGAAATGTCGGTGGCATATAGACGACCGAAAAAATCAGAAAACATTAGTAAAGTCTATTCTTAGAACCAAATATCTTACAAACATTTTAAATTCGCTAAGCTTTTTTTTTTAAATGAACCATACTTTCCTCTAATACTTTGTATGCTAGATACATAAAAGTAAAGCAATAATTTACCAGCTTTCCGTTCCAATACTGATTTTTTCTGTGCTTAGAAATTGGATAACGAAGTCATAAGTAATACGTATGATTGATTTTCTTTGAAACTAACTACATGGAAATGCGTTACGTATACGTATGATTTAGTATGCTTTTGGTTGACGTGCTGTTAGTATAGGACTGTTATAATGCGGCATTTGATAACAACTCTGATTCGAAAATTAATTGCAATAAACAGCGCAAATGCTCGCACACAGATGTCCTTTAGTAAATTCTATGCCCAGTTAAGGCCTTTTTGTATGGAACCCCAAAAATTTCTACAACTTACAGAGACGCATAGAAAACACATACAAGTCAGACAGACTTTTCAAATATATGTTAGTATACGCTAGGCCATGTTTTAAGCGCATATGCCATTTTTGTCGGATTGAATAACTGGGTGGCAGTGTGAAGCTTTGGATAATATTTATATTATAACTGACACATAATGGAATTTCTTAAAATTTTATTTAAAGAGTAACATGGGAACAATAAAACATAATAATAAATAAAGTGTTGATTTTTATCGAAGTAGAGGTAACAAACTTTGCCAGTATCAGCCTCTTAATCAATCTTCATAAGAGAGAAAGAAGGAGACGAAAAAGAAAGTAACAAATTGAAATCAACCCTTTTAAAAGCATAATAACGATGAAACATTTTTATTGTTTTGTCTTACTTATCAGTTTATTGAAGGTTATTTTGATTTATTTGAATTTTAATCTAATTTATTTGGGCATGAAAATTTATTTATATTACGCAATCAAAATTTTATAAAATAAGTGTTTAAAAATACAAGTAACACATTTTGCTGATGCTAATTTGTGTCATTTAGCGCCAATCGTGCCAATTTGACCAGCCATTTTAAACTTGCCCTGTTAATTAATATCAATCATAACTATAATATGCAACAGTCCTTTTTATATTTATAGAGCTTGCGTCTTTAGGCAATAGAAAAATAAGAACCAAAACAAAAATTTCAATCTACAACTTGGTCGATTTTCCATGATTACTTCTCTTACTTTATTAAACAATTTATACTGAAACTTATAATGTGTTTTGTTTTATGCCTTAAATATATATCCATATTTGTTTGCCACTGTACAAGAATTGAAAGCCACACAAAAATTTAAAGGAAATAAAAAAAAAATATCAAACTGAAAACAAAATGGGAATCAACCATTTACAAAGAGTTTCTAAGAAAGAAAAATAGAAAAAGAAGCCCTGCAAAATTCTTTACCGGCTGACATTAACATTAGTTGGCTTTATGAAATGATCGCATTTGTCAAATCACAATGGCACCATATTGCGCGCAATTCCAAAGCTTCTCTTTTACATTTAAACTGTCGCTTTTTTCATGATTTTTTTTTCTTTTTTTGGTTCATCTGCCAGTGTTTATGCACATCATTTCATCTCTGTTGGTTGTTTTCATTTTTTTTTGCTTTGTTTTTTCTTGTAACCTGTCATTTAACTGCAGCAACAAGACAAGTAATATAAAGGAAAAAAAAAAAAATATTTTACACATAGAAAATGCACTGTGGGAAAATTTTTGTTAGCAGTTTTTTATATATTTTTAATATTTTCTATATTCAAGATTTGTTTGAGCATTTTTGATTCTCATTCTGTTCATGGGAACTATGAAATAAGCAGTGCAGTTTCGAATACGAGGTCTGATCAGAAAGTAAGCGTTATTTTAAATTTTTTCAAAAACTATTGATTTATCAATAACTATCTTGACCCCTTCAAAGTAACCCCCCTCAGATATAATACACTTATGCCAGCACTTTTTCCAATCCTCGAAACACTTCTGAAACGCTCTTTTTTGCTATCGCCAACAGCTCCTGTTTTGATTCTTTTATCTGCTTAATCGTAGCAAAACGCTTTCCTTTCATCGGTGTCTTCAGTTTTGGGAAGAGGAAAAAGTCAGCGGAGGACAAGTCCGGTTTTGTTTTTGGCCAAAAACTCGCGCACAAGCACCGATGTGTGAGCTGATGCAGAGTAGTTTTTGCCACTACTCTGTGCGTTTCTGACAAATTGCTTCGCACAAACGGCTCTAAACTTCTAAACTGTCCTTATTGACAGTACGACCTCGTGGCAAAAACTCGTGATGCACCACTTGATGTGCTTTTTTCGGTCTTGGCTCTTCTTCTCTTCTCTTCATTTTTGAATATTCAGCAACTTTCAAAAATACAAATCCTAGCAACCGATGATAACTCGTTGTATAGAAGTGGTTAAAAAAAGTTAAACTGTTGCAAGATGAAAAAAAAAATGTTTTCTATATTAAAAGTTTGTTTGAACATTTCTGGCTCTCATTTTGTTCACGGAAATTATGAAATACGTAATTTAGCTTCAACCATTCTTTTAAGAACTTTTCGAGTTTACTGACGAGTTGATTAACATCAACGAAATGTCAGCAGCATATAGACGGCTGGAAAAGACAGAAAACATTAATAAAGTATATTTTTAGACCTAAAAGAAAATTTGCTTATTCCTTAGTTAGTTTTGAGCTTGAGGTCCTTGTTTATTTTTTATTTTCGATATTTTGTTTTCCTCTTAAAAATTTCTGCAGCAAACAATGTTTACCTGAATTTTTTTTCCAACTTTATTGCTTATTTGAGGGGCCAAATACTATGAAAATAAAATTAGTCTTCATATATTAAAATCGATAAGTAAACACCAATTTTTGTTTCAGATAAAGCAGACATGCTGAACGAAGAATGCTTGCATGTGTATGTGGGTGTGTCTTTGTTCGATTTGGTTTTTTAAAAAAAATTTAATATAAAGCTATCTTTAAACTGTGACAATAACAGTTTTCATTAAATCCATTTTATCTGATATCAGGGAGAAAGAAGTGATAAAAACCGTTCCTTTTGCTTGTTAAAATTTAAAATTTTTGATTTTTTAAAAACTAATAAAAAATAGAAAATTTTATTTATTATTAATTTTATTTTAAAATTTTATTATTAATTCATTAAGCTATGTATAAAAAAAACAAAATTAGTCTCTACTGATTTAAATCGATGGGTAAAATAGATGGGTAACGTAAGAACTTTATTCCAAATAAAGCAAAAGCAGCTGAACATATTAAGAAAAACAATATGCGTTTGTGTGTATGAGAAATATGTATATCGCATAGACACGTTATACTTTCCCTTAGATATTTAAGTAATGCTGCTATATTTAAAAACTGAAATAATTATGATTTTTATTATGGAACTATAGTTTATCAAAAAATATGAAGCGGTTTTTTTTTGGTTTTTGTGTAGTATTATGTAGGTCTCTCATTAAAAGTAAGAACATTCTCTTAGTTTTATTTTGTTTTGTGCCACTGTGCTTGCTTTAACGCATTTCTTCGCCATTATATTACTGAGAAATATCAAGTTGCTGTTGGTTTTCCCATTTTTTATTTTTCCTTTGAATATTTTTGCCTCTAAGTGGCATTCTTTGTTGTATATTTTTTCAAGCAGCGATGGGGGATACGAGTAACGATATTGTTCCGTTAGTTATAGATTGAAATATATGACTTTATGTAAAGAATGTTTGTGTATAGAATGTACACGCATATATACATTGATATTGGATTTTTCAAAACTTCCTAGATGCAAAATTGCTATAATCTAGGTATTTTGTTGAAAGAGAATAGTTTTGTCGCTCTTTTAGTTCAGCTCAAAAGCAAATAAGTATCTAATATATATAGCCATATATATAACACTGGATAATTTGTATGGACGAAAACGTGTAGATATGGGGTCATAGATTTTTCGATAGCTTTTGGTATGTGAAAAAAAGTTTAATTTTTATTTTTTTTACTTTTATATGGCAGCTCAAGATAATTGGACGTTGGTTTTGCATTTGACTTCTCTATGATTATCTTATATATTTACATATATTTTCTTTATTTTTATATAGATTTTTTTTTCAGCCTCATTAAAAAGCATTAAAACTCTTATTAAAAAGCATTAAAACTTTTCATGGAAATAACACGGGTGCGTATGATTGATATTAATTTTTAAGTCATCCGCATTTTGCACAAGACATTCGTGGTCAAACGAGTCAATGACTTACTATGCTGTGGGCAGTGTTGGGCAAAATACATGCTCTAATGTATTTAAAATACAAAATATAAATACTTTTTTCCATATATTTAAAATACAAAATACACAATACTGCATTCCAAAAGCATGTATTTGAAATACAAAATACAGTGTAACAAAAATATGTATTTAAAATACCAACTACAAAATACTTTTAATCAAAAAATTTTTTATTTTCTTTCATAAACACCAGTTTTTCAAAAGTGATATCAGACAAACAATCTATTGATGGCGAATAAAGAAACCCAGCTAAAGACAAAATCTCAATGATTGCTTATTAGAAATAGATATTTTATTGAAAGACATATAACGGAATTAAGACAAAAGTGACAATTAAAAAACGTTTTACCAAATGCTATATATGTATGTAACTATACATATATAGTCTATCCAAGTCAACAATTTGTTTGATATTTTTTTCTCTTGTTCTACATTGAAATGTCGAACGCTGTTTTTCTTTGTATTTTATTTTTTCATTATTTAACTTTCTGCCATCTTGACGACTTTCTCAATGTATGTGCATTCAGTTGCGTTTTCTTCTTACTGGTACTTTGGTAATTAAATTGTGGTATTGCTAGTTTTTGGAAATAAGACAGTAGCAAAATTTTCGATTTTAGTTGATGTATGAATGGAATAATTTTTAGCGTATATATTTTAACATAAATTTAAAATGTATTTTGAAAAATGTATTTTGAGAGCACGAGTATTTGAAATACAAAATACAAATACATTCGTGAGACGTATTTAAAATACAAATACAAAATACGTATTTGTATTTTAAATACGTATTTCAAATACATGTATTTCATGTGGGTTTGTTGTTGATTTTGTTTTATTTTTAATCGAAAGCTAATTTGATGTAGAATGCGTCGATTAGGTCCCTAGAATGATATTTTCTTACACATTGTTTAGTCTGCGACATGTTACTTGCAAATTATGTAAATAAAGTCCAAAAACTGTAAATAAATTTTGTTTGATTTTTCATTAATGGTTACTGATGAGTCAACCGCCAACGCAATATATATATATATATATATATATATATATATATATATATATATATATATATATATATATATATATATATATATATATATATATATATATATATAATTGTAAAATTGGGAAGGTCTTCTCTACGAAGGCCCTGCTTTCTATATATGTATACGTTACTACTTTAGTGACAAAATTTTAATGTTTGCGTGAGTGTGTTTTTGTCACTCTGTTGGTTTCTCTGATGACAACATTTTAACTGGTTGTCTGATAATTTGTGCGACCAAGGTTAGGTGAGAATGTGCTCGTTAAGATGAAAAATGTAAAAATAGTAAGGATAACATTTTATCATCGTTATTTTATTTTTGTTTTTCATTTCTTTTTTTTTTTTTTTTTTTGTTATGGCAAGAGGATAGCTGTAACTAAAGAAAGCACAAAAATAGAATGATTTTTATAAAATATGTGCTCAATCAATGAAGGAGTATTTGATGTTGAACTTTGGTAGTGCTGAGTGATGTAAAACTAAAATTTAATATTGCTACTTGAAATGTAACATGTTTCTTGCATTACGTTTGTAATTATATTGTTATTTCTGTTAGTGATAATCATCGTTACCAACCAACATAATTGTGGTATTGAAATGTCATTAAAAACCTTTAGGAACTGTAACAAAAACAGTAACTAAATATTTGGTAAGCATATGGAAAAAATATTGCTGAAAAAATATTGCTGAAACAGCAGCAGTTTTTGACTTATACATTGTAGCAGAAGAAAAAAAAAAAAAGATTTTTGATCGCTTCTGCAACTTTTTCAATCGATTTTTCTCTATTTTTAATTAGCGCATTGTTAATAGGATATTATCTTAAAATAAATTCCGCCAATTACGAGACTGGCCGTACTCAGCAGGCAAAAGAGTGCTCGGACTTCAGTTTCTACATTTTTGTTGTTTATAGTACAGTGGGCCAAAAGAAATAACCCTATTGAAAGTTACTCTTAGTTTTGCAAATCTGTTTATTATTTGCGGAAATTTATTTATGGAATACAAATGAACAAGCCATGGAGCGGCAAGCTCCCCAAGAATGCAGATTATTCGTGTCTATAGAAAGTGGACAGATTTTCGATTGAGCAGCTGAACATGAACAAGCAAAACTATCAATTATGAGGCACTAAAAATTCATAAATGTTGCAACCACTCAAAATGATTGCATCGTGCGCTGTTCACATTGGATGAGTTTCCTGGTCATTTTTTCGTGAATACCAGTGGTCAAACGACAACACCTTATAGGGCCATGTTAACCAAGTTTTTTCTGGCGTAATCAACAAAATGAGGTATGGAGGACATGTGGCTCCAACAAGACGAAGCAACAGCATGCATTGCGCAAGCCACAACTGATATTCTAAATTTTGGTTTTATGTTATTGCTGGTCAAAAAAAAAAAAAACATTTCATGTGAAGTAGTTTTGACAGTTGATTGCACTGTTTCACAGAACCAGTAACGAAAAAGTTATGTAACGATGAAAAAATCCAGTTTCGTTACGGTGTTGTTTCCGTATGAAAACGCTGTGACGTATGTTTTTATTTTTTCACGAAACGCCAATCAGAACTGCTATGAAAACGTGCAAAAAACTTTTCATTTCACCGTTTCACAGCACTAGAATTGACTCCGTGGAATAGTAAAAAGTGTCATTCATATTTCTTTTTGAAGTCCCTGCCGGTGTAAGGGAATTTATATAAGAAATTAACAACATGAAAATTTTTTTACACACAATTCTTATGGTTACGTAAATTTCCTCTAGACCTCCGTGCCGGCCTTTAACCTTAAATTTGCTGCTCAAGCTAATCACGTGCTCTGAATTGCATTTATCCTCTACTCCGCCAGTGTTATAACCTTGTCTTGACCGCTTCAACTTTTAGCAACATTCTCGTAACTTTGTCAAAAGCCAAAACACTTTTAATAGCGGCATAAATAGCAAAAGTGTTTTATTTAATAACGTTTTCTTATCAACAAATTTCTTTTGTTCGTTTTGTATTTTTTTCGGATCTTTTACGAGCATTATGTTTAACAACTCAAATGTTGCATGCAGCAAACATGCCTTCAAATTCCAACAATGAAATTAACAAATTTCGTAAGAAACTTTTTTAACTTTTCTCCACTCACTAAACTTTAGCACAAAATTACTTTTGACTGCAATTTACCTTAAAATAAATGATTCTTTTGTTCATCTGATGCTGATGCTGGTGATGATGATAAAATGATAGTGAATGCACTGCATCTAACATCACACACACACACAGCTTTTGTCTGGATATTCTTTGGTAGCATGAGAGTTAAGTGCCTCGAGGGTATCAGATGACACGAGTAGTAGTGAGTAATTGTAGATTTTATTGATTCATTGTTGCGAATTTGATGATGTTTTTGTTCAGCGAGCAACAACAGCAACACTGTTAACTGGGAGTGTTTTTCGTTAATTTGTTAGAATGAGTTTGAGAGCAGTAACAGCAAAGTTTCTGCCCTTAAGCTTTTTCTTTTATTAATTTTCATTATTTTTTGAAGCTCTCAGCATAGTTCTGAAAAATTTTTCCCCCGCTACATCTGCCCAACCTTTAAACTTATTCTTTAGAGTAGAAAATTTGAACAATTTGTTCAAATTCAAAATGACTTCCATCTAAAAAGGGTAAATTTGTCCTTTCTCATTTTATACAAATTAGATTCACCTGACTTTTTACAAATCTGGGTTTAAAGATTTTTTTTTGTTTCTTCTCAAAATTTTGTTGCAATATACAAATACACGCACATGCATCGTTTTAAGGGTAAACAGTTTTTTGTTTGATTTATTTTCTGTATTATATGCTGGCGTTATTTATATTTATGCTAATGTTGTTGACAGCTGACATTATTGTTTTGTTGCTGCTATTTTGTTTTGACCTCAAACATAAAAAACGGCATGTTGCTTATTGTGAAAATATGCCCTGTAGAAAAGCTATTTATATATAAAATGGTTTTTGTAACGAATTAGTGCCAGGTAGAGCGAGCTCTGCTCGGAATTTTGAAATTAGCATTACGAGAAAAATTTTGCGGCGGCAACTTCGCGCCATTATTATCATGTTTTTTTTTCTACTTAATTTCTGTTTTTAAAAATAGAAAAATATGGCTATTTGGTAGCGTTTTTATGAACATTTTCTTAATTCTTATTTCTTGCATTGTTCAAGTTTTAGAGATCAGTAGAAAATGCACCATTTGAAAAGAGATCAACTATATAAATGTAAATACCAAGAGTGTTGCTAAAGCCCGTATGACATTTCATTTTTCTTTCATTAATTGGTATAGAATTGATAGAAAGAAACAGCAAATGCTAGAAAGAACCAAATATACAAAACGTAAACAAAACTGGCATCTTTTTTATAAGTGTTGTATTCTTTTTATTTCAAGAAAGCGCTAGGAAATAAAAATGTTCCAAAAAAGAAGAGTTAAATCGCAAAAATTGTCCATAAACCGCTGACACAGCAACATTCAAGTTTGAAATGTCAATTTTAAGTTGAAAAATTTTAAATTTTTTTTTGACATAGGCTGACATCGTTTGACATCGGGTCAAACGATAACATTTTTAATTATTGGTGGAGAAGCTTGCAATTTTGAGAACAAAACGACACAAATTTCAAGAAAGATGTTTTCCATATCGATTGACCATACGATGCGAACACCAGATTTCTTTTGCACAGCAATTAATATGAATTTATTTATAATTAATTAAAAATTATAACAAAATACTTACATGTTTCGCTTATTTTTTTAGGTTAAATTTGTTTTACATACATTTATATTAAATTACATTTTCATGATCAAGTTCTACCCTTAGTTTTGTCACTTTTAAATCAATATTAATTAAGTAAAGAAAAGTAAAATTTTTATAGCTAGGTGGACAACCGGCTGTTTCTGGGTAGCAAACACCCTTCATCAGCACCCTATCAATGAACTTCGGACGTGTCAAATTTCACAATTTTGGCACAGTCGCTTTAACCACGCGACATTCAAAGCTCACACAAATTTTATTTTCTACTTTTTATACTTAATCAACATCAACCAAAGCAATTATATTTTTTTGTAGTCTGTTTTTTGCATTTAGATCTGCACCTACATCCATCCAAAGTCCAGCTCACACAACTACTGAAGCCAGCTGACCATTCACAACGTCGCAGATACTTGGAATGGGTGCTTGAAGAACAGGGCGTTGGGCGGCGATATTTCGAACAACATTTTCTTCAGCGATGAAGAACATTTCACACTCGGTGGTATGTTAATAAACAAAATTGTCATACTTGGGGCTCTGTGAATCCTCGAGTAATTGAAGTGAGGCCATTACAGTAGAAAAAGCCACTGTTTGGTGCACTCTTTGCAATATGTGTCAAAAAGTGGTAGAAAATTAACTCAAAATAATCAATGATTGCAACACTTCGCTTGGAGGTCATTTAAATGATTTAGTGCTTCACACATGATGTTAGCGTTCAAACTTTATAATAAAAAAAATATCACAAAAAAAAATATGTTATATGTGTTCTATTTACGTTTACTTTTGAAACCGCAAAATGGAAACCGTTAGATGATCTTAAGAAAATTTCAAATTCCGACCGGGATTTGAAAATTAATATTTTGCCACTGACACGGCACTGGATATTTGCCCGCATTTGTGCACACACACATACACACATTCACGCATACACACACCCACACCCATCCTTAAATGTGTACATGCTTTTATATGCGTGTTTTGGAAAATCTCTTTGTTTTCCAACAACAAGAAAAATTGTTAATAAAACATAATGAAGATTTAAGACCTAATGGTAAATGAAGTATTATTTTAATGTCTGCTTATAACAGAGTATGAGTGAGTACACAAGCTGTTGTGTATGTTGGAAGCAAAATTTATAAATGTTTGCTGTTATTTAAAGACTTGTTTTGCCAATGGTTTTCATAAGTACATGGGTGTGGGCTTGGCTTTTAGTTGCTCCAATAGTTGTTTCTAGAGAATTGTCTTTCTACTTTTAGTTAAGGTTATTAATATATAGAAATAAATTTGTTTATTGTACATTTTTCTTTTACGTTCTTGCCAATTTTTCTTGCGGCATATGTGCAGCAGCTCGTTGTGGCATACAACTCCGGCTAGAATTTGCTATTTGAATTCTTATTTTCTCAATTAAATGGACATACATACATGTGTGCGTCCTTAACAGATATTTCCATTTATTTAAACACAAACTTGCAGCCGGCTGGGCTGTAATTTATAGACAGCTGTTAAGTGGGCATATTTATTACCACAATAATGTTAGATGATCGATAATATGTTGGAAAAGCAGGAAAATTATTAAACATTTTATGTAAGCGTACATTAAGTAAACGTCAGGTTTGGTATAAAATCATTGTTAAGTTAATTTATGTAGACAGTTTGAGGGAGGACAAATATATGTATTATTGTCCAACTCACGTAGATCCATTAACGATTGTTCGTTTGTGTTTGCATCAAAAAAAGAAGGGACGGCTGAAGAAGCACGGGGCTATGAGATGGAAAAAAGATGATATTGGGAAAAGAAACATTTTTATAGTTAAACAAAAGGTAGGAGAAGAATATTGCTGTCTCATCCAGTCATTTTTTGCTCGACATTGTTGACATTTTTGGAAGAGGACTTAAGTTTCCCTGGATTTATGAAGATCATTGGATTTATGAAGATGGGTCATCAAATCAATCAGCAATTTCATAAAATCATTGTATTCGTTCATTGAGTTCTCAATTCTCATTTGATTTGTAAAGAAATTTGAATATATAGTAGCATATTTTACCATTTCGCAAAGGTTTTGAAGGCGAGTAAAAACAGCATTTTTGTTGGAATATCTGTTATTAAAATTATCCTTAACCTTAATAATATACGTCACAAAATTTATGTTCTATTTTCATGGGATTAGTGAACGAGTTCCTATATGTAACGAATCGTTTCATTCAGCTAGTGACCTTTTGTCATTAAACCAATAAAATACTTTATTAGCTTAATAACTAAAATTCATATATTTAACGAAATGATCATTAATATAAATTTAATGATTCAGAATTCATTGATTCAATGAACCTCAGCGTTGGTTGAAATATAACGCATTTTTTCATTGAACTTATTGGACTTATGCACAAAATTCTTTATGTGTCCCTTAAAACAAAGTACATATCTAAATTTGCACAAATCAATAGCGTGTAGGCATGAATAACACTTGAAATTGACTTTATTTGTTATCTTTTCCCAAGTACCCAGAGAATTTCATTCTACAAACTTAATATTTTAGCTTAATAGTTCGAGCTTGAGGTCACTTGTTTTGTTTTTTAAATGCTTATTAAATTTAATATTTTGATTACAAACAGTTAAAAAATGTTTTCTATTGTTAAAACTGCTATTGACTACTGTTTTTCGTTTAATTTTGTCTAAATGTGTCTCTAAAATAGTTTATTCTATTCCCTTTAAATTGTTTTTTTTTAATTTTTCCAAAAACTTTTTTTTTTATTTAATAATAAATAAATTATATGTAATTTTGTGGGCATTTTGAAAAAAAGATTTCGAATGATCACTTTGCGGAGGTGGTAACGCAGATTTAAAAAATAAATCACACGTACACGAATGTTTACATCAGTTTTTTTCATTTTGCCCTTAAGAAAATGATAGAAACCCATCTGCAATATCGGTTATATGATCAAAATGATCGACACTGTTATTGCTGGGAAAAATTATGATGTTTGCGTCTTTTGTTGTATGTCTACAGCGAATTATTATAAACGACGCCCACACAATTAAACGTGGGTGACGACTTTTTTGCACATATGCTGGACATTTAAGACTCTTATTGCATCCTTCTAAGGTCCTGACTAGCTTAGTGTTATGTTTATGGACATTATGGGGGTATTTAAACGACTCCACCCTTTAGTTAAAGCAGCCTTTGCATCTAGCATTCGAAAGTGATAGATGCGTGCTCTTCTGTTTTGAGCCCACCGTTTGTGGTTCTCTGTTTGTAAAAAGCCAATGAGGAAATATTTAACAACAAAAACGTTGTATCTGTTAGTTTTTTTGTTGTTTCTTATTCCGGAAAATACTCACGCATTTAAGGTCCATAATACACATCGTAAACAATGTGAATAATGCGTCAAGAAATAATGATCAACCAACTTGTCTAACAGAACAAAAGAACAACAACATTTTTTTGTAAAGCCCATGTGTGTGTGTGTGTGTCAGCGTGTTGGTGAGTGTTTTTCTCATGTTTGGTATGGGGGGACACTAGAGAATGTGTTGTTCGTTTCTCTGCCAGTGTATGTAAGACAGCCAGTCCAGTGCATGGGGTAATAAAAATTTATTGTTTTCTTGGCCGTATGTCATGACTTTGATTGCACTTCAAGGCTTTATTAAGTGTGAAAATTATTTTACTTTTTTTTACTTGTTTATGTTTTTTTCCCCTGCTGCTTTTGTTTTTACACATAAAAAACATCTCACAGCAGTTTTTTCACTTTTAGTTTTTCTATTGTCAAAGCTTTTATAAAAGACTTATTTTTTATTTGCATTTCTATAAGCAAAATGATTTAACTTTATAATAAAGTGTTGAGGTATTTCTGTTATTATTCTCTATTAGTTGTGGCGAACTGCAGTTATGGTAGTAATTGACTTTCGGTAGGGTGAAATATGCATGTATAGATAATTGATTTCCAACTTGTTGAATTGCATACTGTTCATAATACAAAATATTTTTAACAAACATTCTGATATCCATGAATTGCATTTACAACCTTTAACCTTAAGTACTTTTTTTCATGTTATACATCTTGAAGATACACTCTACATATTTGAATTTATTTATGTATCTGAAACAATGTACATGCTAATAGCCAATTTAAACTTAAAATAGTTTTTACCATTCTGTAATTGAAAGAATGTAACTGCATATTGTGAATTATGCTTTTCATTGACAATTTGAATATGTAGTCACTTAAAATCTCCAAAATGGAATAATATGTCGTGTAATAAGATTATTAAAAAAAGCCCAAAGGCACTATCAATTCCACTGGCCAATGGTGAACATCTCTTTTTCTAATAAAACTTGTATAATTTAAATATCAATCTTCTAAATTTCTCATTTCATTAACCCCTATTTATAAATTTTCATAACATCGAGACTCGAAAAACCTAAAAAGATTGTTTGAAACCCAACTCTCATTCCAAAATTCTCATGAAGAAAATCAGAATCAGAAATGTTTAGCCAAACCATTTTTTCTCTATTAAAAGTTTGTTTGAACATTTCTGATTCTTATTTTGTTCATGAGAATTTTGGAATGAGTAGTTGGGTTTCAAACAATCTTTTTAGATTTTTTGAGTCTACTGATGACTTGATTAGCATCAACGAAATCTTGGCGGTGGCATAAATACAGAAAACTCTAAGGTCTAGTTTTAGACCTAAAGTAATAAAAAATATTTTGTTTGCTACAATCTAATGTAGCGTTATAGACAACATAATATTGTTGTCGCAACCTTGATGTGAAATGCTTTTTTTTTTGGGGGGGGGGGGTTTCTAATTTTTTATATACATTTTTTCCAAACAGAAATTTTATAATTGTAATTTAATTTAACCATCTTCTTTCCTAATATTATATATTTTTTTACTTCAGTTGAAGGCAAACCTAGTATTGGCATGCACTTATGTTACGGTAAGTCAAAAGCCTAAGAGAAAGAATTTTCATTCGATTCGATTTTTTATGTGGTCACCCCATCCACACTTTGCACTCAAAATAATTGAAATTCTTTTTTATACCACGAAGTTAAAAAGCAGTTTGATTACACTGAAGAATTTTGTCGTGTTGAGTGAAATATGTTGTTCGTTCCACTTGTATTCCCAGTATAAAACTGATTTCATTTAACTTGTTTGGAAACAAACAGTTTCCAACATAATGTTGCCCATAATAAAAATTCCTTAGAAAATTGAAAAAGAAAACGTAGAGGTATGTACGTATGTGTGTACATAATTTAATCAAATTTCTTCACATGGCACAAAACCATTTTTTATGGAACACAAAAATGAAAAAAAAAAAAACGTTTTGAACCATGAATTGATAAATTTGTTGATTGCGAAAAGTTGATCGATTTAGCAGAAACAGTTTTTTTGTTCATTCCTCAGCAGCCTGTTTTGTAAATTTTATGAAAAATTATTTTTGTTCTGTTCTATTTCACACAAAATAATATTTCTCATTATTTTCTTTTCTTTAGGGACTGTGGCGGAAAGAGGAAACAGTAAAAAGTTTAAAGACGCATTTAATAAATTTACCATGATTTGCTTTATTAAAAATAAGGTAAAGAGTTTTTTTCCTGAAATGATTAGCATTTTAAAAACATTAAAAAGGTGCGGACAAAGAAGTACAGAAATCACAACAACTAATTGGACGAACTGCTGCCAATTCTGAGGAAAAACTACAGAGTTTTACATTAGCATGCCATTGGAAAGAAGTGTTCCGTTTTTGACCATACTTCACTAAATAATAAACATCTTGTTTTCAAAAATAATATAAGATAATTATATTTCTCCCTAAAGCTGCAGTAAAAAGTAGTAAAAAGTATTTCTCTGTATTTTAATATTACATCCAAAAGGTTGTCATAGAGTTATAAATCATAGAATAATAGAATGAAAAAATAAGACTGCTAGAAACATTCCCGTCATGGCTTATAGGCTTCTTACACTTACTCACATCTTTCATCTTTCATCATTTTGGCAAGATGTTAACATCTTCCTATACAAATTCTATATGAAAAAAACTCAACATCTTTACAAGATGTTCATTTCTCATTTTGCTGTATTCAACATCTTTCGATTATTTGAATGTCATTACTAAAAAGAAGTTAAAAAAAAAATGATAAAGATTCATACCATCACTAGAAAATATACAAGTGTCAAAAATTTTTACAATGAGCGTGAACGAATAATGTAAGTACATTTTAATTAAATTAAACATAATATAATATATATATATATATATATATATATATATATATATATATATATATATATATATATATATATATATATATATATATATATATATATATATATATATATATATATATATATATATATATATATATATATATATATATATATATATATATATATATATATATATATATATATATATATATACATATATATATATATATATATATATAGTAATACAATACTTTTATTTATAGTATAAAAGAATAAAATACTTCGTGTTGTGTAATGTTTTTTTGTTTGCTCAAACACGTGAAATAATATTTGACAGATGAAAGATGTTGAAAATGTAATGTAAACAGCTTTTTTCAATTTTCAACATCTTCAATACGCATCTCAAAGATGTGAGTAAATGTAAATCCGCTATTAGTGTGATATTTGAAATATGAATTAATTGATGAAAAATTTAAAACAATTATAAATTTTTGTGATCAAGTTGTCAAAAATAAGTGAAATTAGTTGCCAACTTGTGCGAAAATCTCCTCTTCGATGGTCTGATGGTAAAAATTCGTAAAAAACACAAACAAAAAGTTAACCTTCCTTGACTCTCTTTGGATTACATGTAACGCCCTTGATTTCAACATGAAAGTCAACATCAATAATGTTATGCAACGAGATTAAAATCAGATTTTAAAAATGTTGAACAGTTGCTTAAAAAACTTTTATAATAAAACATTTTAGGTTTGCAAAATTTAGCGAATTTTTGCAGTTCGGCAAATTTTAAGTCTCTATATCTTATGCTAGGAGCACAACTGAGACGAATGACGAATTTCGGCCAACGCGACGAATACGCTGGTTAAAATTCGCTGTGTAAATTCGTCGCATGAAGCACAATAACGACGAAAAACCAAAATATCTGTTATAATTGATAAAGTTGTTTATTGTTTGTTCAAAGATAAAAAAATTAAATGTGTTAAAGAATTTCAAATTTTGTAAAAATAATTAAAATAAAGAACATCATTTTTCACTACGGCAAAAGCCTTGAAGTTTAACATTTTCAATTATAGTTTTACTTGTATCCATTTTCTCAGTTTTTAATTTTATCTTATTACAGATTTGTACAGTTTATTGTACGAGGATACCCTCTATTTTCTAGCTTTTCGTTGTCTTTAGTATTTGTTGTTGTATACGCGGGGTAACTACATGCTCTGTGAAAATTTCAATTCTCTATATCCTACGGTTCAAGAGTTACGGCTAATTTTTACTTTACGTTTTAAAGGGACACCTGGTAGTCTAAGAGTTGTTGTTGTTTTTAGCATTTGTTGCTAGAGAGCATCTGTAAGTACATACACTGTGCGAATTTCAGCTCTCTATCTTTTACGGTTAGAGAGTTATAGATAATTGAAACTTTTCATTGCATGGGGACACCTGGTTGTTTTTGACTTGTTGTTGTTTTTAGTATTTGTGTTATAGAGCATCTGTAAGTACATACACTGTGCGAATTTCAGCTCTCTATCTTTTACTGTTCGAGAGTTATAGCTAATTGTTACTTTTCGTTGCATGGGGACACCTTGTAGTTTTTGACGTGCTCTTGTTTTTAGTACGTGCTGTTATAGCGGCAAGGTACAACAACATCCTGTGAAAATTTCAGCTCTCTAGCTCTTACCGTTTCGGAGAATGGACGCTGTAACGGACGGACGGACAGACATAGAAGTCTCGGTAACAGGGTTCCGTTTCACTCTGATGAGTGCGGAACCCTAAAAAATAGCATCAGCAGCTGTTTATTATCATTTGCTGAGACATAAGATATTAAAAAATTTCGTAGCACATGTAAATATCTACTGTTTGCTTCATTTCAATTACGTACTTGTTGTAAAATATTTCCTACTTAAAAGTTTGTTTTCCACAACACATTTCTGATGAACAACACATAATTGTAGCCTTGACAATATTATCCAATAACAAACATGACCTCTTGATGCTCATTAGCAGAAACAATAATTCCATAATAAAGCAATTAGTTCTTAATTTTTTCTTCATTTCCTTATTTAAAAATATTTACTTAAAATTATCTTCAACTTAATAATAATTTCCTCGTTCTTTTTGCATGCTATTTTTAAATTTCTTTGTTGCGGATAAATTTTTTTGTTATTAATTTTTTGCGTCTTGTTGAAAATTCTATTTATTTCGCATTTTACCGGTGAGGAATCTGTAAACTTTTATTTATTTATTTTATGGTTTTAATTTGTATATTAAAAGTAGCAGTTTAACTGTGAGGAAGAAATTCGTGTTCAACAAATTCCGATTTACTGATTTGTTGTCATCTAATAACACTGTGCAACAAATGCAAACTTGTTGAAAAAGAAAAAAAAAAACTGAAGCGGGTAGTCTTGCACTCTACTCCTCTAGAGAGGTATGGTGGGACCAGTTGCGGGAGTGGGGAAAAATTCCAAAACTATTTTTGTATGGGAGCCTTTCTTAGGAGAAGAAAGGGAGAATTGATTTGTTTCGAGAAAATGTTGAGAAGAAAAAACTCCTCCAGAGTCACAGTGGGACTAGTTAGAGCAGTGAGGAGAAATTTCCAAAACTAACTACTTTTGTATGGGAGTAACTAGGGAAGATATAGCATTGTTTGACTGCTAGAAAATGCTGAGATGCTAATCATGCATTCTACTTGTCTAGAGACACAGTTGAGCTAGTTACGACAATAGGGAGAAAATTTATAAAAATTTTATTTTCGCATGGTAGCTCTCATAATGAGTAATGGCATGAGAAAAGTTTATTCGAAAATATGCTGAAAACGAAAAAAAAACGTCAGGGTTCTGACAGCGATAAATGTACAAACACAAATTACGTGTAAAAAAGTAACTATTAACGATTAACAAACTAACAAGCTCGGTGTGAAAACCGCTATTAACATTTTTTTTTTAAATAAATTTAGCTGTCAGAACCCGGACTTTTTTTTTTTTTTGGGGATAAAATATTTGTTTTTATTCGTTCCCGTGATTTTGTGCATTTTGGTCTCTGATGGGGAGATATTATAGTTTACTCTCATTTTATCGAACTTGGCCCAGAAAGAAACAGAGCTATTGTATTCTACGACTTCAAGTCGTTTTACAAAAAAAAAAAAATTTTTTTTACTGAAAATTTTAATTTCATCGAACTTCTGTATTGTAAGACATTTATATTAAATTACTTTTTCAGCCTTAAGTTCAAATCTTGGTTTGTCACCATTTTAATTAATATCAATTAAGTAAAATTTAATAGCTTTTAATATATTAAAAAATATATAAAAGTATGAATGAAAATTGCTATTGTAGTGGTTGTCAATCTTTTTGTTTTAGGCGACGACATTCACTAATATTTCTATTTGTAAGTGTTGTTGATTTTTCCTACGGACCTCCTCATTATTTATTCAATGTCTGAAGTTGTAGCAGAGGTTCGCTGATTGGGATTGTACATATGTAACTAGCGTGATTTTTCTAAAATCTCATTTTCACGACAAGCACTCATCTCCAGAATCGTCCAAAGGAAGCAATAACATAAGATCACTGCTTTGGTATACTTAACCAAAGCAAGACATGGGAAAAGACAAACCCCTCCAATCAACCCAACGTAATCTAATTGGCCGACCTGATTTTCGAAGAAACGAAACCCGATGATGATGTCAAGCCATTAGCCGCATCTAACAGTAACCCATTGTGGATTCGTATTTCAACAATCACTTGTGGACTCTGATTTGCCCCAGTATGACAATTTTGCTGGGATGAAAGTATGCTGACAAAAAAAAAATCTCATAAACACGACATGCATTTTGATTTGCATCCACATTTTCATTAGAGCCATCAACATTTTTAGTAGAATGTTCTATTCTGCTGCTCTCCATTGCTAAATTTGTCAAACACTGAAACAAAGAATTGCCAAGTTGGACAAAAAGTTTAATGTTAAGGTATAACTCACAATTAACATCTTGCATTATGACTACCTTTTTAAATCGAGGCATTCCCACCCGTTGCACTGTGTAATTTACTGCATAGTTCTCTAGTTCTTGAGAAATATTTCGTACACAAACACTTCACAGAAGTATGTTCCGAAATAAATTTTTAATAAAACTGCTTATTTAAGGGGGGGAACAAATTTCTTACAGTCCAATATGTAAATTGTCTTGCATTCTGTGTAAAATAACAAGTGTGTGTAAATAAATGTTTCGATAAAATATTTATTTTCTACAATTTTCATTTTCAATATGTGAAAACAAATTTGTTTCTGGCAAATGACATTGTTATTGCGCCCACTTTTAATATTTTCATATAGAAACATATGTACATCATTAACTGGAAGAGGTTTGCGCAGTGGCCCTGAGCGATTTAAAATGTTGGCATAATGTGCTGGTCTCATATTGTTGAGTACCAACAATAATTTACAGTGAACTTGAGCGTACAAATTTTAAGCAATGAAATTATAATAAAGAGTAAATATTGAGAGCTTTTTTGGAATTATGAGATTAGAAACAATTTATGAAACAGCAGTGTTTTTACATATATGTATGTCGAATTCACAAAATCGTGTAGCGTGTATGCTATATCATTTATATGCTTGTGAACACCCATTGTATTCTTGTATCAATGTCTTTTGCATTTAAGCAACAAAGATAAATAATAAGACGAAAAGAGGTGACCAGATGAAAATTGTTGCTAGAAATGAAATTAAGATTAACTTTTCTTTCAAGCGAAAGCTGTCATTTTCAACAACAGTTTTGCAGACAAAAGCAAAATGTTGTGTTTATATTGCTTCTTCCCTATCTGGGCTTTTACACTTGGGACATTGAAGGGCAGATAGATAAGGTTTGTAGGCGCCGAAGTGGTGTAGTAGAGTGTATATTAACGTTTTTCTTTGCTTTTGGCATGAGGGCAAAAACTTTTACTAGGAAATATCAAAAAAGTAATTTTCGCCACGTTGTTTCTTAAACTTTTTATATTTTTGTATGGGTCGGTGTGTTCCCAAAAAATTCTGAAGAGAAAAAAATTATTGGTAGTTGGTCATACATTTGACTCTTCTACGGCCATCCTGGGACTGATTAGTGTGATGGAGGAAAATTGAGATGGAGGAGAATACATTTCAATAAGGGTGCAAGGACGGCAAATTTAGATGCATGGCCAAGACCCCAATAATTTTTCTCTTCAATATTTTTTCGAATTCACCGACTGCACACCTTCGGGAAAAATGTAAAAAATATACATTCAGACGATTCGAAAGCGATTTTTTGGATATGTCATAGAGAAGTTTTTTTTGCTTATCGAAAAATCCAGGGCACAAAATCGATATGTGCATTTTTGTTCTGTATCCATGTACTTGACCAAAATAAAATTCAACAAGGGAGTAGTGGTCACATTGTTTGGCGGCTAATGTTGGCCAATGGGACCATACCGTAGCACGTACTTAGATGTTGCGCCAGTATATAAATAATATAGTTCTAACACATAAGGTGTTATTTATTTTACACGAATAAAATCCGCAGATATGCCAGGAATACGCGTTTGAAAATATTGCGAAGTCCCCTTGAAGAAGACTTGCGGCAACTGAAAATGTTTCTCAAGCAAATGCCGTTTTTATCATAATTGTGATCGTTTTGTACGTTTGATTAAATTTAAGATATTGACTCGCCAGGTGTGCGAGCTTCAGCATTCAAAATTAACCCCCAGCGTTTGTGAATGCCTCTCAAGTCAAAAATTTGCATATCCGTGCATGCGAATATGAACAAAACACACTTTAATAATTAAAATTAATTATAAAATAACAACAAATATAGAAGATAAAAATAATAAAAAGATTTTCACCTTTAAAATCTTAAGCAAAAATTCATTTTCAAACGAAAAACGCTCGTGAGTGGACGTCTGAAGAAAAATCAAACACGACAAAAAAAAAATAAGTAACAAAATAATTTCAGTTTTTAGTGTTGCCATATAGAATGTTTTTATGTGTGTGTTTTTTTGTTGTCTGAGAAAACGAAATCGCATATAATTAAAAATAGAAAAATATGTGCGTTTTTTTAATTTTGGCGGGGGATTTTGCACTTCCAAAGCACAAGCACCAGTCCCATGAAAAGTTGGGAGACAATCGGTGTTTCAAATAAAAAGAAATCATTGAAAAGAGACATTTTTCTAACAGAGCAAAAGTTACGTGACGCGTGTTATCACTTAAACAATCAGTTGATTGGTGTTTGTGTAACGAAGACAATGTGTTTGCTAATTTTGAAAACTATTCATAAATCGTTTCTATGCGAAATAAATTTTTGAATTGAAAGAAAATATAAAAATAGAAAACACAAGTGAAAATTATAAAAATAAATTTAGTGAATTTGCGAGAAAAAAAATCGAAAAAATATAATTATTTCAAATACAATAATTTTCAATAATTTAGACTAATTTTCAGAAATTATATTTTCTTTTTAGCTGCTAGTGAAAAAAAATCTTTGAATTCTGGCAAAATAAATAAGAAAACACTCACAAAATAACCAAATTCTAAGAATTTTGGATTTTTTTGTGTGAAAAGTGTCTTGTTAATAAGAAAAGAAAATTTAAAACTGATTGAAACGCATTCCAAATGCGTTTCAATACAAGAAAACAATTCAAAAATAAATACAAGGATTTATTGGATTTTAATAGCAACGGTCATAAAAAGTAAGTTGTTTTTTTTTGCGTATTTTAAATTTAGTTTTTGCCCAAAAATATTTCAATTATTTTTAGTAACATGTGCTATTTGGTGTGTGTTTGAGTTTTATTTTTATTTTTGCCGAAAGTACTTTTTAGTATCTTGCAATGATTATGTAAAACAATTTGAAATTTCTCTTATGCATTGGTTACTCATTTATACTCAACAACACATCAGGCATGGAAAATGGAGTACACTTCAGTTGAATGTCTAGGTAGTGGATATCATCCACTACTTTATTTATATTATCCAAAAAGCAAGAGAACAATAACTTGGTAAATTTATGTTACTTTTTTTTTAACTTTAGCAATCATGTTATTTGTTTGTTTTTATTCTATCATATTTACAAATTAAATTGGATTATATTGGTATAGATAACCAGGTTTGAGTTTTTATCTGCTGATGATGCTACTGCAAACGTAGACATGTGAATATATTGATGGTTACTAAATTTATAAAGTTTATGCTGCTTATGGGAAAAATATATTAAAATCCTATGCTAAATATCGCAAAAATGGTTGGGGAAGAAATAAGAGATTGAAAAAAAGTAGCGGAATCTAACTTAAGCTATATTCAAATTAGTCGAATTAGCCCCCATTTATCAATCTTTCAATATGTTCAAAGTTTGAATCTCTGCATTTAGAAGTGAATGATAGAGTCGAGTCACATCGCTGATAATGGTTTTTTCTATGGTTTTTTGCTTCGATTGATGAAAATATCAAGGAAGATTATATTTAATCTTTAAATTCTTATTTTGAATTACTTCCAGCTTTAAGAGATCAGGCACAATTATTCTAAAATAAGCAGGCATTTGTTGGTATTGGTCTTATGTACGTTTTATATAATAGATTCAGCAACAAAGAGAATACGGACCTTCCGCAAGCAGTTGCTTTTGAGCAGACGACATTTATATGTTGCTGGAATAATAGTTTGCGATCTATTGCAACACCAAGATATTTAACCGAATTTGAAAATGGTATTGTGGTTGCCTTGAAGAGAAAAGGGGTGAGTTGCAATTTTTTTTCGGGGGAATTCATAAATGGAAAAATATTCGCTTGCAATTTTTCTTCCTTTATGCGTTTAACTGTTACATTGGAGATTTTTCTTTGGCTAACAAAAACGATATCGTCTGAATAAAAAGCTACGTCGCTGCCATGTAGTGACTTAAAATCTGATGTAAATAGATAATATAAGCTGATCCCTGTGGCACTCCAGCAGGGATCGAAAATTCGTTTGAGCTTAAAACTTTTATATGAACAACAAATTTTCTTTCCCTAAGAAAGTTTAAAACAATAATAACTGAAACTATTTAATTGAACAATTAGTAGAAATTGCTTCAGTAATTGAGTAGAATTCACTGAATATACTTCATTACAACAAGAGTGAGTAATGCCGTAATGTCCATGGACACGCGCAGAAAAGTTTCAGAAAGTCCAGGGATGCTATGGCACTACATAAGGATACATAAAATCCATCAATTGAGCGCTAAAAAGTGCATGAGCCGGCTTCACTCACGACTTTACAAAAAAAAAAAAGAAAAAGCTTTTCTCCCTGTACTTTAGTGACTCCAGCGTCATAATATCCATCGAAATTATGACTCTGGACTTTTGGATTGGTATTCTACTTTCAATAGGTAATTTATTAAAAAATATTTTTTGAAAAGTTCTCTTTTATCAAAAACTGTTTTGAGGGTACTTCTTAAAAACTGATTTTTTGAAAGATACTATTTTAAGGAATACTTTCTTCAAAGATGCTTTTTGCAGAGCGATCTCTTAAAAATTATTTTTTCAAAGCAACTTTTCTGTAATGTACTTTTAGTAAAGTTAATTTTTTAAAAGGTACATTTTTAAAGATAACTTTTTTCACAAATAAAGTATAAAGTTTTATAAAGTATTTTTTATTTCTGCATTAAGTTTATCAGGCTCAAGTTCTTTCTATATTATCCTTGTGATTGATATTAATTAAATTAGACAAAGAAGACATCAAAGACATTTAGCAGGGTGGATAATATAGAAAGAACTTGAGCCTGATAAACTTAATACAGAAATAATTATATAAGAAAAAGTTCGAATAATAGAAATTAATTAACTTTAAAGTATTTTTTTATAAAGTAATATTTTAAAAAGTACTTTTGCAAAAGATACTTCTTTAAAAAGTATGTTTTTTTAGAGATTATTTATTTTCAAAAAGTACTTGTTTTTTGAAGGTATTAGTTTTAGAGGTTACGTCTTTGTAGATGGTACTTTTTTTTAGAACATGCTTCATTTTAGAAGGTATTTATTCTAAGAAAGTTTTTCGTTTTAGAATATATGTTTTAAAACGTACTTTTTCAATGTCACTTTTTATGGAATCCATCTTCTTAGAAGGTCATTCACCAATCTATAGTACTATAAAATGTATTTTTTCACAACTTACAATTTTTAAGCAAATATCCCAAATAGCAAATTGTAAAAAACCTAATGTGAGTTTTTCACATTTTTAGAGCTGTTATAGTTATTTTTGAATAATTTTTGGTTTCTTATTGAAACAATGCACTTTCGCCTTACCCTGCCACTCGTTATTATTCAACTTTGTAATTTGTGATCATTTGTACCATCATTTGTACAGCCCTTAAATTTAGCATACAAAACGCTTGTAAATGAGTAATAATATAACTAAAATTTATTTATGATTTTATCACAATACATTATGAATCGTTTTGGGTTTTTTTATGCCTACTTAAATTGTAATTTTCCCCAACGATTTGTTTTCTTAATAGAAAAGCTATTTTAAGATTTTTTTTATTTTCTATTCGTTAAACATTGGACGTCATTGATGGTGTTGGGGAAAAGTGGTTGTAGATGCTTGGATATTATTTATTTCATTATTTTGTATATTTTCGATTATCATGTGAGATTTATTGCGTGGGGCGGCAGTCAGCGTTTAAAAGTGAAATATTTTTTGTATTTAGAAAAAAATTATAATAATTGTTTTTGAATACATTTTGTGCTTAGGCAGGGTGGCGGGGGGATTTGGATTTGTTTTATTTGCACAAATCATTTTCGTTTTATGGTGAAATATTCTCTGATCTTTCCCGGTTAATCAGATATTGGTTTAGTCTAAGAATTTCTACATATTTTGGAAATGTTCAAACTAATTTATTAGAATACACTTCAGCATTTTTTGTATATCCCTCCTTATTTGCTGTAGTTCTCCTAGCTAAATCTAAATCTCGATCGCTAACATACTATTAAATATTTAATGAAGCATTTCAGCGATAGCGTGCTGACGAAAAGTGTGGCGGCTTCGAAATAGCTAGTTGTCCCCAGCTAAAGCTGTTTTCTTTGTTTTGCTTAATCAGTATCACTACAACAATAATAACTATTTTATCTCTACTTTATCCTGGGAAATAGCACGAGACCCTTCTTGCATGAGTGATTTTTTTTTATTAATGCTTGGCTGGTACTGAAAACAGGCTTCAGGTAATTTTAATTTTCCTTTGACAAATTAAAGTTCTAAAATGTAAAAAATAAAAGAAATTTAAAACATTTAATTTAAGATATTTTTGATTGCTCTTCTCGTTTCGGCTGCGACATTATTAATTTACTTATTGTTCAGCATTCCTTTTTGCTATAGATGTTTATCGCAACCAAGAAACAATATACTAGTATATAATTAAGCCGGGTCGATTTATATGGACAATTATTTGTCGATATTGTGCCTTGGATATTTCGATAGCTTTTGGCATGAGAAAAAAAGTTTCACCACTCCAATAAAAAAAATCATTTCGTGGCATTTGATTTAAAATTTTTGTTCTGCATTTTTGTAAGAGGACCGCCCTAAAAAGGCGTGGTAAGGAGTCAACGTGTTCAAAAATATAAATTAGAGAAAAAAATTATGGAAGGGGCAAGTCAGTGTGAAGGGGCAAGTCAGTGTGAAGGGTTAATAATTTAAATTTTCGAGGCTTCTAAATACCTGAACGTAAAGGAGTGTAATTGTTGACCAGCCCCAATAATTTTTTCTCTCCAATATTTTATTTCATACACACCGAACATGTGCCACATTTCGAATGACTTGTACATGATTTTTTTGATGTATCCTAGTAAAAGCTGTTTTTCTGAAGAGAAAAGCTATCGAAAATATGAGGGCACAGTATGGATTACTGATTTTTCTTACCCTAATATAGAACATACATTTAATCTTTTATTCTATACTGTTTAGAAGTTCAGGAGTAGAGGAGTGAAATGTATGACCAGCCCCGAATAATTTTTTCTCTCCAGCATTATTCTTCGTACACACCAACCCGGTGACACACTTCACACAGGTCAATTCCATACAAAACAAAAACAAAATTTGGAAGTTGGATGACTCGTATATGATTATTTTGCTCCACCGTAGTGGAAGTTTTTTTTTTCATGGTGCTGAGTCGACCTACCCTAATATGCAACATAAATTTAATCTTTTATTCTCTTTAAGTTTTCTTATAATCATTGAAATTGATTTTCACTTTTTATTCTGCAATCATTTATTGAAATACTTTTTATTTAATTATTTTTCTCATTTATATTTTTTTAATTAACATTTTTGCATTTATTTCGATTTTTACTTGTTCCCTAAGTTTTAAGTTCTTTCGTTGTATGAAAGTTTTCTTGTAGGAAATTTTTGTTTGATTTTAATTTTTATCTACTTCTTTTTCTCTTTTCATTTCTCAATAAAAACGGAAAATTCCTCTTTTTAGTGGTTTTTCCTCACCTGCTGTTGCTGCTGCTCTTTTTGAGGCAAAACAGAATTTTATGGTTTTCTTGTGTCTTATATTCGGTCTAAAGGCACAAAATATTTTGTTTATTTCTTTTCAAACTAAAATTGAAAGATTAAAAAAGAAAAAATCAAGCAAATTTCTATTCATAGTCGTGAGATAATATGAAATCGACTAGGATCTCTCATGTTTTAAGTTTGTTTGTTGAATTTTTATTTACAATGTGTTGGTAGGTACAACATTTTATTTCAATTGGATTTTTCTAGCTGCTTGATAGTTGATATTTATGAAAGATTTATTTATATAAATTATATTTCGGAGTGATGGAAGACTTATGCCGGCATTCATAAAATATAAAATGTTGCTCATTTTAGAACCAAACTGAGCTTAAAATGTTTTATTCTTCTTTTTTTTTTGGTGTAGATCGAATTCCATTTCTCCAATTAGGTGAAATTGCTTACAATTCTTATTTAACAGCAGCTTTGGGTACTTCCCTATTACTATTATTTTTAAGTCATTAACATTTACTTAAGAAACTGCTAGTTGTATGCATAAAGTTTATTTTTCTTGCAAAATATATTGAAATGAATTTTATCTCTATTTACTCGCCTAAAAGTATGTTATTAATAAATTATATTAAACGCATGCTGTGTGAATTATAAGCAAGTGTGTGGGTTTATTGCTTAATTTGCGTACACATCACTAACTCTTTTGACAGTGGAATATCTGTTTTTAATGATTGTTTTGTATATAATATTTGTTTATTCAAGAAAGTGGGTGGTATGAAGTGGGCGCACTCTTAATTCCTTGAATGAGACTAGAAGGCAAACACACACACACACACACACTCACACTGTCTTATTAGTTTTAAACAAATAAGCTGCATGCACTTTTAAACTGTAAATCTTCAAACCTTAAAACATTGGCAGCCGTTATCAAGGTATTTGCATGTAAATTAAAGAAAAAAGATGCAGACATTTTGGAAAGAAACCACGTAAATGGGGAAAATTGTTAATAAGTATGAAGCATTTTAGAATACTTAATAAATTTTAAATAAAACATGAAATTACATTAAATATATGCATCTTAGGGTGGGTCGATTTGTAAGAAAACAACATTTTTCGATAATGTGCTGACAATATTTCTATAGATTTTAGTATGAAAGAGAACGTTTTTACACTATAACATACCTTGGTAAAAACAACACAATACCATTTTGGTGGGGTTCTTTAAACCGAAATCAGACAGCATTACAGCTGCACCGAAACAAAAGTGAAAATATTTATTTGTTAACAAAACTTCTCATACACATATGCAAGGGCAGCACTTTGCAATTGGAAAATCTGATTTGGGCATTTAATGGTATTAATAGAAAAAATTACGATGTAGTGTTAACGCGTTTGTATGACATTCCAGCATAAATAGCCTGCAACCTTTTAGGTATGTGTTCACCACAGCAACGTATTTTGTATCAATTAAGTTTTATGTTGCAATTAGTGTCATCGCGTACATAAATGTTTTGTTTTATAAGTAAATTATACATTCGCTAAGGTCTCATTTTGAAAGCAAAATTTTCGACTTGTGTTCTCCTCTCTATCGCTACCATGTTTTAACAATGTCATAATTGGCTTTTAATAAATTTTTATAATAACAATTTTGTAATAACGTTTTTTATATGCTGCCATGTTTGCCTCCAGTGCCTCTTAAGTAAAATTGGAATTTATTTCATTCATATAGTATGTACACATTTGATTAAAATATAATATTTTGCTGCTATACTTGTTTTTTGTTTGATAAATATTTAATTTGATTTTCCGCAGCGGAAATATAAAAAAAAAAACATAAAAAGAAAATAAGCCCACTTCATGTGAATACCGCTAATATGGGCTTAATTGTATTAAAGCACAACATCGAAAAAATTTTTTTCTCTATTTAATATTCTTTTTATAAAACTTTCTTGTGTGTGTAGTTGTTTAAAAAATAGATTTGTGTGCATATTAGGCTGGCAAGATTTGGCAAACGATATTGTGGCATCCATATTTCGATAGCTTTTGCGCGCGAACAATAAACAGCTTCTGCCGTAGTCATAAAAAAAAAATAGTTCTTGAGGCTTCCGATTTGAAATTATTTATTTTAGACCTCCCAAGGAGCTCTCTAATGAATGCCCAATCACTCAATGACCCGGATGATAAAACTAGCTGAAATCTTTGCAAGTAACTTGCCTTAAAACAGTCAACTACTTTCCGGTCTTGAAATACAGGGTGGCGCAAAAATAACCTTCCGATGTTTTTTGGTTGTAATTAAAAAAAAAGAATGAAAAACTTTGATTCTTCTTGTGGATTATTTTTATTTTGTCTTTTAATTTTTTTACATCAAGTCGAGAATATGATATATGAATATATGTCATATAAATGGCCGCCGCCACAGCTGATTGTCATTTGAGCCATTTTTATAGCATTTTCCTTCACATTGGCCAACACTTCTGGCCAGAGGTCCTCACATTCTTGACGGATATTGTCTTTAAGAGCTGCAAGAGTCTGAAGCCCGCGACTTCAAAAAGCCCCACAAAAAGAAGTCTGCAGCGGTCAAATCAGGCGATTTTGCTGGCCAGTGAAAATCGCCAAAACGAGAGATTAGGCGCCCGGGAAATGCATCCTTCAGCATATCGGTTGTGGCACCTGCAGTGTATGCCGTAGCACCGTCCCAATTCATCAAGTTGTGGCAAAAACAACTCGTTGATCATTGCTCTGTAGCGCTCACCATTCACAGTAACCGTTTGGCCCGCGACGTCTTCGAAGAAAAAAGGCCCGATGACTCCTCCAGCGAAAACAGCACACCATACAGTGACTTTGAGCGGGCGTAATGGCTCTTCGTAGGTTACACGCGGATTTTCAGTGCCCCAGAAGCGTAAAATTTGCTTATTTATGTACCCGCTAAGATGGAAATGGGCCTCATCCCTCATCCAAAGTCACCGACCGATTATTGGTCAAATAAATAGTCACCAATATTCCGCGTTCTGGAGCAGTGTAGCGTAACATTGTTTATTAACGCGTATTTCGCATGTGTTTACTACACAAATGTCAAAACAGAATTGACATTAGGGGCCAATCGCAAAATTTATAGCATTTTCTGATAGGAGGACTACTTTTGCGCCACCTTGTAGAGTCTATAGTTATGCTTCATATATTTTTTTTTTTGAGTTCAAGCAGTTAAAAAGGTTCTTGCAGACTTCAATATAAACAAGTTTTCTTGGTCGTATGACAAATACCAGCACTGGCCTTGCAACATTGTTCTTGAAGGCTTGCTCATAAATTAGTACGTCTTTTCAGCATTTTGTATCATACTCAAAGTGTTTTCTGTATTAAAGGTTTGTTTGAACATTTCTGATTTTCATTTTGTTTATGGAAATTATAGAGTAATGCCAGAAACACATTCGCCACAGCAGGCTACATGAACACACGACAACAAATGTTGCCGGCTTCATATGTCACCTTTACCCAGCTACTTAAACATTTTGCAAGCAAAAGCTACAAAAAATACAATAAAAATTAAAACAGAAGAAAGGGTGCTATTTATTATCTATTATTATTTTTGTTTTGGTTTGAAGAAATCAAGTTGGATCAGTTGCAAAAAATTACTGCTGGAAGTAAACGAAAATTTGCAAATTGCAAACAGCATGGCAGGGCGCATTAGTGTCAAAAAAATAAGTGACAACGGGATGTATCATCATTCTGAAAGTCAAACACAACATCGGATGACTTCTTTTGACCCACCCGTTATTAAAAATATTCCACTGAAATTTGAAGAAAAAATGTACAACAATTTTTAAATTTTATTTTCATAGTTTTATTATTTGTTTTCCTTCCGACTATTTCCGGTACATTCACATGCACTTGAATGCGAAAAATGCAACAGTTTCAACGATACTTAAATAGAATTTAATTGACAACAGATGACCCCCAAAATAACATGTTGAAGAAAAGAAACTTGCATCCATATACACATACATAATTATTTGAATTAAAGCCAAAAATGACAACGCATTGTTAGACGTACTCAACATGTTTTGATTTGTCATTTTATCAAAGAAAAGAAAAAAAAACTAATTAATTTTCAAAAGAAATTGAAGCATACACTACAAACTTGAAGCAGAACGTATAATTTGAAAACATGGTCAAATAAATATGTACATACTTTGACATAAATTTGTATACACAATTAACAATGAACTTGAAAAAGGCAACTATTTTCGGACAACATACATACATGCATGCATAATTATGTTCATACATCTGATTAAAAATAAATGCACAGGTGTGTAAGTAGGTATGAATTTTAGCATTATTTCCTTAACGAGCAATCAGTGCCCAAGCCACGCTCAGTGGTGGCAATTGCAGACCAATCAAGAGGTTTAGTTTTTTTTTTTTTGTTCACATTGGCTAAAAAAAGGGTCCTGGAGAATTATAATTTTGAAATTTCAAAAATGAATTTAATTATTTATTTGCCATAAGAGCCACTTGAAATTTATTATTTTAGGTCTAAAAATATATCTTATTAAGGATTGCTAGCTTTTGCAGCTGTCTATGAGCCGCCGAAATTTCATTAATGCTAATCAACTCATCAGTAGACTTGAAAAATCTTAAAAGAATGTTTGAAACCCAACTACTTATTCCAAAATTCTCATGAACAAAATGTGGATCAGAAACGTTTAAGCAAATTTTTAGTCCAGAAAACAGTTTTTTCGTCTTGCAACACTTTTACATCTCTTAGCACTTTCTTACAACTGGTGACCATTGGCTACCACGACTTTTATTAATTTTTGGAACGAAGTTTCTTAACGCAGCTTGCTGGTAGTACAAATTAGAAATGGTGATGAAGCTTCAAAAAGCAATCGTTTTAATTCAATACCGTTTTGTATTATAAAATTAATAAAATGTTTTCGCAATATTTGCTGCATCTTTCAGCTGTCTATATGCCGACGACATTTCTTTTAAGAATTGTTCAAGTCTACGGATGAGTTGATTAGCACCAACGAAATGTCGTCGGCATATAGACAGCTGAAGAATACAGCAAATATTTTGAAAAGGTTCATTTTTGGACCTGAATTAATACATTTCAATTGGCTCTTAAAGCAAATAAATAATAATTAGTAGAAATCGTCACGAAAGCGTGTGAGCTGTTTATATGTATTGGTGTATTTGACGACAAATAATTGTCGTCTCCGCTACTGTCAGCGGAGACACATACCAATAAATATTAATTAGTTGTGAAAACGGACACTATCAGTTGCTAGAAGTCGCAAAGGAAAGTATGTCACAACAAACAACAGCAATATTAAAAAATTTTCGTTTTGTAGCAGATTGACAAAAAAAATACTGAATGTGTCAAAAGTAAAAAAATTAAACGTTCCAAAAATTTTAAAAAGCATATAAAATTTCAAAATTTCAAAAACAACACAAAATAAAACATACAGATTTCACCTTGTATTACATTCGAAGATGAAGAAAAAACGTAAGGAACTTCGTTCCTAACGGGGGTCCCCCGACCGCATTTCTTTTTTATTAATTTTTTATGTTCGGCCCATCTAGGATTCGAGCTCGGACTTCTTGGCTTAATAGCTGGCGCTCTGTATAATAATGAATTATATAAGAAAAAGAATGCGTTGTAAAATACACACAATGCGGCAGATATATAAATATGGTTACAATCTAAAGCAGGCAATAAGTACTTGCAATATAAGTTGTAAGTAAAGTTTTCGCTGGTATGCTTTAAAAATTAGTTACTAAAAATAGATTGTTCTTTTAAGTAACGGGTTATCCATTTTGTGGTTTCGAAAGTATAGGTCTAGCTTTCGACATCTGTCAAATTAAGTTGTTAAAACAATTTTTTTCTACTCAGTCTTCTCAGAAAGTCTGACATTGACGAAAATGAATCGCTTAACTATCACACAACGCCTAAAAATGATCAAAACATACTACAAAAAGGGTGATACTGCCACAGCCACATATCGTGCTCTAAAAGGAGATTATAGTTTACATAATCGTCCAACTACGCCAGCAATTGGCAAAATTGTGAAGCAATTTGAAGAGACTGGATCGACTACAAATATTGTAAGGCCTGTGCATCATCGTTTCACTCGTTTCGCTGAAAATATTGTGTAAGTGCAAGTGCTGCCGAAGACCCGAATGTGTCGATTCCTTGTCGTTCTCAGGAATTAGGACTGTCTTACCGCTAGTGTTGGGCAAAATACATGCTCTGATGCATTTAAAATACAAAATACATGAAAGTTGTGTATTTAAAATACAATATATAAATACTTTTTTTTCCATGTATTTAAAATACAAAATACAAAATACAGTGTAACAAATAAAATACAAAATGCAAAATACTTTTAATCAAAAAAGTTTTTATTTTAATAACAAAAAAATCTAACGCTTGGTTAAAATTAATCACTTTAATATAAATAAGTTCCTGTTTTTCAAATAAACTTGGAGATATCAAAGTCCATATATGATTTGATATTACAAATTTATAAAGAAAATCTTCCAACTACACTTTGCTATAGGGTATATAAGATTCGGCAGAGCCAATATAGCACTCTTTAAGGATTTTTTATCTCATACTGTTTTATTTCTTCCATTAATTTTTTTTCAAACGTTTTATTTGATTGCTTTTATAGAACCAAATTTTCAAACGCTTTAGCCACGTTTAATTCATACTTATTACTGGATTATTTATAATTAATATTTTATGTTTTTTATTGAGCATTTATCTAAAAAAAATTCTAAAGGAATTGATACATTATATATTTATTTTCTTGAGCTAAAGGTCTTTTTTTTGAATTTTTAATACTTAATTATTTTTGTCGATATTTCGTTCTCCTTCGGATATCTTCTTCAGGACAATAATAATGAAAATAGTTTTTGATAATTTGTAAACATTTGTTTTGAAAGCCAATAATATTTTTATCATTTTCGCCAAATGATTAAAAAATAAATTCGAATCGTTGCGCTAACCATGATTATAACACGTTTTAGTAGTCCTTTTTACTGTGGCCATTTTCGTTATTTATTTCTTAGCTGTGAAGTCGCAATTAAATTAAATCAAATTTTATACGTTTTTATAAACCTACATATTTGCTTTTTTTTATTTCCAGAGGTCATCCTCTGAAAAAAAAGAAAATTTTGCCAAGAAAAAGAAATTGAACAAAGCTTGATTTTTGAAAAAAAAGTAATTTATTGTAAAAACTTCCTTAAAACAGAAACAAGCCAAAATTACAGAATTTTTTAAAAAAATGTTTGTTCTATTCTATCTATGAAATTTGTTATTTATCTCGTGTTGTATTTCGTCCTCCAAGAAATTAAAATGAGTCTCACACCTTAAGCTTTTGAAGCACTGCAATTTATTTACCTTGCATATTTTCGATTTTATTACATATACCTATGCTTTTGAATTAATTAGTAATAATAATAGTTATTTAAATTAAATAAATATTTGGTTGTGTTTTAATAAATTTTTATTTTGCTTAAAAAAGAGTGGTTTTATTGCAGAAATAAATTTTTATCCAAATTAATTTTTATCCAAATGTGGATTATACAAGGATTCACTTATCATCCATAAGTGGTTTATAAAAAAAATTCGGTTATAGTCCAAATTCGTTTATAGTCGACAAACGTTTTCCAAATATAGTAGTGGACTACAAGCGAAAAATACTGTATTTGTTATTTATTTCTTAATTCCGAAGTATCAATTAAATTAAATCAAATTTTATATATTTGCTTTTTTTATTTCCAGAACAACAAGTTAACAGAGGTCTTCCCACAGAAAAAGACACCCTTTGCGGGGTTGTCGCATATTTTAAACCTTTTTCTTGTTTGATTGTTAAAGACGGTAAGTTCCTTTTAAATAATTACTTGCCTATTCTTTCTCGAAAATATATACACTAGATGCCAGGAAGACAGATAGCTCAGATTTATTCAAGTTTGATTTAATAAATGTTCTGGTTCAATAAAACATCTACACACACTCTCTATTTCCTCCTCCTTACATTATTTTCTTATATCCGGTACAATGCAATCAATGCATATTTTAGGTGTACTGGTTCAAAATAAGAAACACATACATTTCGCAAGAAAAGAAAGTTTCCAACTAATAATTTCTAGAAAATAAAGTGCGGTTCTGGAATTCCGAATTTCTGAGAGTTCGAATTTTTGAGCGTCTACTGTAATATTATTACAAAATAATAAATCTTCAAAAGTTTGTGACTTTTCATAGTTTTCAACAGAGAAATCGGCTGAGCCTAAATTTAGTGAATGTAAAAACAATTAAAAACCTCCCCACACGACCTGCTTTTACATGTGTTTTTTAAGTCTTCGAGCCACATGTTTTTCTTTATGTCTGTCATAGTTTTTTTTTAGTTTTTTTAATTTGTGCTAACAAACGTACGTGTACAATTATATGTAGCATTGGTCATGTTTATTTGCAACAGCTGATCTATTCAAAATTTAAAATTTGATTGCTTGATAAAAATGTTTTCCAAGGGAAATGTTATAAAAATTTTTATTAATAACAATTTTAATAGTAATTACCAAATACATTTTTAATAATAATAATCTACAATTAAAGAAAAAATCACATTTTTTTTTTGCTTGTTTGGGTTTTCTTGTTTACATTGTGAATATCACCGACGTTCGTTGGCAAAATCGCTTGTGGCCGTCGGCATTATTTTTGATGGCGTCACTGAAGTGCAGGCGATGAAACTGTTTTTTATTTTCTGCTTTTTTTAAACTACAAGATGTTTTCGTTGCCTCAAAAAAGTATATATTTTTGATATAGTTCGAGAATAAAACGAGAATGCTATTTAAAAAAGTAGTTTTAAGGCCATATTCATAGTAATTATTGTAAGTTTATTAAGCTCTTATTTGACGTATTTCTACAGAATATTTGTTAAATAAACGTGTAATAAACCTTCAATAGTTTTTATGAATATGGGTGTAAATCTTTTAAAATATTTCATTCAGCTGGCTAATGGTAGTGCACATAATCAACCGCCGACGCATGTTTTCACATGGCATAGACACTTGATATAATTAATACAATTGTTTGTACACAACAGAGTAAATAGAATACGCTCTATTTGAAAATATGTCTTATGACTTTTCCTCATGTTTGTTACAAGAGCAATGTTTTAAAGGTAACACACAACAGGTGACCGTTTACACGTGTAAAATTTAGCAGATACAATGTGAAGAACATGTTGTCTGTGTGGGTACTTTATTGGCTCGAAATAGATTGATTTAACATTAAGTATGTAGGTATAGGGTATATATCTGCCATGAGAGCAGATTAGAGCAGAAGTCTTCAATCCTTTTCTTTTGAGCGCCAAGTGTATTATTGTTGTCTAAATCACCCATTTCAATACAAAATGGGAGGCTTAGACACCACAAATATGCCACTTTAGGTTGGACTGTCAAGTAACATTTTATTCATGGGCAAAAAGATAAGATTATCACGGAACCGCTACTGCGCTCAATCATGTGTCACTTGTCTTTATAAGGAACATAAGCAAACAATAAAATTGCATCGACTAAAATATCATTAAATTAATACACACATTTATTTTTGCTGTACTTATTGCCGCTACGCAACTGATTTTAATTCCATTTTTTATATAAAAAAACCAGCAAGTATTTTTGGATTGTAGCACAACGTTTTATTTAGCACATAAGAATACACAACGGATGCTTATACAAATATATACATATGTATGTACGTGCCTATTCACGAGTTATTTCTTTTTTTTTTCCTCCGGTTGAATGCAAAGTTCTATTTTTAAAAAGAGATTCGCTGATATTTTTTTATATATATTGTTTTGTTTGAAATAAATCTGAGTTGTGGAAAAAATGCTAACTGCACTTTGTCTTTTTTAACAGTGAGGAAAATTATTATTTAAACAAATAGATGCAATATGGCATTTAGAAAAAATTGGGCTACAACTATAGTCATCAAAAAGTATACTTTAAGAAATTTTAAGCAACTTCTTTCTCAGAGTTTGCTTTTTGTCTATCTCAAATAAGAATAAGTAACAATTATTCTGCCATGCCAAATCTTAAATGCCCTGTATCAAGGTATGTAGCAAATTAAAACTGTTGGGACACCCGTTATTATTACGTTTATCTTATACCTGGGAAATTACGTTTTCCAGTGAAAACTACACCGTAATGACATAAGCATATATTTAGGTAAACTTTCATAAAAATATTCTCATTTGGGCGCACTGTATGTATATACATATATTCTGAAGTTTTGCCAGAAAAAAATCAGGAGCTAAAGAACGAGATAGTTCAGCATGTTGACGGCCTAGAACCTCAATTATGCCTCAGCGGCATCGAAAACTTGCACCATCGGATGGAGATCGATTTGACCGATATTTTATTCCATACATAATTAAACCATATCAATGTTATCATAATAAAAGGAAATGTTATCATAATAAAAATAAATCCTTTGAGAAACCACGAAGATATACACACGTAAATCTTTCAATTCAAAAATGCAACAAATCCTGTTATTCACTACATTTACTGTTCGGGAGAACTGGCGAACGGACAGTAAAGTCTCAGTAGCAAGGGTCTGTTTTCACCTAAAAATGGCATAATTTAAAAATAATTTAAAAAATAATGTAAAATGATTGAAAGAAATAATTGAAATACCGACTCACTCAGTAGAGAACGATGGATTTTGAAAGATATCAACTACCAGTAGGTTTATATACATAGCTTTAAGCAAATCACTGAATAACTACAGAAGATTTAAACCCAGATATAAAGCCGAAATGTAGGCAATTATTGTCTTATATTGATTTAATTTATAATATTTTTCTCATTGCATTATGGTAGAGAGTTTTCTTAAAAATTTTATTGCAACTCTCCCTTTTCGAAGTGACCTTAAAAAAACTAACGGTATTTTTGTTGGTTTTGGACTCCAACAAAACAGAATTTTGAACAGATTTTTTTTCTCAACTTTTGTCTCACCGTCTTATTATAACAAGAGTGTCAAAACATACACTACTCAGTTGCTGTGTAAACATGTTGCCAGAAACATTTTGCTGCAACAAAAACATATTGTTAATAACTGACGGTTTGTGTCGTGTTTTTTCAGAATACGAACAAGTACAGGCAAAACTTCAGCAACACCAATTCTCACAAATACATTAAACACTCTTCTTATGTAAATTTTTGGCATTGGCATTTGGTACACGATTTAAAAAATGGAAATGATTTAAAAAATGTGAAGTTTTCAAGTTTTTGATGTGTGTAGAAATGAGAAGTTGGAATAATACTTTTTATTAGAAACTGAAAAAAGCCCTTAAAAGTTATTATTTTTTTATCTCTCCTAAATTTGGAAAAATGCTTTCAGATAATTTCAAATTGGGCTGCACATTTAGGAGCATAATCTTATGGCATAAACATTGGCCCGAAGCGGATTTCTTATAATAGTGTGTTAAAATCACTTATGCAAACAAAACAAATAAAAAACTCTTATGTTAGGAGCAAATAAGATTTATTTTTATATCAATCTGTTTTTATTTGTATATACTCACTCGATATTCTTTTACAAAGAAAGAAGAAAGCAAAACAAAATATCTTCTGAAAACTTCAAGGTCAGTTATTTATATTTCTTTTGTTTACAAACGCGTAGCCATTACAATTTCAAAGTTTTGGATAAAAATAAATGTTACAATATTAAGAAAAATAATTTTAAATTTTAAATGGAAGCCATTAAAACTTTAAAATAAACATTGCAGTATCAATTATTTGGGGAACTTTTACCAAAGTAAAATGGTTGAAAAGCCTCTCCATTGCCGGCATAAAATTTCGATTGAAATTCTACCCAGTGTAAACGCAATGTATGCAAAAATGCCGACAAACCTTCCATGACTACTAAGATGGCCACTGTCAAGCTGGACCAAAGCATGAAAACCACATACAACACCAAACTATTCCAATAACCGCCACGCTGGCCAGTTAGACCGACCTTTAACACCATGTTCCACAGAACGGTAGACAGTTGTTCATGGGCCAGTGATAGGGCCCACAAACGTAAATAAGAAGCTGTGTGAGAAACTGAGCCCAGGACGCTTTCAATGCAGTGAATACCTGAAAATAAAAGAAATTCGAATTTAGAATTAGTTTCTGCAAATAATTGTTTTCAAAAAGAACTATTTTCTAATGGTTCTTTTTTGCAAAGTACTTTTTCTAAACACATTCTGTTTAGGTTACTTTTAATTCAAAAAGTACATTTTTAAAAAAGTACTGAGAAGTACTTTTATTAAAAAGTACTTTTATCAAAAGTAACTTTTTTTAAAAGAGCTTCTTATTAAAAGGTTCCATTTTTTAATATGTATTTTTATTTAAAAAATATTTTATTCAAAGATATTTTTATATAAGGAGACATTCTTATAAAAAGTACTTTTATTAGCAGGTACTTTTCTCACGAGATACTTATATAAAGTGCTCTTATTAAAAAAAAAGTTCTAATTAGCACTTTTATTAAAAGGTACTTTTTTAAACTGTGCTTATATTAAAACTTTCTTATATTACAAAGTAATTTTTTTAAAGGGTACTTCTATTAAAGGATACTTTTATTAAAAGGTACTTGTAGTAAAAGGCACTTTTATTAAAAGGTACTTTTATTGGAAGGTACTTTTATTGGAAGGTACTTTCATTAAAAGGTACTTTCATTAAAAGATACTTTTATTAAAATGTACTTTCAGCAAAAGGTACTTTTGTTAAAAGTAAATTTATTAAAAGGTACTTTTGGTAAAAGGTACTTTTATTAAAAGTTACTCTTATCTATAGTTACTTTTATTAAAAGATATGCTACTTTTGTTAAAAGGTACTTTTCTCAAAAGGGACTTTTTTTAACTGTATTTTTATTAAAACTTTGTAAAGTTACAAGGTCTTTTTTTAAAGGATGCTTTTATTAAAAAGATTTTAAATTAAAGTGTGTTTTTTTAAAAGGTACTTTAATTAAAAGTAGCTTTTATTAAAAGGTGCTTTTGTTAAAAGGTACTTTTTTGTGTTAAAATGTACTTTTTTCAGAAGGTACTTTTGTTAAATAATACTTTTTTTATTAAAAGATGTATCAATTAAAAATTAGTTTTGCCAAAAGGGAATTTCGTCAAAAGTTAGCTTAGTTTAAAATCTGCTTTTAATAGAAGGTATTTTCATTGAAAGTTCATTTTATTTAAAAATTACTTTTAATAAAAAGTACGTGCTGTCATTAAGAGATAATTTTTTTAGGCACCGCTGTGAAGTCACATGTCGGAAGTGCTCTTTTTCTATAAGATATATTCGCCATAGTATATACTTTTTCAAAAGTGTTTTTTTTTTCTTCTAATTTTACTATACCTGAATGTATCCACAATTCACTCAAAAGTATGTGTGGATCCTCTTGCGAGTGATGCATCGAGTACTGTGATCTTAGAGAGTACGAAGAGCTCTCTACTTTATACATTAAAGATGTGCGTATTGATTTCCCCGTGGAACGTTTTCGGAAGTTCCTCAGTTCTTCATTTTTTATTTTTTGGATTTTTCTGGCCTGCATCATAAAATACAAGGGCTTGCCGGCCAGCAGAACAGGCACACTAATCAAGGCCAGAGTCATTAGGCCAGTTTGCAAATAGGGTTGCGCATCAAACATCCAAGTTTCACAGCCGGGTGGGGGCACCTCAGCGCCCTTAAGCATCAGCATGTTAATGAATGTTATCAAAATGGAAGGAGCACAGGCAGAATTATAGGGTGTTTCAAAATGGCCACCAAAGTTTAGCCATTTGAAAAATATTAAAAACACCAAGTACGCAAAAATGCTTGTCAAGAAGATGAATTGGGGCAGAAAGACCAGCAACAGATTAAAGTATTCTTTTTTATGGATAAAGTTAAAGGCAGATAAGGCCAGGCCAAACACCATTTGGCAGACACCCAAAATAATGGCCAATTTCATTTTAATGGAGTTGAAGGTAATAATTGAACTTTCTCCAGAAACTTTCCAAATGGGATCCAGGCCCAGGACGTAGGGCGTGCCCCAGTAATGCCACCGTTTGGCAGGGTCAAGCTGTACAGCTAAGGTATTATTGGCGGAAATTTGGTGCAAGTTCACAAGCCAAGAAGAGCCAAATAAATTTAAACATTTCGAAAAGCAATCATTGTATATAAAACCCGCATAAATGGAAAAAGCACCCATTAGGAGGATTATGTAGCGACCAGCAAATAAAATATTGAAAATTTCACTAGGCTCACTGGCAAAACGCTGCTTTTCCTCCAAAGACTTTTCTTGCAAAATCATCCAGAGGCCAAATAGAAACATGATGCTGCCATGTCCCACGTCCCCAAACATGACGGCAAATAGAAAAGGAAATGTTATGATGGTATAAGGCGTTGGGTTCAACTCCTGATAAGCAGCCATGCCGTATGAATCAATCAAATGCTGAAAACCTTGTGTGAATTTGTTCAACTCAAAATAAGTGGGCTTGTCATTTTCAGCTAATTTACGTGGGGTAATCTCATTCAACAGGGGCACAAACATGCTGTTGGTTTGGCCATTGGCAGTGCGTTTTGCTCCCAGCAATAAGGCTGCTCTCACCTTGGACAAATGACGGCTAGGTATCCAACACTCCGCCTGCAAATAGTGTTTGACATGCAAATGCCTTACGCGACCCATGCGATTTAGAATGAAATAAACCATTAACATTTTTTTCACCTTCACCCGCCAGATATAAAGATCGGCTGCAGCCACTAGCAATAAATTGTGCCGTTGGGCTTGTGCTCGTTTCAACACCAAATCCATATCAATTAACTCCTTTTTTAAAGACAGCTGTTCGCTGTGACGTTGCTGCCAGGACAAGGGGCACTCAAATAGTTTGATGCCGAACCCTTGGCAGATTTTTTGTATCCTTTTCTTCAATTCTTGGCCAAAGAAAAAAACTATAAAAACATATGTTCTGGCCTGGGTCGTTTCATTCAGAATAAACTCTTCCTTTTGCATGAAAAAACAACCTAAGGTAACTCGCCATAATAATAATTCGAAGGTCTGAAATCTTTCCACCGGTATAGAGCCTGTGTAGAATGACAAATGCATGGCCGTTTCTGCAGAGTCTACTCTGAATTCATTTTTAATTAGTATTTTGTTACGGCTCTCCGACCAGGCCAATGTGGCCTGAGCACCAAAAAACTCATCTGCCTTTTCCATTACCTGCAATTTCTCCTTCAAGTGATAATAGTTTTTTCTTATAGTTTCTAAATTGCTGTTTACTTCAATTAAGTCGTCATGGAATTGTTGCACTAATGCCTCAATAACTTTTAAATCATTTGCTTCCGGTATTTCATCCTCATCAACATCCGGATAAATTACCAATTTGATGCCGCTTTCAATGGCTGCTTGCTGCAAACAACTAATTAAATGCTGCAATTCCTGGCAGCGTTTTACTTCGTTTGTAAATTGTTCATTAATCAGAGGAAACCCATCAAAGATATTGCGAAATTGCACTTTTCCCTCGTAGCCCAACACTATCAGGCAATTGAAAGCGGATTCGGTGTGCAAAATCATTTGGCACAAAGACATGGCTTCACTGCGAAAAAATCCCATTTTTCCTTTTCAAAATAAAATTAACAAAACAAAAACAAAAATTAATAAAAGAAAAACAAACCCAGGTCACATTTTTGAAAAGCGTTCATATAAAGGTACTTTTTGAAAAAACTAATTTCTGCAGCTGCAGATCGTTTTTTTATTTATAAAATTTATATTAAATATATAAAATATATAAATAATTGTTTAATACTATTTTTTATATAAAACCAAAGATCAATAGCTTGAATAATTAATATAATAAAATTTATTAACAATATTATTTAATATTTCGCTAACAGTTTCATCTCCAAGATAATATTTATATCGCATATCTTCAACTACATGTGTTAAAACTGTTGTACAACTTTTGCCGCTCATGAAAGTTTTTAAACTAAAGAGCATTATTATGAATACAAAGTGAACATCACTCGTAATGGAAAATTTCCGTCATGAAAAAGGTATTATGAATTCCGACGGATTCGAAGTTAGTGTTGCCATCCTCTTGACCTAAGTTCGAATTAGTACAACCAACTTTTTAAATGAAAAACAGATGTGTTTTGTTTACATTCTAAGGATTGTTAAAAATATTTTTCAAAAAATAAAAATTAAATACAATAAATGTGATTGCTGCAGCCGTTTCAGTGACGGAAGAGGAACAAAAGCTGTTAGCGAATAGAGCGCAAAGTCTTGAGGAATGATCAGAATTCCCTTGATTTGGATGACAAGGCGTAAGTTGTGAAAACAAATCATAAATTGCGAAAATATTTACATATGTATATGCTTTCCAATTTTTCGTTTAGTTTTATTAAAAACTTCCGTCTGAACAAATCTGCACAATTCGATTTCGAATTGAATCTGCCTGGTGTAGGAAAAGATGTGGATGCTACAATGGCTTTTTCATACCACTTTTTGTACACACATTTAATTCTATGCATAAAAGGCGTTTTTTTTTGTTTGTTAATATGGTTAATTATTTTTCAAACAATCTATCACATGTTTCAATGGTGTATATGAAGCGATTTTTTCAAAACATAAAATCAGCAGTTAGCTTGTGTTACTTTTTTGTTTCAAATCAGGGCAAACCCAATAAGTACTTTAAAACATACCAATTAGTTATTGAAGAAATATAATTTTATAACTACTTAAAAATGTATTAATTCAGGTCCAAAAATGAACCTTTTCGTTTTTGGACCTGAATTAATACATTTCAATTGGCTCTTAAAGCAAATAAATAATTAAGTTTATATTTGACTAATTAAAAATTGTTTTTATTCAATTTAAGAACTTCTTTTCAGTTTGTTCTTAAAAACAAAAAAGAAGTTCGTAAAAATTTTTGATAAAAAAACGCTAAAAGTACGTTTCATTCGGAACTCATAATACCAATCTCCCGAATTTCGAAAATTTCGGAAGAATTTCATAGCTACGTCGGAATTCATGATAGAATTTTTACGACGGAATTCTATCGGAGCCTCTGACGGAATTCATAATAAACATGATATTTTAATGCAGGATAGACTCGATCAAAATGCTTCACAAACATGTTTATTGTGTTTAGTGCAGCAGTTGAATTTTTACTTATTGCTATTTTTGGTATTTGTTATTGTACATACCTTGCAGCTACACATACTGTGAACATTTAAAATTTCTAGCTCTAACAGCTCAACAATTACAGCTGATTTTAGTTTCTTGCTGGGGAACATTCTTTAGTTTTAAACTTTTTGTTGCTCTTGGTATTTGTTGTTGTAGAGCCTATATAACCACATATCCTGTGATATTTTATGACTCAAAAGTTACAGTTTCTTGTATGGGGATCCCCTTTTGTGTTTAACTTTTTGTTATTGCTATTGTTTATTGTTGTGGCGGCCATTCCAGCTCTCTAGTTCTTACTGTTTGGGAGAATGGGAACGGACGGACAGTGAAGTCTCAGCAACGGAGTTCCGTTTTCACTCTACAAGTATGAAGCCCCGAAAAGAACCCAATGGCTAATAATTATGATTATTACTTATCAACTAAGGGTAAAATACTAAAAAGTTGATTAAAGTGTTTGAGAAAATGTTTAACATCATTTCAGCCACTGACGTAAATGTTCTCCTTGCTTATACATATTTTTGTTTTATTGACACAAATAATTTATGGCAGTGACCGATTTCTCAGGAGACTTGCAGTTTATTTGCTTTCTCGTTTTTGTTTATCATCGCAGCAGTGTTAAAACGATGGCTTTTGCCAATTCCACTCATAATATTTTTCTTACCACATTTTATTGATTGATTTTTATTGAAGGCATTAATTTTTAATAGAGGCATCAAAAAATAAAATATTTTTTTTGTTTTAAGTTTATTTTCATTATTAATTTATTAGCTAGAATTTGCAATGTCAGTTTTTAGAAAATATCAGTACATAATTTTTAATTAGTTGTCTTTGGTAAGTCACTTGAGTTTTTCAACGCACAACAAAGTCAAAATTTTTTTTAAAAATATTATATAATAAGAAATTAATTTAATTACACTGTACAGCAGTGAAAATGGTTTGAAGAAAAATATATGTAGGTTATATGTATTTTGGTCCTCACATAAGGATTTTTTTAAAGGGTGTGGCTAATTTTGCCCCCTAAATTACACTACACAACTAATGGAAAAAAAATATTCCACAATATTTTTTTGATGTGTTATGCCTATCTAAATACAAAAATCATAAACATTTCAAATTTAGATTTCTCCTTTGTTCAATCTAGGTCTCTGATGACAGCACTTAGCTCTAGTTGACTGAAAGTCTTCGGTTCTAAAATATCGATCGTACTACACATGCTCGAAGATGTATGTTGAGGTGGCGATGAAACTACATCACTGGGACTTTTGCTGTGACTTTCAAGTTGTGGCATTAAATCTGTATGTAAAACGGGAAGTGTAAATAGTTGTGTTTTTTTTCTGAGGGTATATTTCCCGCACACTCAAAAAAATATATTCGGATAAGTCTTGCACAAAGTTTTTCTAATTTGGTAACACATTTTTATTACTCCGAACAAAATCGTACCTTATTAAAAGTCTCTTGTAGAATAAGATTGATTTGAGAAGTAAAGTTATATATGTGCAAAATTTTGAAGGGCCAGACAAAGAAGAACGTATTTATGTGCCTTCAAGGAGTATGCAAGTAGCAGTTAGCAAATGTTGATTTTATTCACAAATTAAATCAGGTATCTCTAATTGTAATAGTATGGTTTGAAAGTACAAAATTATAATTACAACTGACATAATTGTGCTTGAAAGGGATAAAAGTATGGCAGGAAATGACAATAGCAAAGTAGGATGCAACAACAACAGTAAGCTTCTAAAATTAAAATGGTACGATCGGACATGATAAGATTATAATTGAATGCAGTAATAACATGATTAGTGGCCATAATAACCTAATCACTGAAAGTGGAATTATTAGCAATGTGTATGTTTTATTTAACAAACAATATTGTTAGCCTGTTACAATATAGTTATTTCAACAATAGTATGTTTCTCTTCGCACTTGTTTACCTCAACCATATTTATTCTTTACGTGTACGTAGACACATGCCACATTTTTAGACTTAAAGCAAAATTAGTGAACCATACATCTTGGCCCATTTGCACATTTATGTTAGCAGACAGGAGAATTTAAATAGCGCCCATTACAGGCTTGTGCAAATAAACTTTTACAATCCTCTTTGGGGCATATTAACCAGCAAAAAATTTTGTATTTTTATACACATTATATGCGACACATAAAGCAAAAATACAAAAAAAAAAAAAATATAAATAAAATACTTCCTAAAATACAACAACACATACAAATTGCAAACAAAGTAACAGAACAAAATTAATGGCATAAGCAGAGGAAAAAAGATAATGAAGCAAAGAACAAAAAAAAAAATCAAGTAAAAATATTTTTGTCTGTTGTTTAAATGCTTAAATATCTTAAAGATACGTTCAAATGAGTGCAGAAAAATAAAAATCTTTTTTTTTTTAAATTTCTCTTCTTACTGTGGCATCATCTCTAAAATCATCATTACCTTTGTTGTGGATGTTTGTTTTTACGACTGGTCTTGACGTCTTTTTTATTCTTGTACCGGTGCCAATACAAGATATAAAAATGTACATTCTCGTACACACATCCCAACATGCACATTCAAGTTTGTACATGTGTTTGCTTGCTGGGTGTGTGTGTGTGTGTGTGTAATTTTCCGTTTTAAAAGATTTTCCGTTTATAGAAAACAATTTTCTCATGTTCAAACATGCGTTTGTAAAAAACTGTGCGTAAATTTTTTATTTTTATTTTGTTGGTGCTAAAAGAAATTCTTTTGCCAGGCAGGTTTTAGACATTAAAAAACACTCTGTTGATCATTGTTCTCATATGAACACTAAATCAGAGAGAGAGAGAGAGAGAAAGAGAACCGAAAAAATGACAGTTCATTTCAAGTGTAATAAAAACAAATTGTGCTGAATTTAGCTAGTAGATACTTAAGGTGTGAATAAAAAGCGGATAAAATAAGCATAAATGATATATTTACATGTTGCCTCCATGTGTCTGACAGGCTTTTTTGGTCTTAACTTGATATATATTGTATTAAAATTTTGATTTAATTATATATTTCTTGCTTTATTTTGTGTCATAAAATCTGAGTAATTTAATTTTATAAATTTTATTACGCAGCCAAGGCACAGTGCTTGGTTTCTATAAAAATAGAAAAATCAAAAATAAAAGATATTTGAAATTTAAATAAATTTATAAATAAATTTTTAAATAAAAAATTTATTCATGGGATCTGAAATATATATTTCTAGTAACAAAGGTATCAAAACGTACACAGAGAATACAGTGCCTAATAAATACCTAATAGAATGGGAGTTAACAAGATTTATCCAAGAGTGTTTTCAAGATGAGGTCTTATTATTTTTATAAAGAAACCCTTAGGGAAAAATTCAAGAAGTAAGTGAACCTATAATGTTTTTGGTCTAAAAATATACCTTATTAAGGTTTTCAATCTTGTTGCACTAATCTATACCATATTATATGTAATTTTTCTCATGCGGTCTTCATTTCACTGCTACTGGCTATGGGTATGAGCGAAAATATATTGTAAATTTTTTATCTGTTCATTAATTTTTTAACTGCGAAAGCCTTAGGCAATGCCATAAATGAACTAAAAAAATGTGTCTTTCAATGTCATAAGTGTGAAAGGGCACTTATTTACATATGTATATACATAAAGTAAACATGTTGAGGGATTGCTTGATCTTGTCAACATCTTGCAGATGTACCGCAACATTTCTCTCGCTCTCAACTCAACAAATTTTAAACATTTTCTCGCAGCTCTTTTCAAGATGTCATACGTTCTGTGAAATTTTCTTTTAAATAAAGTTTCTGAATGTGTGTGTGTGTGTTTTTTCTTTTATTGAAACGCGTGTAGTAGATATATTTTTAAAGTAAAATTTTCTTAAAAATAACATTCTGATTCAGTCGGTCTTTTTTAATTGAACAAAAATCAACACGAGTTGTGTAAAAAAACGCACAAAATTGAGTTACAAAAAATAATGTGTTATTTTTAAGTAGAAAATATAAAGAAAAATTTTATATGTAAAAAGTAAAATAGAATTTGTGATCATAAAAGCTAAATAAAAATATAAAATATATGCATATATGAAATACATAATAATATTAAAAGTTATTTGAAAAGTTTTTTTTTATATATATAAAAAAAATTGAATAACTAAGTAATTTCCCTGCAAAAAAATAAATAATTTGATTAAGTTCTTTCTTATTACGACATTCAATCAATTGAAAGAAAACTGAACACAGTTAAAAAATATTTTTATGCTCATATCTAGAAAAAGTTAAAAAAAGACCAATTCCTTTTCTTTCCCAAGTTTTCCAACTAGTTGCATTTGATGTGTGCTTTTTGTTGCTATTTTTTTAATACTTTTTCCCACTTGCGACAAAGTTTTTAAAACAAAATTTGTTGGTAAGTTTTTCATTTGTAGACAACATTTTTCAATTTTAGATATACAGAAAAAAAACGAAACAATTTTTTTATGACCCAAATTTGCAGCAAAATATTTTTCCTAAATGATATTCAGCTTTAGGTTTTTCCTGTAATACTGCTGCTGCTTTCCACTCAGTGTAATGCTTAAGTTTGCGCGCTGGCTGGCTGACGACGTCAAGCAATAGGAAGTGAAAAAAACTATTTCGAAAACTATTTGTATCTTATGACAAGTGTGAGCGAGCGATATTCACATATCAGTATTATTTGTATACACATCCGTACAAACATTCTTTGTAGCTGTTTAAATACTAAAAGCAATTTAGCAAACGTTTTTTTTTTCTGTTATATTTTATTTATTTTTGTAAGAACACTTTGCTTAAGAAGGCAACAAGCAGCATCATGGTTTTGCGAAACTCAAGAATGTTTTTCATTTTTAAGTGCAAAATTGCATTTTGTGGATGGTTGGCTAAATGGATGGATGGATGGATGGATTGCAAAACGTTGTTTTGAATAACTGCAATTCACAAATCATCATAATTTTTAAGAATTGTGAAGAAGAAACTTTTAAAGTACTCTTTTTGTTATTGTTGTTGTTGTTGTTGTATTCTTCATTCTCGTCAAAATTTGAATGCTGCATGCCAAGCCAGCGATAAAGTTATTAACACCATTAGTGTTTGAGTTTTTCTTTCACTGTTTTCAAGAGCTTTCATATTTGTGTTTAATTAAAAAAGTTTTTAATTTTTGTTGTACAACAAAAGTAAAAAGAGTTAATAATACAAACAAAATTTTCAAGGCAGCAGTTTGTGGCTTCGGCAAGTTAGTGATGCTTTAAAAAACTTAAATAATTTGGACCAAATAAATTAAATTCCTGGGCTAAGGGACTCATCAGAGTCGATGACAATTAAAGTTCTTGGCAAAAAGGATCATAAGTTTTCTTAAATAAAACAAATAAAATTCTTGTTTAATAATATTTATTTTCAATAACCAACACATTTTCTTTTTTAACACAAACACAAAACTGCGAAGGTTCTTGCTTGTCTGTAAAATTGGCTTTCGGCAGGAATCGAACCTGCGACCTCGGGGACAATTCTTAGTAGGCCACTCTCCCAAATCATCCATCGAGGCTCTTACAAATACAAAATAAAAAATAAATAAAAATAGTGTCTTTGGAACAAACCTTATTTTTAAAAAAAAGGATAAGTATCTATTACAAAAGTACCATTCAAAAGAGTGGCTTTTGAAAATATCTCCTATTCACAAATACATTTGAAAAAAAGGACCTTTAAAGATGGCCCCCTAGCAAAAAAAATACATTTCAGAAAGTGGCTCTTAAAATGACTGACTTTTGGAAAAAGTACCATTCCAAAAATGTATCTTTAAAAGAACTTTTTAGTAAAACATCTTTAAAAAATAGTACATAGTAATAGAAGTACTATTTAGGAAGTACTTTTTAGAAAAATTAGCTTTTAGAATAAGTATTTTTTTTTTAAAAAAGAATTTTAAAGAAAATTACCTTTTGAGAAAAAAAACATAAAAAGTGCCTACTGAAAAAAGGTACCTTTTGAGAAATGCACCTTTAATAAAAATATTATTTAAAAAAGTGGCTTTTATAAAAAAAGTAAATTTTTAAAAAGCAAATTTTAAAAAAATAACTGTTCAAAAACTATTTTTTAAAAATAGTGTCTATTGAAAGAGTACTTTCTGAAAAAAGTCCTTTCTGAAAAAAGTCCTACCTTATGAAAATGGCACCTTTTGAAAAAAGTACCTTTTTGGGGAGAACTACCTGTTCAAAAAGGTATCTTTTGAAAAAAGTACCTATAAAAAAACTTTTCAAAAAAAAGGCTTTAAAAAAAGTGTCTTTAAAAAATCATCTATAAAAAAATATCTTTTTGAAAAAAAAAATTATTTTTTAAACGGATGAACTTAATTAATTTTTTGGCGATGAAGCTTCGTCAAGGACCAGTGCTTATCGAGGGCATGGTGAATTCAACCGTCATCGAATTTCACTCCAAGATGATATTCGCGAGCTCTTATTGCTCATTGCCACTTATTTTAATTTAATAAAAATAAAATTTCCACATAAATTTGACGTTGCGCTGTGAACTACAAAATTACGGCCCAATAAATCTTTAATTGGGTTTCACACAATTCTTTTGCATCGAAAAGCAATGTTAGAATTACGGCGTTCGTTGCCTAACGAACCATGGAGTAATAGCAATGTAATACAAAAATGAAATGAGCAACAACCACTCAGCATTCGACCGCAAATTCATTCGATAACGTATGCCGTAGTTTGGCCCTAGATAGAGACACTTTTGACTCGTTTTCTGCAGCAGACCGAATTATCTTTTCGTTGTTTCAAACGAGTTTACAACGTATTTTAAGTTGCTTATGTTTCAAGCTTAAAATTTAAATTTCATTATCTTAATAGTTCTCAACTGCCATGACCAACATTCTCTTTGAATTAAAAACATTTATATCACAAGTACTTAAATCTTATCACCTTTCATCATCTTGCCTTTTGAAACTTCACTACTTATCGTTTAGCAATCAAGGAAGGCAACAAAAAAGGCACGCACACACACACACACACACAACTAAGCCTGAAACTTCCGGTGGGCGCAAGTGTTGCTTTTTTTCTCAATTTCTCAAGCAAAAGTTACTGGCAAAAAATGAGCAAAGAGTCTGATAGAAAAAAACTGTTCTCAACAAAATCTACAATATCAATGTTAAAGCAAAGGGGAAAGAAAGAAACTACAAACAAATCAATTTTTAACATGAAAATTTAAGTTAATATGGGAAATACGAAAAATACACAAATAATTGAATTACGAATAAGCAGATATTTTGCCTGAATAATTTAAAAGACAGCAATGAGCGAGAGAGAGAGAGAGCCAAAAAATGACTTTCATCCTTTTAAATTGTGCAGGTTTTGTGTTTAAAATTTGTTCTTGTAAATAAAGTTAATAATACAAAAAAAAAAAGAAAATATTGTACTTAAATATCAAAGATTATATATGCCGCAAAAGTAGTTTTATTAAAAAAATGATACATGAGGTTTTTCAATATTTCAACAAAATCTCTTTAGAACAGCAACAATATATAGCTAGTAAAATTGGAGGGTGTTTCGGGTTTGTGATGTTTTGTGAATTTTTCAAAATCATATATTACACATTTTTGCTTAGAAAAATTTATTACTTGTTTTTTCATAAATCACGAAAAAAAGGTTACACTAAAAATTTTATTAAAACAGCTCAAAGTTCGCAGGATTTAAGTTATATTGACATATTCTGCCATAAAATCGATCAAAAGCACTAGCTTAAGCAATTGATATTGTGCCATCGATTTTTCGATAGCTTTTGGCATGCGGAAAAAAATTCCAATACGTTAAATCAAAGAAAATAACATATGGGTCAAACATTAAAAATTGGATATACCTATGTTATTGTTTTCAATACAAGTATGCGAATCAAAACTTTGTTTACACTTAGAAAAACAGGCAGTCAATTTCGAATAAATTAAAAGTTATTTTTCAAAGTTACACATACATAGACAATCTCTGACTTTGCAGAGTTTCATTAAAGTCGATTCAATAGCTTCGCAGTTTGGCAAGCACACACGTTGGGACTTAAGATTTTTATATACTTACAAGCTGATCTGGTCACGTGCTGCTGTGAGACTTTTATATTATACAGTTTTCAGTGTTAATCTTTTGAATTCGATTCTAAAAAATAACATATAGCTGAAATTTATATCTAAAAGAAAAATTATTAAATTACTTTTTTAGGCTTAAGTTCTACCCTTGGTTTGTCACTATTTTAATTAATATCAATTAAGTAAAGAAGAGTAAAATTTAATAACTAGGTGGACAACCGGCGGTTTCTCGGTAGCAAACACTGATTAGTTAAAATAGTGACAAACTTAAGCCTGGAAAAGTATTACAATACAGAAGTTCAATGAAATTAAAATTTTCAGTAAAATGTTAAAAGAACAATTATCATTTAATAACAACTTCTTCCAAGAACAAAACATAATTTTCAAAGTTTGTTTTATAAATGGCCAAGTTATTACAAAATTAGGGTCTTATTCATAATAAATATTTCAGTTTTATTAAAATTCTTATTTGGCAGATTTTCCATACAAATATGTCAAATAAGAGTCGTATTAGCCTGAAATAATTTTTATGAATTAGGGTGTTAATCTTTTGAATTCGATTCTAAAAAATTTATTGTATCCGGTCAACAATTTTGGAGATTAAAAAGAACAACCATGGTGACACCAGATGTTGTGAGAACAAGTACCAGTGCCAAGTTTTCACCAGATCCTAAACACCAAATACAAAACTACTAATCTTGATTGAATTCAGTTCTATATATGAATGTTAAAATTTCTAAATAAATTACAAATTAGTTTAATGTATTAATGAATAAATAAACTTTGAACTAAAGTTTACTTTTGATCATGATGAGCTCATAAAATGTGCCCACTGTTTAGCGCCAAGAACACGAATAGTAATGTTTAAAATCATATGATTAAGAAAAATCTTTTCTCCTTTTGCTTTCAATAATTAGTTATTATAAATAATTGGTACATAAGTAACTATTATAGCACCATGAAAGCGAGCGCTAAGACGGCAGCCACACGAGAATTTAATCGGCCGTGGCGACTACACCAGAGATTTATATGTACATATAGATAAGAAACGCATAAAGTTGTGGTCTACACAATGTTGTTGTCAATTCTAGACTTAAGAGCTGACAAATATAAATATGTTTCATTATTTCTAAAACCAACTACAGCAATTTTCCTTTCCTGATTAATTCTCCGAACTCTACATAAGCAAACAAAGTAAATAAGTTCAGTTCCGCAGCTGTTTCCAGTTGTAGCGAAACCAGCTGTATGGATTAAGTTTATATAAAAAAAAAAAACTAAACTTGAATCCGTACATATGACAAATTTTTGGAGGTGTGAAGCTTATTTTTGTGTGCGTATTTAATACATTTATTTGCTGCATACACAGTTCATTAGACAACTGGTGGAAAAATAAAAAATTCTTTTCTATTTTTTGGTTGTTGTCGAGAATCGCATATTCACATCATTGGATTCTATGCCATTAATCTGTCGATGGCATGAGTGCCGGCAAATTGTTAATGGGTGTGCCTCTATGGGAATGAAAAGGAAAATGTGTTTACAGCAAAAAAAAAAAAAGCAACAAACACACTACACTCATACTAATCCTAGAATAAAATCCTCTTAAACTAAGGAACTTAAAATTCATACACATAAAAGTTAGCTCTCTAAATTGGTTTTATTGTTTGAATATGCTCTTGTATATTTTGCTTTTTGACTATCGATTGTATTCAACAAAAACGAAAAAGCAACCAAAAATTACATTCATGTGATATAAACAGGACACAGTTGTAGTTTTACAGGTGTGTGTTTATGTGTGCGTGTGTTGGTGAGCAAACAAATTTTATTTATAAATCTTTAAAGCAAAAAATGTAAATTGTTTGTAGCAATTTGAATACACAGCTTGTATACATGAGTATGTATCGAGATGAAATGTTAAACTGGATTAAGGTTTTGTTGATACGCTTATAAATCACTTCTGTTCTCGTATCTGTGTTTGCTTTTCTATTTGCATACCTGTTTCTCTTGTTTTTTTTTTTCTCCATTATTGATATTTACTTGAACAAATAGACTTTTCTAGGTATTTGGTTTTTATTTATTTGATTTTTTTCTCTCGAGGAGCAAAGCTTGAAATGTAATTAAATGTTCCGCATCACATCACAGCACAAATCAAATTAAGTATGTACAAGAAAATTTATGACTTTAGTTGCTAGATTTTTTAGAAGATTAAATAACATTTTTGATAGAGAACAAGCAGATTATATAACCTAAATAATGACCCTGTGCTTACCAGAACGAGGAAGTAGGCATACAAGGTTTGCTAGAACAGAAGCGAGGCTTTTTCACTTTATTCCCATTTTTGTATATTTTTATGCACAAGGCTGTGGTCAGGAAAAGCCTTTGCTGAAAGCAGCGGCAGGCATCCCATTCAGTCTTATTTAACAATACACTAAAAGTCTTACTGAGGAAGGGATTGTAAAGGGCCTGGGAAGTTGTAAGAAAACCTTCAAGAGGGCCATAGTTTGAAAGGTCTATGCTGATATATATAATGCTTATTAATTTCAGCTAAAGTTAATGATTTTTATGTATTTGCTCACTGTTATTTGAACTGGAAATACTTAAAATGAATAGAGTAATAGTGCAACTGAGTTCAGATTTCATTAACTGAGTGACAGCAGCTTAATTCATAACGATTTCGTAATTGTTCATTTAGGATTTATTTGAAAGAAGGATTGATTTTGAGGCTTGTTATGTAGTACGAGCGAACACAAATAAAATTTTATGTATTAATTCAGGTCCAAAAATGAACCTTTTCAAAAAATATATTTCAGCTGATATATACAGCAAATATTTTTTGAAAAGGTTCATTTTTGGACCTGAATTAATACATTTCAATTGGCTCTTAAAGCAAATAAATAATTAAGTTCATATTTGAATATTTAATATATTTATGACGATTGAAAAAAAAATTGATTTGTATACATACAGAATTATATACACACATACGAACAAATGTTAAAATGTTGGTATGTACATGAATAATTTGTTTCCTAGTAACAAAATTTAAATATACTTAAATTTTTATGTGTTATAAAAAGTATAAAAATCATAAACATTTCAAATTCTATGGATCAGAATTTTTTTCTATGCATCTTTTACATTGTTTGATATGTATCTATTGCATGCTACTAAGATGAGCAATTGCTTAAGCTTAGGACAATGACCGCCAAAAATTTATTTTTTATTTGCCAAAATGGTTATTTTTGCTTTTTCGGGAATAAGATAAACATTAACACACATATTTTTATATGTGAGGGCTCATTTTATTGCTTTTGCAATCAGCTATCTGAATAAATAAAAAAAACTGAAAAATAGTTGTAAATGTATATTTTTTTATAAATTTTTCACAATCGAAAATTTTGCCATTTTTCAAAAAAAGAATTATTATTTTTTGGTTTTTCCTAATAACTCTAAATTATTAAGGACACCAAAAAATTATTGTAGCAAAACTTAAAGCCTGTTTAATTTATAATTGTTTGACATATTACAGGATAAAATCGGACTCGCGGTTTTTAACTTATGACTAGAGATCTGGATCAACCTTAACGAAAATCTCATATTTTAGAAAAGAAAAAAATTCTAAAAAAAACTGATCTATAGAATTTGAAATTTTTATGATTTTTGTACTTAGATAGTCATAACACATCAAGAAAATATAGTGGTCATCCATGGTCAGAAATTGTTTTTTGCATTTGCCGTATAATGAAATAAAAACTTTATTTTTTCAGTTCTGAAAGCATCCTGATGTGGTAGTTTTATTTTTATTATTATATGAAATAATACAGCGAATTCTACTCATTCCGAAATTTCCATGAAAAAATGAGAATCAGAAAATAAAAGTAAAAGCCTGGCAATATGAAAAAATGTTTTCTTTATTAAAAGTTTGTTCGAACATTTCTGATTCTCATTTTCCCGCTGAGTACTTCGGCGCTTGAAACAAATTTTTTTCCCAAACGTATAAGTTCATAAAATATTTTAAGATTTCCGCACCAGCATTTACTGCTTAGCAAAAATATACAAATTTGCATTGCGTTTATTTTGCTCAAATTCGTTCTGTATTAATATTGTTTGTTGTAATATAAATCAAACAAAACGAAATAAATATCAAAGACTTTTAACTGAATAATAACTACCTGTTCCGAACCCGACACACTTCTCATCAGAACACCCTTTGATATATATTCGTGTGAATATATATCACTGGCTAAAAGTCTATGATACATTCTTTATCTTGGGTAATTAATAACAATCACAACAATGATATAGAATGGCCTCAGGAAAGATAAACGTAATGCAAAATGATTTTGGACGAAAAAGTTGGAATTAATTAATTTAGGAATACACAATATTTTCCACTTACGCCCATTTTCACTATAGTTAAGACTTAACGTTTACTATAGGTGCGATTTTTCTTGACAGGCTTGCCGTTTTTTTAATCGTACATTATGAAAAAAGTCATTATTTTTTTAGATTTTAATAATTTAAAATTATATCTCTTTTCCTTATTATATATGTTTTTAATTATTTACTATATTTACCTTATTTCATTTCCTATATTTTTAGTGAAAAATGGAACAGTTTGAACAGTTATTAACGTGTTGCGTTTGCTTGGACCGATATCGCATACCCAAATTGCTGCCATGTCAACACTCCTTTTGCATGGAACCCTGTATGGAGGGTTTGGTGGATTATGTCAGACGACAGGTGAGATAATTTATTAAGTTCAGCAAAATGATGACATTTTGTTTAAGATCTTGTAAACTTAAATTTATCAGATATCAGGTTTCTCCTCACAATGTTTTTATGCGATTAAGATATGTCAGTAGTTGAGAGGAAGTTCTGTTGAAAAGTCTATTGATGAGTTGATTAGCACCAACGAAATGTCGTCGGCATATAGACAGCTGAAAAATACAGGAAATATTTCGAAAAGGTTAATTTTTGAACCTGAATTAATACATTTCAATTGGCTCGTAAGGCAAATAAATAATTAAGTTCATATTTGAATATTTAATATATTTATGACGATTGAAAAAAAAATTGATTTGTATACATACAGAATTATATACACACATACGAACAAATGTTAAAATGTTGGTATGTACATGAATAATTTTTTCTCTAGTAACATCCATCCATATAGGAAAAGTGTTTTCGTGTGCCCATTTCTTTTGGATATAAGCCAATAAGATACAAATATTATTATATGTATATATTTTTTTATTTATTTCAGATGTTTATATTTAATCACGCACATTCATATAGACATTTTAGTACACGTTTATTTCTTGAGTGGGAGTAATAGTTGCATGTTGTATCTTCAAGACTCATTCTTGTTTTGCAGACGGCTACAGATACAAAGATAACAAACAATGCGAATTTATTATTATTTGTATAAAATTTTAAATGAAAATTTATAAGTTTTACGTAAATTCTGGGAAATAAAGCAAAATAATTAAAAAAGATATGCGTTTTTGTACAATAAGTAGAGGGACACGTTTAAGAAAACGATGGTACGTTCATATTGGCTGTAACTGTATGACATACACTAAAACTGTATTCATCCAGAGTTTTGGAACAAAATTTTCGTTCTGAGCTAATTTATTCATACCTAGTTAAGCGATTCTTTGATTGAGAGAGGCAGAAAGAGAGTAAACTGTAGTAGTTAAACGATTCTCTGTTTGAGAGTAAACTTTGGAAAAATTTAAGCCTGAATTGGTTTAATTTTAAATATCGCTCCGAACCCATTGAATTGTGCTATAAATTCGCTTTAATCATTATAGTTTCTAATAATAATTGTGTTTGTCATTCTCTAATGAAAGTTGTTTCGAAAAAAATGAATCAATTTGCTGAAAATAAAATGACATAGAAAAAAATATTAAAACATTAAAGATACCATTTTCAATATTATTTTTCATTTGGAAATGGTTTTTACAGGTGCTTATAATAAAATTCTATTAGCTGGCTTTAACAATGAGTTCAATAATTCATAAAAACTTAGTTACACAGTATAAAAGGGTGAAGAGAACGATGTCTCGACGGCCGATTTTGATAGAGAGGATCAAAAAGTATCTATGGCCCATTTATTGCAAAGTATAATGAATCGAAAAATGACAATTTTTGAAGTTTCTGAAGAGCATTGGTGCTTCTGGAGGTAGTTTTAGCTTCATATCTCAAGTGGCACCAAAAATTGATGCCGTGTTTTGCGCAATAAATTCTTAAAGGTTTTTGAAAAAAAGTGTTCTCCAATGAATTTTTTATCTCTACAAGACAATTTTTTTTAGTAAAAAAAATTAGTTGCAATAAACGTAGTTTTATCCATTTACATTTTTCGAAAACCTCGAGTGAGTTTTGCTACAATTGATTCTTTCGAGATATGAATATGTCACACTAACGCAGATATACATATGTATGCAATTTAGGGTGGCCATTAGCTATAGGGGAAGTTTTCGTTAGTTTTTTTTTAATTCTCACCCTACGTTTTGGTAAATAGTGGTAAACAGATTATCCTTAAAAAAATTTCAGACAATTCACAAGGTGTTAGGATGTGTCTCATCTCCCATATAAATATAGTTTATTTCACATAATATGACCCTAACGTTATAACTAGCCACGTGAAGCCGCTAGCGAAATTAAATCTATAACTGAACGCCATTAATTTTCACTCTGCAGCACCTTTTATGGGAACATGTTAACACTCTATTCCTCCTTCTTATTAGGATTTCCATACAAAAATGGTTTTCTAAATTTTTCTTAATTTCTCTAACCAGCACCTGGGTGCTTATGGCAATGCAAGAATAAATTAAGGACTTAGTCATGCATTCGACTCATCAAAAAGCACCCTGAGGCAAGTTAAGATAAAAAAAAAAAATAAATAAAAATATAATATAACTATTTTTCGTTTTACAATAAAAAAAAAAAAAAATTCTCCCTACAACACCGAATATAAAGCATTGTTGCAAGAGACTTACGAAAATTGTTTAAAAATATTTTATGCCGAACGTAGGGGTCGCAAAAATACATTTTGCGTTATATCTTCAGCATTTACAGTCGGATCTTAAAGTGGAAAATATCGATGTTTTTGCTTCGAAGAGACCCATGTTTTGCTTTAACAGTCATTAACCTCAATTATGGCGTTATAGTATTTACCCACCAGATTTCAGTTGCCACCGCCCTAATAAGAGATAATTAAAGCTCGCAAAAAATCACTAAGCTTTTGCTAATGAAGTGTTTCGATAATTCCAGCAGAACTATCCAAACCAACTTGAATCACGTTAATACTTTCACCCATATTCATAAAACCTATTGAAGGTTTATTACACGTTTATTTGACAAATATTCCATAGAAATACGTCAAATAAGAGCTTAATAAACTTGCAATAAATATTATGAATATCGCCTTTTCTCTTTGGCCTACAAATAGGCCATATTAATGTTTTCTGCCTTTTCCAGCCGTCTATACACCATCGGCATTTTGCTGATGCTAATCAACTCATCAGTAAACTCGAAAAAATACTCGAAAAATACTACTTATTCCATAATTCCCCTGATTAAAATGAGACTCGACATGTACTTGTCGCGGCAGCTTTGTATTAAATATTGAGGCAAATATTTTTAAGGAACATATTAACCCTGTAATCTAAAACGGGGATCTAGTATTTTAGTGTTACATTGAGGAAAGCACTGAAACTGTAACCTGCCGTAAGATCAGACTCTAATGTATTCTTCACCAAGAATTTAATTTTTCGGTCATCTCTTTCAAAATTTATTATCCAAACTCAGTCATTGCTTAACAAGTTGAAAAATATTTTATGTTATTATTTTAAATAACTTGGCCTGCATATGACAATGATGTTTATACATTTTGTTTTTTAAGCATATTAGTTGAAATTATTTATGTTGAGATTGCAATCAGCAGATAAGTAATTAAAAATTTTAAAATTTATTTAAAACGGATTTATGGAGTTTATTTTTAATCAGCTGCAGCATACGTATTCATTAAAGCCTAAAGCAAACTAAATTAAAGCAATTTCTTTAACTCGATTGATTTGTTTAAATCTAAATAAAAAAGGAAGAAACAAAAAGATAAAAATATTCTAACGCTACAGCAATTAAATAAAAACCTATTAAAAAATATTATGACATTCTTTCGGTATTCAAGAAAAAGAGAACAAAAGTCTGTTGTAAGAATTTTCCTTGTTTACATGGTATTCTTTTGTGTGAAGATACACATTTTGTTTTAGCGGCACAAGAAGTTGAACTAATAACAAACAGAAAGAATCAAGTTGTATCAATAAATGATCATCTACATCTCAATGATACAAAGAAGAACATGTATTAAAAAAAGCTCTCATATACAGAGCAAATAACAGTCTTCTGAGATGACAAAAAATCATCCATAACAGACTGCAAAAATATCAATGCTTTGGTTAATATTGGTTAAATATTTTTATTAGATTTTTTCGACCCCTGTTTTTATATTTTATATATTTATTTTCTTGAGCTAAAGGTCTTTTTTTGTTAAACATATTTAATTATTTTTTTTTTTTCGATATTTCGCTCTCCTTCGGATAGCTTCTTCAGGACAATAATAATGAAAATAGTTTTTATTTTTGAAAAAAACCAATAAAAACTATTTCCATTAATATTGTCCTGAAGAATCTATCCGAAGGAGAGCGAAATATCGACAAAAATAATTGAATATTTTTTTAACAAAAAAAGACCTTTAACTCAAGAAAATAAATATATAAAATTGGTTAACAACATATAGAAAGTAAAATTGCGTGAGCTTTAGTTGCCGAGTATATAGCATTATTTTTCATATATTATTTTATCTATAATTTTTAACCTTTATTGTTAAAATTAGCAGCACTATTTTTTAAAGCTTTAAGTCTTCATATTTTTCTTTCTCAATTGTTCGATATTTCGCTAACAATTTGTTAGCATCGTCAGGAACTTTTAATTTAAAATTTAATTTAAAAACAGTTAAAGGTTCCTGACAATGCTAACACATTGTTAGTGAAATATCGAACAATTGAGAAAGAAAAATATAAAGACCCAAAGCTTTGACAAATATAGCCCAATCATGAATGATAATTCCGTGAGAGTTTTTTCTCTTTTCCCATTCCTCTTATTATGTTGATAAATTCCTTAGGAAATTTTTTTAACCTTCCCTGTTTTAGCCACTTCGAAGGGGAAAAATAGTCGGCGGAGGAAAAAATAGGTATTTTAAAAACATGTTTTTTGTTTTTCCTACAAAAAATTTCGATATTACCAACTTTTATTTTTTTGTTTCTCAGGTAATTTATGATTGGAGGAATTTTTTCTCGAGAAACGGATTTTCCTTAGGAATAAAATTCCTTGAGAATGTTCATGATTGGGCTGATAGTGTTGTTAGTTTTATTTTTCTTATTTAAGTTCCCCAAAAGTTATAATTTTGTTGTTGGTTTTTTTTTATTGCTGGCCTGTTTTGCTGGTGCGAAATAAGCTGATGGCTTTAGTTCTGCAAAGTTTACAAAACCAACATGTACATTGCCTGAGTAAATGATGGTTGTTTTTGCAATTATTGTATACAAATGTTATCACCTTCAATTCATGACCTGGTTGCTGCCAACCTTTGCATTTATAGTCACTTATAGTCACACAGATGTAATGAAAGTACATAAGTTTCTAAATGAAGATTTACCAAACGCTTATCCAATTTTGTTTCGGTATTCTCTCTTACTCAATACAGAATAAGATTTTTGAATTTTTTGACATGTCGTTATACAGACTATCATCATGTACACTGGCCTTAAGCACTTTTAAAAGTTTTGCACTGAAAACAAAACCAACATATTAAAAATGAACACTTCAACAGATGAATTGCTAGAGTATCCGAAGTTGCAGATTCGGTTGCTGTTGAAGGATGTGAGTGTTTCTGCAAACAGGTTACAAGCTCCGCAGTTTGATGTTTTCTTAAAAAGTAATTGTTTTTCTTTTCCTTACAAAACTTACTACTCCTAATAAGATGTCATTATAAGGCGATTTGAGGTATGCTGAAGAGAGGTATTGTGATTGATCTCAAAACATCTGATTGTACACTTAGGCCTTAAATTTTATTTCTTATTACTTAATTAAAACTGAAAGAAGTAGGTGCTCAAGGCTCAGCGGTTGAGCTTAAGCCTATTCAAAATTATATATATATAAAAAGAAATTTTTATTTGTTATATGTATTTTTTTGTTATATGTTATAGTAGCTTATAAAAATTTAAATTACATTATTTTGTTCTCTGTCTCTAGGTTAAATGTCCAGAATGTCGTGCCGAACATCGTATACCCTACAATGGGGTTCAGGCGTTTCCCACCAATGTGACATTGCAACGTTTCCTTGAATTACATATCGAGATAACTGGCGAACTGCCAGATCCAACTTCTGGTAAGTAAAATAACTACATGTTTTGATTATTTAAATATTTTGTCAGAACTTTTACTATTTACATTAGACAAATAATTCAGTACTATAACTTGATAAAGAACTATTAATTTTTATAAACTTCTGTTTTACAAATACAATAAACATGCTTCGTGCACTTAAAGCTGGGGGAAAATCAGCTGTTTCTCAGTCTTCGCATTATTATTTGTCACCAATGCTAAAGATGTTCTCATTGAAATTGTATATTTACAGCTTAACTGTCTAAATTTATTAAGTTATATTTTACTTATACATATACTATATCTTAATACATTGCATTGATCATGTAATGCAGTTTTTATTCATGCTACAATTCGCTATCCTGGTCTTCCTAACGATAAACTCAAATTTTGACTACTCTTTTGCTAATCTGCCAAAATTCCAATATTTTATATAAACTTATAAAAATATTTTCTTAAATTTCTGCATATATGATAAGTTAATAATAGTAAAAGGTTTAACAAAAAAAAAAGAAGAAAAACAGTTTCTGTGTATTTTGAAACTCGTTCATGTTCATGTTGTGAATTACTGAACGAACAGAAAGAACAAACTGCCAACATGCATTTTTTATGAGTTGACAGCAGATGTTTTATGTAAAATATACATATAAAAAAAAGAAAAACATTTTTTAAAAAGAAATTGCATAAATAAATGACCAAGTAAGTATTAAAGAAAAAATTGGAAAACATTCTTTCAAGGCAAAAAAAAAAAAAAAAAAAAATACAACATAAGACATGACATATTGTGTGATAATATTTCTTGTTTTCAAAAGTAACCTTAAGATAGATATTTTAAGCTCAAATGGAATGCCAATAGACGATGATAGATTTTGATTATTAAATTTATATAAAAAAAAAACAAGTTTTGTTTTGTTAACATATATTATAAATTATCTGAAGTATTGATTAAAGATAATTAACACCCCAATTAAGTACAACAAATTAACTACTTATGGTCAATTTGCTGACAGGTGTAATAAAATATGGTTTAAAAATAATTTCAATAAATTTTGTTTAGTTCCAAACAGGTCTTGATGAGATCTATTTGGACCTGGAATGATGATTTTTTTTCCTATTCAAATTATTTTTTATTGCAGACTAATCGCAAATCTTAGTATATATATTCTAAATAAAAAAATTTTGCATAAATATTTTATTTCATGAGATATTTTTATTCACATAAAATTTGTAATAAGTACTACTGTTACAGTACGTTTGCTTACGCCAGATATTAAAATAATTTTCTTGTTTAGGAATTTGTGTAGAAACAAGCAATTTTTTTTTACAAGAATACAATCATGTCAGATTTTACAAGAATACAATCGGGTCAGAATGCACTTCAATTAAACCTATTTAAAAAAAAATTTCTCCAGAAAATATCAGAGGTGCAATTTTATAAATGATTTTATAATTGATTTTTAATATAAAACTTTCCATCTCGTATTGAAATCTTTATTATCTCCCCTCTCTTTGCTGCCAGGTCAAATAATGGAACGTTGTGGCGTTTGTTCGGAAAAGGCCTACTTACAGCCCTGCGCTCATTGTGAAAAGAAAATTTGCGAAGATTGTAAAAGTGCTCACATGGACATTTTGCGACGTGAAATTACTCGATTTAATTCACAGGTATGGCTCGTGTTTTTTTTTTTCTTTATAAATTGAACATAAACTTATTAAACAACTGATTTTTCAGATACGACGTAGTTTGCATCGTCTGCAAGACTCTTTGGCCTTAATCGAAAAGAATATGGTCTGCTTGCAGACCAATTGCGTCAGTACTTCGGAAGAGATCGATGAAATCTATCGCCGCATCACCAAGGCCATTAAGGATCGTTCGGATCACTTGAAAGGAGAAATCGATCGCTACCTCACCACCGAGCTGCGCAATTTGAATACGCTTAAGGAAAATCTTGATACTGAGATTAATAATATCAATAGCAATTGTGATATTGTTGATAAGTATATGAATGATTCGGTTGAGTGGGACGATTGTGAGCTGATGGATACGAAAGAGATCTTCTTGAAAACGGTCGAGTTTCTCAGACATTTTGAATATGAGAATTCTGATTATAGTCGTCGGGTGCGCTTTTTGGTCTCAATTGATCCCAATCAATTGGTCATGAATTTGTCCACATTTGGTGACTTGAATATAACACCCCATTCTTCAATGGGCTCGGCCAGTAGTGCCCACCTGGCACCGCCCTCATCATTACAACCGGGACTGATGCGTTCCAAAAGTGATCATCGTCTGGCCACTCAGTTTCGCCAGCAAGAGGAACGTATTGGTTATAATGATGAGCCAGTGCTGGGTGGTCGCCGTTTTGGGGAGCGGCCAGTGCGCGTAAATAACGATCGCTATAGCGATAGCAATTTGGGCGGCCGTTATGGCCGCGGTGGTGGTGGTGGAGGTGGCGATTATGATTATGACAATGATTATGACAACGAACAGCTGTCACGCCCTGGCAAGTCACGTTTCCGTTCACGATTTGTACGTTCCCACCAAAACGATGACTCCGACAACGAACAACAGCAAATGCAACGCCAACAAGAGGAGAAGAAACTCAAAGATAAAGTTCGTGATGGCGAAGATGCCTCTCGCGGCCAGCTTAGTGGTATCATAAGGCTAAGTGATTGTGCTCGCGTCATACAACGTTTGGCCGATATTGGTAAGGAAAAGAAAGAGAAAAAGGTCGACACGGCAGCTCAGGCAGCCATGCAAGCAGCCATACAAGCCCAAAAAGCTTCTATGCAAAGACCCAAACAGCAGGCGCTGGCTACGCAGCGGCAAATATCTGAAGATGACGAAATCAGTCGCATAAAGCGGCAAAACAAAAACGCACCCAGTTCTTCCACAGCGACTACAACTCCCACAGCCAATAGTAGCGATACAGGAGATAGTAGACCTACCGCTGATCGCGTGAGTGTCTTAAAACGTAACAGTGTTGCCCCTGGGGCAACAACAGAAGAAAGTGAAAATAATACGCATAACGCTTCGCCAGTGCGTAGGACTCCACCCAGGATTGAGGTGAGTGCGATTGAAACAAATGAAGAAGATAACAAACCCAGTGGTAGTAAAAATATATTAAATCAAGCTAATACCAAAAATCAATTAGAAATAAGAACAATGCAAGATAAGCAAGAAGAAAATGAAGAGGTGGAGAAAGACAAGGCAGAAGAAGAAGAGGAGGACGAGAACGAAGAGGAAGAATATGAGTCAGAGAGTGAAGAGGAGCAAAATGTTGCTCAAGCTATTGCAGACACTAACAATAGCTCACAAACAAGTGGCCAGCCCACAAATACTGAACATTTTAGCGAGGAAGAGGAGGTGACTGAAACTGAGACTGAAACAGAGACAGAAGAAGAAACTGAAACTGAAGAGGAAACTGAAAATGAAGAAGAAGAACATGTAGAGAATGACAGTAATCAATCAGGAGAAAAGAATATAATACAAACAGGCGGTACGGTTTCAATAGTGAAAGATGAAAATGCTCCGCCAGTTTTAGCACAAACAGTAACAGAAATAGAAAATAATAACGAGGAAGAAGAGGAAGAAGAAGAGGAGTCGGAAGAAACAGAAGAGGAAGTAACGGAGGAAGAAGAAACTGAGGAAGAAGAAACCGATGAGGATTAGCTAGAGGGTTTTCGAATCTGAAGCGAATTTCGCACGAAAATTTTTAGGAATGTTAATATCAGGGAACTGCACGGGCTTGCTGTAAATATGAATACAGCATTTTCTTCTTATTTGTGTAATAAATTATGCGTTTAGGTTTTTACTCAGCTATCAATCGTTCCATACATGGAAATGTATTTTTTTATATATTTTAGACAGTAATTTGTAGCTACAATATCTTCGGCTCATAGATTTGATGTGATGACAACATATTTATTGGGCCGTATTCATAACCGTATGATAGATACGACTGTTCTTAGAGCAAATTTTTAATAAAAAATTTTTTACGAAGCATTTTTTGCATTCATGGCTGAAAAAGACACTTCAATTTGAGCTGGTATAAATGGGTGATCACTTATTTCCTTCTCTAAATGCTTACAATCTCCGACCAAACACTGGCAACTTTCAACAGTTACTTTTCTCTTATTGTTTGCGCTGAGAAATGTAATCAGGATGTTCAATTATTTCTTTAATATTTTGACTTTGTTTTTTTTTCACTTTTTTGTGGAAAAGTACATGAATAGAAATTCGCAGAACTAGTCAACTTATTACCATTATGCAAGTGCATAGCTGCTTGCTTTGTGTTTTCATGTTCACAGATATTTTATGTGAATTTATGGCGTTGCTAAATGAATTAAGGTAGAATAAATTTTTGCCAACATTAGTCCACTCCCTTGATAATCTATTTTTTAAGAAGTACAATACATGAAAAGAAACAACTGAATGTGCGTTTGAATACATAAGTATACATTAACAAATCATAGCAAAAGGAAAAAATAGGAAATTTCTAGTGAATATCCAATTTTCAGTAAAGAATTATCTCACCTTACGAAAACTTTGCAATAGCAAATACAAATTTGCTTTAAATGTTGTTGAGAAAACATAACCTTAAAATATGCTACAGTGATTTTTGATGGTTTTACAATTTTTACAGATTTTATTTTCATTGGAATTTATATTTGTATGGTTGTGAGTGTATATGGATTTCTAATTAAGCATATTTGCGTCCAAAAGCATTCTCAACAAAAAAGTAGTGGTCACTTTTTTTTTTTAAGAAAAAGTGTTTTAACATATGTTCATATGTGACCGAACTTTTATATAAATGTTCACTTAGTTTTGCACTCAAAATTATTCTTAGTTATTATTTTCTCAAAATGTAGCTCAACCAAAAAGTAGTGGTTACATTTTTTTGAGCAATAATATGCAAATATATGTTTATACGCGCGCATACTTTCATATAAATGTTCAATTGGTTTAGAATTGCCTCTTACAACGAAATTATACTTTGACTGGGAATTAGTGGAAGACGGCTATTAAAAAATTGCCACCAAGTACATCCTATTTTTGTTTATGAATATGGACCATTGTCTATGGTCAAACTTTGAGGGAAAAAAATTATATACGAAACCACATAAAGCAGCCAATGAGCCAAGTTTTATTGTGTATGTTAAAAGTTCGAGTATTTCAAATTTAGTGATATGAAAAAACGTAACTGATGGTACTCGTTGCAGTTCTCTGGTAGACATGAAATTATGTGATAAAGCAGGCTTATAAATACAAACTTTATGGTTAGTGCAACAACTGTTTTTTTTAATAATCAGCTGTCTTATTATTTTTATTTTTGTGTATATTTAATATGGCAATAGCTTTAGTTTGGCTCAATGGCCAATTGAAGTATTTGAAGAAAGGAATTCACAGGTGATTCTAGAAAAAAAATCTTACTCATTTTTAAGTAGAACAAAATATGCTCTTCTCCCATCTTTTGAAGCTTCTTCATTTTAATTAAATTTCTTAAAAAAGATTGATATCTTGTGAGTTTTAAAATATAGTTTATTTGTGTCTCAATATTTTGCAAGGAAAATTCTGCAATGGCAATTACTTGAAATTTGAGTCATTTTCAAGTTATAGACATTACTATTAATTAAATAGTGAAAATTACTTCAAAAATGTTTTCACAATTTCCTCAAAGGCACTTAACTTTCCTTTAAAATGTATGAATTTTGTATTTTCGCTAACCTTTTTTATATAATTTAAGTTCGTTTTGTACTCTTCTTTGTTTCGATCCACAATTATCCCCCCCCCTGTTTGGAGTTTTTCTTTTATTCAAATTAATTTACCTGATAATTTATATTATGTTAATAATAAATTTTTGTTTAATTTTTAATCTTTAATATGAACCTCATGAAACTAATACCAAGTAATTAAAAAATATTTTTAAACATGAAAAATTAAAAACCTAAAGCTTTAAATATTTTTTAAGTTTAAAAATGTTTCCAGTTGAGATATTGCTGTGCATCTCTATGGCACTTTAATTGGTGGTATATGCTTGGGGATTTTTGTTTATGCTCTCCCGTTGAGGGTTAAGCTTATTACCCTGGACGTTGCATGAATTAGAAAAGGGTGTTGTACTCTATTCATATTGCAAGCAACAGCTGAAATGTATGTAGCTGTAATATTGTCGTTGCGCTGCTGAGCAATTAAAAAAGCAATTCCGCTGGGAATTATCATCATTTGTTGGGGCTTATTTGGAAACATGTAGCACACTTTTTTTTTTGGAAACAAGCTCTTGAATTGCGAAAATGTTTGTGATTGGTAATATTGGATACGCTTAAAATATTCTTTGTGCAAAAATCAATTTTGCGCAACATTCTCCATAGTTTGTAACACAGTATTTGTTCTTGAGTGCGGTATTTTGTTCCAGTAAAAATTATTGCAGGCATAGTAGAGCTTGGAAGCTTACAAGCATTTGTTAGCACAATATTAAATTTCTGCAGAAATTATTGTTCACTTTAGTCAGGAGCACTTTTCCTTAGTACTCTATGGAAAACTCTATACCGAATGTCATATACAATTTAATGTAATTGTTTGAACTGTCGAGGCAGGTTCACATTAAACGAATATTTGCCACAAACAGCATTACCACTACTTATTTGATTGCCTTAATTTTAAGTATGTGCATGCAATCAGAAAATTAAAAGTGCCGATTCATTAATATAAAGACAGAAACAATAATAAGAAATAAAGTCAACACGTTTTGAAATTGTATTTAGTTTTGCACCAGGATTACTTCAAATATGAACTTAATTATTTATTAGCCAATTGAAATATATTAACTCAGGTCCAAAAATAGACCTTGCAAATGTTTTCTGTCTTTTTTAGCTGTCTATATGCCGTAATTATGGAATAAGTAATTAAGTTTCAAACATTCTTTTAAGAATGTTTCAAGTCTACTGATGAGTTGATTAGCATCAACGAAATATCGGTGGCATATAGACAGCTGAAAAAGACAGAAAACATATGAAAGGTCTATTGTTGGACCTGAATTAGTAATATTTTCTCTTTATTTGCAGTTGGTACGTAAGAATAAATAATTGCTTGTTCCTAGCGGATATATTTGTTAGTAGAATAAATACAAGTATTTAAGATGCACAAACAGATATTTGTTCTGACAAGGAGCAATAATAAACAAACGTGCCTTTAAAGTGACTGTTAAAATGTGATCTTTTCTAATGCTGTCTGTTTCTGTTTCTTATGTTCATTACATGCCTTTTCTTTCCAAAACAAAAACCGTCATGAATCTAGTGGTCATGTTTTTTTGCGGCAAATATTTGTGTAATTGTAAGGTACCTCTAACGTCATTAAGCTTGTATTTTTAATTTTTATTGTCACACAGTTTTGGTTTTCAAGTTCCTTCCTTAACTTATTTTTTTACGACTAGCGTTAATTATAGAAACAAAAGTAATATGAGTTGTTTAGCATCAATGTAATGTCGGCAGCATATCGACGGCTGCAAAATATCGAAAACATTAATAAAGTATATTTTTTTAGCGAAGTAAATAAATAATTAAGCTCATTTTGGAATATTCAAAAATTTTTACCTTTTGATACTTTTAAAAATAGAAATCTTAGTAACCGATGGTAAGTCGTTGCATAGAAGTTGTTAAGAAAAGTAAAAGTGTTGAGGGAGGAAAAAATGTTTTCTGTACTAAAGGTTTGTTTGAACATTTCTAATTCAAATTTTGTTAGTAGGAATTGAGGAATAAGTAGTTGAATCTCAAACATTCTTTTAAAAGTTTTCGAGTCTACTGATGAGTTGATTGGCATCAACGAGATGTCGGCGGCATAAAGACAACTAAAAAAAAACAGAAAACATTAATAACATCTATTTTTAAACCTTAAATAGTACATGTAATAAACATGTTTCAAAGAAATAAGAAAATGTGCCGACTTTTTTCAAACTTACTATCTGTCGGTTTTGTCATTCAAATAGGGTTCTTTGCCAGTACACAAAATTTCACGTGTGGTCGGTGTCGCTTATCCCTCGTAGTTACATAATTTGGGGAGTTTTTTTTTCCCTTAAAGTTTACCACATTTTTGTTAGTATAAACTTCATGTGAAACAAATCAGGTTTCCTTTATTTAGCAACAAGAATAAATTGTTGCTGGATACATTACAATGTTTCTCCCCAAAATGATCAGAATACTACAGTAGCAAGGTTTTTTTCAAGCTAAGCCTGTGCAAATTTTCTGCATAACGATTTTGACCGCATTCCACTTGAAATTCTGAATAGAATGTGGAGTTTTACACTGAAACCCTAATACCATGTTCATAATAAGTGTGCTCAGCAAATGTTTCAGCAACATGTTTACTTGCAAAATCACTCTCTCTTTCCAAAAATGTTTCGAAATGAATTAAAACCCGCAATACTGCCAATTATAGTGTTCTACTAATATTTTAACACTAAACACAAGTAAGTTTTGTTAAAAGGGCATCAGAAAATTTGAAAATGTTATATTATAACTTGTGAAAAAAATTTTAATGTATTCAATAAATTACCGGAATATGAACATGTTCTGTTGAACGAAAAAAGAAAATGTTTTATTAATTGAATGTAATTTATTTAGCCAATTTAATTTAACATCCCTCTACCGGTGGTCGTTATGTACATATTTGTATGATAAATTCGAAACCAGGAATTAATTTTAAATAAAATGCAAATTTATTTAAGTAAAGGAAAGAAAAAAAGATATGATTGTGTTGTATTATTAAAAAATAAAACCAGCTAAAGTAAACGAAAATATAAAATTTTTATGGACACAAACAATTATCCTCTTATTTGATTTATGTTCTATTTTCAAACCTGAATTTGTTTGCTCTTTTATTATATTCCATATTAATCTTGTTTAAAAAAAAGTCGTTTGGTAACTTTTTACTATTACGTTTTGTATCACCATAGTTTTTTGTGTTGATTTGAAATTGAGCTGAAGAAAATAAAAATAACAATACACAACGATTACAATTTTAAAAAATAAAACAATTCTTTTTAATGGATCATAACAATTTTTCTTTTGTGGCTAGTGTTAATAATGTTTAAGAATTTTTTTTGTAATAGAGGAACGTAAAAGCAAACAAGAGCAATAAAATTGTTTAAGTAATAGATATTATTAATGTTCTGTTTTGAAAATAAATATTTGTGTTTAACTAAGCAATTTGTTATAAACTTATACTTCAATTTAAATTATAATATTTTGCAGTGGTTGATTACGTTCCTCTGCAATGGAGCAGCTCTAAGGTCCTTTGAAACTTATTAACATGTTTCATTATTATTACTTGTATTTGGAGCCTTTCTTGCCATGAAAGAAAAGTTGGATTATCCTTATTTTATATGTTCATCTCGGAGTTTTTTTGCATAAAAATTTATGTGTTGGAAGATTTAGTTTTTCTGTTTATTTACTTTTTAATTTTGTTGTAATAAGAAAATTTTAAATTTCTGATGTCCCTTTAATAAAGATAAAAGAGGAAAAAATGAAACTAAACTTAATCATTGTGCTTGTTAATTTTTATCTTCTTCCCTCTTGTGTAATCAAATATCAAAAGCAAAAAAAAAAAATCTTCATCCTCTAATGACTCACATTTCTATTTATTTTCACATCATTTCCATAAACACGCAACAAAAGCTTTTTCCCTGTCATTACAACCATCCAGGCAGTCACTTTATGTTTGATTTTCCTGCCAATGTGCCTAGATTAAACGACCCCTGTGTCATTTACCATTATGTGTCCTTTTGTGGCCATATAATATACTACACTCATACATACATATTATATAAGGCACAATCATTGTTCGAGCATTTTGTCACTTAATTTTGTACTACTTAATTTAGTAGCAATTCATTTCACTGTCATTGCTTGAAATTTATAATCAACACAATTACTTTTCATTCAGTCTAAATAAAAAGTCATTCATCTGCAAAGAAATGTTCATGTTTTTTCCGCATCAGCAAAATATTTGCCATCAAAACCATCTGTGAGTATTTTCGAAATGGAGACAAGAACGACAATTCTCCACACATGTCAGATTGCTTAAAGGTGCTATCGAAAATCAATTCTGGCAAACTAAAGGGTCCGCCAAATAACTTCTTTTTTTTTTTTTTTTGAAAACAGCGCAAAACATTGAGTGTACTTCGGTTGTGTGACAGGTAGCGCCGTCCTGTTGAAACCAAATGTTGCCAATATCCTCCTTTTAAATTTTTATGAACAAAAATTCATTCAACATCATGACTCGATAGCGATCGCCATTGATTGTAACGGCCACTTCTTGCTCATTTTCGAAGAAAAATGGCCCAATTATGCCTCTGGACCAAAATCCGCACCCAGCAGTGACTCGTTTTGGGCGCATCGGCTTTTCAATGTATGCGAGCGGGTTTTTTTCCATTGAAATCAAAAAAAGGCCTTGATTGAAGCAAAATCGAAATTTTTTTTAGTTCTAATGTGAACGTAAAGCCTTCATAATAAAAAGAGGTCACTTGGTACGTAATTGCGGAAGTGATGGAAAAGTGTGCGGATGAAAAAAAGATAATTTTACGGTTTAGTGAAAACCATCTTGTGGTGGACAAAACAGACTAAGGCAAAAATAACTCACCACTCGAAGCCAGCATAGAAACGTACGAATCAAAAAAGCCACAAAAATTATGATGTTTATTGTATGTCTGCAGTAAACTATTGCAATAAACAACACGCACTTAATCAAATGTGGGTGACGACTTCGTTGCACATGTCCTGGGTACTTAAGAGCAAGATTAATTTGCAAATAATTTTGTTTTGCGGGTTCACATCCGATTTACACACATCATGTTTGGCTCGACAAGTTTTGAGTTTTTAGGAAAGAAAAAGAAGAGTATGAAGGTGACACAGCATTGACTGTACCCTGAATTCCGTTATGTTCGTTAGCGAAATGGTGTTTTGCTAGAGAGTTGCGGGCAAAACATAAGCAAAAATTGATTAAACAAAGTATACATGTGTGAACGTAAATGCAGGTTTAAAATGGAATTAATGAAGAATTTATCAAAAACTCTGATGTGTGTAGAGTGGCTCTCACTAATTGTATTTAAAGTTTCCTTTTTTTTTTTTTTCAAAATTTCTAATTATTTAACTATCTCAAACACTTACTCATCATTCCATTTTGCTAATCAAAACGCTATCTCTTTTTTGCTTTTCATATTTTCCAAATCATTCAACATCATTGATAACCAAAAACAAAACATAATAAAAAACCGCAACAATTACATCCTGCAACTCGCAATAATTTATCATATAAAAAACTAAATAAAATATAAAAAAAAAAATATGAAAAAACTATTAGACTGTCAGCGATTCTGAAGAAGAATCTGATGGATCTCCCACTCCTACTCAACAGTCAAAACCATCAGTACCACCAGTGCCAGCTCAAGTTGCTGCCGTCAAGAAGACAACACGTTCGGGCAGCAGTGACTCCAGCGCCTCTACTGAAAGTTCAGCCAGTTCAGCTGCTGCTGGGCGTGCTGCCTCGGCTGCTAGATTTTCTACAGCCCGTGAAAGTCCAGCACGCACCCCAACTGTCCGTCCTACAGCCACACCAGCTGTTACAACTCCTACAACAGCCAACACTACCGAAAAGAAACCTTTTGTCAGTCGTTTCATGCCTCAGCATAGTACACCAGCCAACGATAAAAGCAAAGCCGATTCAGAGTCTAGTAGCGAAGAAGAAACCTCTACGGAAGAGTCTGAAGATGAGGTGGAAGTCAAGTCGACAGCAAAGGCCACAACCAAACCTTCATCCAGTGCTGGCCCCTCTGGTGTATCGGCAGGCAGCTCTACGACATCGTCGTATCGCGATCGTCTCGACTCGAGACGTAGTTCACGCGACGATACGGCATCGAAGACTTCATCTGCTTATGCTACGCCCTCTAGCAGCGGCACCCCCATTGGTTACTCTTCCACTACACGCCAAAGACCTGTGCCCGCTTCTCATCATGATACAGAAGATCGTTATGGCAGCACCAGTACCCCTGGCAGCAGGTATTTAACACAGTTTTACAATTTCATATATTTTATTTACGAATTGATTTATTTGAATTAAAAACCCCTCAGTCATATTAGTTGGCTCCAGTGAGCTTGCAAATGCATTTTTATTAACTTTTTTTTTTTAATTACTACTTATTTCAGTCTATTGAATATATCATTTTTATTTATTAATTAGCTCAACTTAATTCTATCCCTTTAATTTTTTAACATCATTATAATATTGATATTACATTTTCCACTTAAAATGATTTTTAAGTAACCACAAATAAATGAACATTTAATATCGTGTTTTTTATTTATATTTTTTTGCCAGCTACTAATGGTTCTTTTTTTGCAATAAATATATTAAATTTATTTATTTTATTTTTTTCTATAAAAATGTTTCAATAATATTTTTGCTCACTTGCGTAAAATTAATACTAAAATTGTTTTGAATTACACAATATGTGATTGATAAAAATGCCTGCTTTAATCGCAGAAGAGGTGATTAAATGTTTAGATTAATGCGAAATCATGCAATATTTCTAAACACATGCTTTAGACTCTAAGTATCCTTAGAGAGATGCTTTTGCCAACATTTTTGAGCACCAACTAGTGTTAAATGTTTCTACAGGACAATTTATGCTGGTATACAAGTAATAATACTGTTATTGGATATTGTGGAATAAAAATGTGATTGCATATCTGGCGAGTGTTAAAAAAAAAATACTTGTCAACTAAAATAAAATCTACCACGAAAAGTGTTAGCGCTTAGGAACATTTCCCAGAGCAATAAAGTGATCTGGGATGTACTTTAAATAAAATTTAGATCAAATGTACTATTTTAGTGTTCGACAAGTGCTTATATAAAGTATTCCATTTTCGAACTCCTCCGACCAGCATAGCAGCATGCAATTCAAAAGCAGTTTCATTTTTAAAAGGAATTAAGGAAGGAAAAGTACTTCCATTGCAGTAGCTATCCTAAGATGATTAAAAAACCTTTTAAGAAACACTTTTCTGAAACAGAACATTAAAAAAAATTTATCATTTTGGATTAATTAATTTTTTAAAAAGTACTTTTTCCAAGGTAGGTTGTTAAGAAGATGTATCATAAATATTACGGTTTTGAAAAGGCATGTAAAAAAGGGCCTTGTTCGAAACAGTAGCTGTTACAAACATGTCTTTTATGCCCGTATGACACTTTACTGATCGCTGCTTCATTTTTAGTAAGAAACATACATAATGCAAACAAAACGGAAAATAAGCAAATACAAACAATTCAAAATTCTAACCGTCTAATTCATAAAATTTATAACAGATTTATAAAGCTCTTATTTGACAGATTTTCCATACAATTATGTCAAATAACTGCTTTATAAGCCTGTTATAATTTTTTGGAATTAGGGGCAACTCTTTTAGTTTTACATAGATCTTTTGAATTGCATACTGTGAACAGGGTAGCCGTGTTGCGCTGTAAGATCTATTTTGCCCATCATGTTCGATTACAATGACTTAAGTGAGGTATATTTTATTTCAAATAACATATTGTGTGATTAAATCTTAAACTAAAGTGTGTCTTTGACCAGCAGCCTTTAGTCATATATAAAAGACTAATTTTTAATTTTTCATACAGAGATGTTAAAAAAATTAATCCATTTCAATTGCCTCTTAAAGCAATTAAATAATTAAGTTCATATTTGGATGTTAAAAAAATAGCATGAAATAATTCCCTTAAATTTGATATCTCATACGTGTGTATGTATTAGAGTAACAGTGTTTGTGTTATTTGTGTGTATGTGTGCTTGTTCACTTTTTTCATTATATTAAACATAACATCGATTTATTTATATATTTTCTATAAATTTATTTTTATTAAAGACTTGTTTAAATATTTATTTTTCTGGGTGTATTTATAGCAGCCTCACATATCTGCGTAATATAGGATTTAACATTTTGGCACTTGTGTTCTTTGTTCGTGTCGTTTTGCGCATACTCGTCAAATTTTTAACATTTTCATAAATCAAACTAAAATAAACAAAGCAAAATAATATAGTAAGCGTTAAGAAAAGAAAAACATAAATTTATATTGAAACAATGCAAACGATTTATAAAAAATAATCATCGATTAGCGAAGCATAAAAAGAAATCAAATTAAACAAATCACTGCAAAAATTATCACTGCCACTTAAACGTTTTTATTTTATTTTTATAATTTTACAAAACAAACAAAAGCGAAAAATATTTTTATACTTAAATCTCATTACACAACCGCCAGTACGTCCATCTTTTATCGCATCAATTAATAATAATCAATCAATTAATCAATGAGTTCAAATTGTTTACTGAATGTCTCAAATCAATCAAATCATAAGCTGAAGCATCTAGGTAAATAAATGCAAAGTTAAATTCTTTTGTAAAAAATTTTCCCGTTTTTTTTTCTCTTCTTTTTGGCTTAACTTGGCTAGAACAATAACCTTTTACTAAGAAAAGAAATTATTTTATAATATTAAAAACCTTTGTTTGTTTTACAATATGAGCATTTTGTGTCTTACACTCATGAAAATAGATATAAGAGCAGTGAAATTGAGTTTTGATATACGAACGAACTTATTTTATTTCTTAAAACAAAATTAATTTGGCAATCAATCTAAATAGGAAATTATATTTCTTTTGACCGATAACTTGAATTAGAGGCACTTTAAGGGAAAAGCTTTTTGCAATTGATTTTTCAGTACCTGTTTACTAATAGTTGTCCTACTCATCATGAAGCAAAATGTTTTAAAAGTAAATTTATAAACACAAGAAAACTAAGATTTTAACAAACAATTATCAATGACAAGATTCTTGTTTTATCGCCTAATATATTAACATACTTTGGTATTTGTTAATGTGGTAGTCCTGTAACTGCATATACTTATAATTCAGAAACAGGCTTCACCTGGCAGGCTAAGAATGTCAATTTGAAGAGTACAACCTCATGTCTCTGCGGATAATATCGGTGCCACTATCGACCGTTTGTTATTTATATATATCATATCATTTAATTTAAACATGTTAGTCTATAATACAATTGTTCTCACATACCCAACACCAACCCTGAAGAGAAAAACATGCAGTTTCAACAATACTCATAGGTTTATTATTAGCTTTAACGGTATTCACTGTAGTTGCCAAGTACCGAACAACTAAAATAACTAAGGACTCGGTTTTTGTACATTTGTACGTTTCAAAAAGTTTTATTTCGGGTATATTGCTATTTTCTTGTGCACTTCTGTACATTCGCTTGATTTTATAAGGCAATATCTAATAGGCTATTAAGGTGGGATCACACGATTGCCGAAATGCACCAATTTTACACAATTTTTATTGGGCTGAATTGGAGCATAATAAAAAATTTTTCCCAATCAAATTCTCTGTAATCACATGATTGTGACATTTTACTGAAATTTTATTGTCGCAAATTGCCGCAAAACAATTTAGTACCAATAATTATAGTCACACGATTGTTATATTATACGGCAACTCTGAGAAACAGCTGTTGTAGCTGATGACAAACTTTGTTTTCCCAAAAAAAGAAAAAAAAAAAAATAAAAAATAAATGAATTAAATGTTAAAAATATGGTTTGTTCATTAAAAAGAAAGAAAATTGCTTCGGCTATTATTATAATGTTGTGCGGGCTGAAAAACCAAAAAATGAATAGTAACAACAATTGAATTTTACTGATTGAAAAGCAGAAATCATGTTTGGAAGACGGGTTTAAACAATTTTGAAACTAAATAAATGTATACATATGTATGTATGTATATTATTGGCGGGTATTGTCTTCTTTGATTGCCGCATGAGAACACAATAAATATTGGTGCATTTTTAGAATTTTTATTGGTGATTAGTTGTATGTCAAGTGTTCACACGGTTGTCGCATCAGGGTTGTATTTGATTGGGACAAATAGGAACAACATTCGTTTTAGTTGCCGCATGAGCCAATAAATTGTGCTATCACACGATTGGCATACAAAATGTAACAAAAATTGGTGCATTGCGGCAATCGTATGATCCCACCTTTATTACTTAATTAAATAAAATATTAATCATACGTACGAGTGTCTCCGTTTTTCAGTACTCAATAGTTTTTGTACCCAGCTGACGTATGAGTGATATTTTCTAATGTAAAATATATGTATATTTTTATGCGTTATATGACTAGCGGTAATTTCAAAAAGAAGAATTATAACATTTTATTTACAGATAAAAGTTACCAATATTAATTGATTATGTATACGTATACATATATATTCAAATAAAAAAAAATATATATATATATAGGAATTTTGCTCTAAGTACTTGTCATTTTCTTGGTTCCGTTTAATTTTTATTTTATTTTAATAGAAAAAATGGCCAAGTATTTTTTAAAAGCCTTTGGATAAGCTATTTTTTTTTGTAGCTAAAATTTTATATGCCCAAGTAATGTTATCGATTGCCAGCTTCAATTTAAGATGTTCTTATAATTATTACCATGAGTGCTTGCACAAACATGCACATTCTGTTGTATGTGTGTCAATGTGTTTGTTAATTATTTTTTTAATTTTTCTTTTTTTCCCACATTTTTTCTATTTATTTTCGTTTTATTTTACTCTGTTTGGTATGTCATGCATTTCGTATTATGTCGTTGTTGATACAGTCTTCCCTTTAGTGTCCCCTATATCAGTAGACCCAGATCAAGATATCGAAGGCGATTTGCGGATGTTTTACGCGATGCTTCATGAAATACAAAAGAAAAAAAGACAATTTTAAATGTGTTACAGTTAAAAAATTAACGATGGCAGTTTACTTAACAAAATGTTGTCTTATTAATAACAGTTCGTTTGTTTCAATTGTTTTTAATCAAATTAACCATGCCTTGTAATGGTTAATTTTTATTTAAATAAAATTAAAATAATGTTTGTTATAGCCTAACAAAAACGTTTGTGATTTGTTGCAATCTATCATAACCCAAGTTTTGTGTTGGCTTTTCCTTCAAAGATTTTGCAGTCATGTGTAAATTGTATACAAATTGGGAGCACAAGTTCCAAAAATGTTAATTATACTCGTATATGCATATATAATATTTCTTCATTTCATTTTAGGCAAGTAATGCCCATTTTTTTATTAAACTTTTTAGCTTTCAGTTTAAAGACTAAAAAATATTAATGAAGACGAAAATACCTGAATAAAAATTATTTTCTTGAACTATTTTTTTAACAATTCTGTACTTTTTTAGCTTTTTGTTTATGTATGATGGTTATATTAAGTTGTTTTTTTTTAGGTTTGGGAAAGAAAAGTAACAAGCATTTTATCTTTAATCAAAGAACACAAATTATCACTCCACTTCAGGAGTACTTTCAATATTAGTTTTGCAAATCAGTTGTCTGTGAGCAAGCAACTTATGTATATTTTTACAAACAATACTAGGAACTAATAATAAAAACCATATTAAAAATTAACAATTTAAGTGCGTCGATGGTGCTCAAAACAAATCCCCGCTCAGCGATGGCGGAGAATTTTTGTACAAAACACACTTTTTCAAATATCTTCTTATCTATCTCTTAGATAGATAGATAACATGAATCAGAGAATTTTTCTTTTAGAATCTTATTATTAAATAAAGTAAATACTATTTAAACTCTTAAAGTTTTCAGTTATTTAGTGTGTTTTTTTTGTAGCCAATTCACAAAAAAGTAGCCACATTCACAAAAAACAAACAAAATCCATAAAGCCTTAGCTTTAAAACCTATTTATGTTGCATTATGAAAATAAAGATGACAAGTATTTTTTTAATAACTTCTAACCACATCTAAGTGGCATGCTGTGAAACCACACTTTTTTTCAGCTGAACATTCCCACAGTGTTTTTGTTTTTTTCTGTTTTTTTTTTTTGTTTTGCAAAAGAGCAAAAAATTGTTGTATAAGGCTGGTAGGAATGAGGGAATGTTTGGAATTCGTTTTTTGCAAGATAGAAGTTTGACTACAGTTATTTTATAAACAACATGTACAAAGTAGAGTAGTAGATATTAAATGGTTGTTGGAATTTATTTTATTTGCAGAAAGATTAGTAGTTTTGTCGCAGATTTATGCAAGCAAAGATTTTGAAAAAAAAGTGTAATATTTTTTATTTTCTAGTTCGAATAAGTTCGCTTTCTCTTAATGCTCTATACTTATATATAGTTTTTGGACTTGCAAGGGCTTCCACAGAAGGAGCTTTTACTGTTTCTTGATGTATTAAACTCGTGAGGGAAAAGGGTTGCACAATATATCATTCTTGGTTGCAGTGCAAAGGGCCATCCTGGACCAACCTAGTATAAAACAATACAATAAAATACAATATATATAGTTTTCTTGTTTTCAAATGAAAACCCAAACACATAGATTACTTCATGATACAATTTAGTAAGTGTTAATTATCTGACTACCAGAGTTGCCGTTTTTGTAGTTTCCTACCAAATTTGGTAGTTTTGAAATTAGTTGGTAGGTTGGTAGGTTGTGTCGTGAATTTGGTAGTTTTTTTCAATTTCAGTTTTAATTTTTATTTCACGCTAATCAGATTTCATCCATAAAATCATTCAATCCATCAATGACAAATCAATTCTGCCTTTGTTATCAGAGTTCGATAAATTGTTAGATTGTGATACCGATAAAATTGCAGCGCAGTCGAATATAACATTGTTATGTATAAAATTGTATTTTTTTTTTTAAATAAATTTTATTTGTTTTTCATAAATTTTTATTTTATGTTTTGGTAGGTAAACATGCCACTTGGTAGTTTTTGAAATTAAGTTTGGTAGGAAAAAAAATTTTGAGTGGCAACCCTGCTGACTACTTTAAACTGTCAAGGGTATACAGAAATGAAAAGCAGCCAAAACGAGATATCAAATCAGCGTACGCTCTGCTCATCTCTCTGCTGTAAATGTAGAACTGGTGTCCTCTTGACAGTTTTCAAAAGTTGTACAAAAAATCAATGCATGTTTTTTTTATTGAAGGGAAAAGGTTACCTTATTAGTTGTATCAGGGTTTACTTAGTGTGGCCTACTTTTGGGCCTCCATTATGTTTTGGGTTTTTCCACAAGGGTTGTTTTAATTTTTCTACATGTTGTTCACAAATTAATGGCATTATTATTTGCCATAAGAGTAAATTTTTTTATATTTTTATATGTCGTCGAGATTTTGTTGATGCTATTCAACTCGGCGGTAGACTTGCAAAAACAGAAAAAATAATGTTTGAAACTGTAACACTTATGCTGGTGGTAGTTAAAGACAAACAAAAGGCGAAATATTCACTCAGCTGGGACATAACTACCAGAAAAAATTTATAAAATTAAAACACAATACCAGTTTTGCTGGGTTTTTTTTTTGATTTCCTTCAAACAATACCAATGTGGGGATGTTCAGAAATATTGGAATCAATTAGAACTCAAAAAACTGCCAAGAAATCCGCGCAGCTTTGCCTTTAAGTTTGGTGAATTTACTTATGTACCTGTACATATGCAATTGACTTGGGCTTAGACTATTCAAATATTGCGATTATTTGGCTTTCCACATTTTATTCAGCTCTATTAATCAATTAAGCTGCAACAATTATTCGAGTTACTCTATCATATCAAGTAATTTTCAAATCACCTCAACGAAATTGGCCAGACTATTTATAGATGTAATGCAATTTTAATTCATGAAACATGAAAACAGTAGCAAATAAAAATTTAAATATGAATAAAAAAGCTTCCAAGTATTTGAGCATAAACTTCAATGGTGCAAAATTTTGTTAAAAAAATTGAAACTGTGTGCATTAGAGTGGGTAGGTTGGTAAGAACAACAATTTGTCGACATTGTGCCATCGAGTTTTTGATAGACTTTGGTGTTGAGTTTTAAGTTATTGTATTTTTGCAGCGGAATGTCTTTAAGGAGACCTGGTACGGGAACAGTGTATGCGAAAAAAAATATTGGAATAAAAAATTTTGTTTTGGCTGGTCCTACATTTGATTTCTCTATAGGTCTGATTAGTGTGATGTTTGTGGAACGTTTAGATTGAAGAAAATATGAGTTAGGGTTTTTACGACTAATCAGCTCAAGCGTATTTAGTGTATTTATAGTGGAATTGTATAACTCGTAATCGATAATATGAAAAAATACGGCAGTTTTATTGTCCAGCTAATGCCTGTGGCGTGGAGCATAAAAAATTGTGTATCACCACCAATTTATAATTAAATTGTTTTTCTTCTTTTTGATTCAATTTTCGATTGTGTTGCTCTCGCTCTATTTCTGTGCGGTTAAAATACACAATATTGCCTAGTTAAAAAGTGTTTGGCTTAAATTGGAGAGGCGAAATGAAAAGAAAAAATATAGTTTGGAAACATAAACAATTTTTTTGGAAGCATGCTTTTACTTCATAAGTGGCATTATTATAGATTTACGCGGCTACAATAATATTTTTAAAAGAGAACTGGCAATTGGCAAAAAAAAAACAAATTCCGTTTTAATTCAAAAAGTGTTAACTGTAGAAAGCAGGCACTTGTCGTTAAGCTGCTTTAGGAATTAAAATCAAAAATAAATTTTCACTTTCCCCACTTTGAAAGTACAAATCATGAGTTTCAGATTTCTTATTGGCTTGTTTTGCTAAAAATGTTAAAAGACATTAAGCTGTTTTACTTGTTAAGTGCAGAAATTGTTTCGTTTTTCTTTTTTTTGTTTATTTGACACTTTTAAAAATTAAGCTGATGACGAACTCTTTATGGAGCTCAAATGCAAGGACATGTTTTGTATTCCATATTTTTGAAGCAGTTTCATTCTCTCTCATAAGCTTATTAACCATGGAAACTTGTGGTAAAAATAATGAGAATGAAAGAAAGACTGTTATCAACAATAACTGCATTAAGAAGGGAAAAGCCGAAAACTGTTGGACACTTGAAATGTCATGTTGGCCATGTAAAATGTAGATGTTTTTTTCTTCTAATTAGTGAATAGCAGGGGAAACCAAAATAAATCAATTGTTCTGTTTCTTGATTATTTGATGGAAAAAGCGGGACCAAGACTAGATTATTTTAATTGAACAATAATTTTTTTTTAATATTTAGGTAATTTTAATATCTTAAAAAAGTTTTATGCAAAAAAAAAAAATTTACATAAACGGTGGGCCATACATCGCCTTAAATTTGAACAACCTTATTTTGCTTATTTTGAGTACAGAAATATTTTTTTCATTTTATACTGTCTCACCATTTAATATATTATCTTCACTAAACGAAATGAATCCATATACACTTGAGTGCCATCCGGATTCATTGTAAATTTTTCCATTAACGATTTTGGAAAAAAAATGTTGTGAGATAAAGCTAGTTTTTATCTTCATGGATACGTTCATAAACAAAACTGCCTCATTTTAGGCTAATAAAACCCACATGTGGTCCTATAGAAGCCAATGCATCCACAACGAGTGACAGTTTGATGCGGTTTGTGAAGTAGAGACATATTTAACCAAATTTCTTTCAAAATGCGGAGGACCCAACAAATATGGTCAATGTAGACGTCTATCGCTCACTGATAGCCATTGTATTTGTGTCTACACTTCAAGCAAATGAACAAGATTTTAGCAAAAGTAGAAGTCACATACAGTTAAATACTACGTTTATACGTAGCCTATTCACAAATAAAAACTATTCGGAAATAAATAACTCACTGTTTATGCGAATGCAGAGAATTTGTATTTTTTAGTAAAGCCAGATGGTAAAAATGTAACTAATTGGTAACACTGTTAAGCACAACATACATATGTTCAGAAAAAGACATGACTACTAAAATAATAATGGAGAAACAAAAAATTATGATGTTTCTTACAATTCAATTAATGCAGAAAAGCCACGAAATATTGCGGGAAGGCGGCTAAATGTCTTTGATGTCTTCTTATTTGTCTAATTTAATTAATATCAATCACAAGGATAATATAGAAAAGAACTTGAGCCTGATAAATTTAATACAGAAATAATTATACAAGAAAAAGTTCGAATAATAGAACTTGATTAATATTTAATTTAGCTTTAATATTATATTTATAAAAATTAAACATTTACTTGTAACAATTAATAAATTAATTAAAAAATACTTTTACTTAACAAAATATGCTGAAATATTGTTTCACCAATATGTATATATTTTGTTAAATTTTTTGGCTGCCCAGCAAGGACTGGAGTTTTTAATTAACGTTAACTCCCTTTCTTTATGAATTATGACCTGTCACAGTTCTGAAATTTAGACTCGTCTAAAGTTCATAATTTTTTTTCTCTTCACTTTGCCTTGTAAGAAGATTTTTCCACTTCTTTTGCTCTATTTTGTGTTTTGTTACAGGCTGGCGTTGGTGTTGTTTTCATTCCTGTTTGTTTGTGACAAAAAATACGCTTTACTCAATCTAATTTTCAAACAAATAAACGAACTGATACTATTCCGTAGGAAAACATTGCAGCTTCTAGTTCTTCCTTCCACGTTTTGGCGTTTGTATGAACACAATTTTTTTCTGTTCCTTTTTTTTCAAAGTATTTGTGGTGGCAAGGAGTGTAATGAAGATTTTGTTTGTCATTGTCATTGAAGATGGTTGTTGGACTTCACGGAAGTAAGTGAAAAAAACCTTGTTTTCTTTTTTGATCAGAGATAAAACATTTGTTGTTGTTTTAAAAATGCTTTTCTATTCAGGGTTTTGTGTTTCTGTTTAAGATTTAATTGCAAAATTGTCGTCAGAAAAAAAATGAAATGTTGGAACAAAGATTTCTTCGGTATCAATTTAGAAAAGGTTCGACTATGACATGTTTTGTGTTGACTGTTTTTGCTTCTCATGAAATCAATTTTTGTTTTGTTATTAATTCAGAAATCAACTTGGCTGTAGTTATCTCGAATTATTTTTATTTGCTTGCTTCAAGTGGATTTTTTAATTTTTATTTACTTGCTCTAAGGGTATTTTCGTTTTATTTATTTATTTATTTATTTATTTTTTTTGATAAATTGTGTCTGAGAATTTAACAAAGAAATTTCCAACTTTTCAAATATCAAATATATAATAAATTGAAGATAATTGGCCAGCTTTCAGCTTTCATTTAACAATAGCAGCAAGCATTACATTTCAAGATGCTTGGCGTTAATATTCATGTGGCATACTGATATGTGAGCGACAATCCACAGCTGCTTTATTATCTGGAAAAAAAGTTGTGAAACAAAATTTCAAATTTCATTAAAGACAAAGTTATGTAGCATATGGAGTGCGCTGCAATGCATTTCATACGACTCTCAGGAAAGTAGAATTGAATATGACTGGTTACGCAGCGCAACTCCCTGAACACGGGAACGCGTATAATACGAGGAGTGGGTAAACTGTTTACTTTTGTACGCCTCAACTGTGCTTTCCAGCAGACGATGAGTATACTCTCAACATTATTAATAAATACTTTTGGTGACCACCATGTTCGGCATAAAAAAGTAATATTTTTTTTGGAACTTTCTTGCAACAATGCTTTATATTCGGTGGTGTATGACGAACTTCTTTTTTGCGAGACACCCCACTGTAAATGTGTGGATTTTTGAAGCTCTTTTTAATGTACATAAAGTCAAAAACATATATTAGATTTGTTTTTTTTTTTTGAAAAAATAAATTGAATTTATTATTTATTTGCTTTAAGAGCCAATTGAAGTGTTTTAATTCAGGTCTAAAAATGAACCTATTCAAAAAGTTGTTTACTGTCTTTTTCAGCTGTCTATATGCCGACTTAAAAAATTCTTAAAAGGTTGTTTGAAACTTAACTATTTATTCCATTATTCTCATTTAGAAAATGAGAATCAGAAATGTTCAAACAAACCTTTAACACAACAAACATTTCTTTTTCGTTTTGCAAAGAAAAGTAAAAGAGCTGCAAAACGAAAAAGAAATGTTTGCTGTGTTAAAGGTTTGTTTGAACAATTTTGATTCTCATTTTGTTCATGAGAATTATGGAATAAGTAGTTTTGTTTTTGTTTGGAATCTACACAATTATGACAAATACACCCAGTGAATGATACTGTAAATAAAAACGAAGTTTTCTCTGTCATTTTGCAAAACAGAAAAAAAAAATGGAGAGAAATTCGTTAGCTTGATTGCTAAAATTCTTGCTATTGTTAATTTTTTTTCCTTTTATCACTCAAGCCATCATTAAGCCTACTAAAATTAATTAAGCTTTTTTAGCGCTTTTTAACTGTTTTTCCTGCCATGAAATTGAATGAAGAAATATTATAGTGACACTAGTTTTAGCTTTTTTTTTAATAATCTTTTTTTGTTCGTGTGCATTTTTCTTATGATCAATAAAAATATAAATAATTATACATAAATAGAAATTTGTTAAATGGAAAAAACAAAAAGAGAAAAAAACCAAAACCAAAAACCAAATAATAATTCCAGCTATACAAGCCGCTTTCTAAATAAAAGCAAGAGCAGCGCCATTGTAACGCAACCAGCATCCCTTTCCACGCCAACTGCCTCATTCGATGAGGATGCCAACGGCACTGGCGACGATTCGGATTCCCGCTATGGCACCGGACGTTCACGTTACTTAGCGATGAAGGAGCGTCGCAATCGTTTGGCACGTAGCCGCTCCTCGCATCAATTTGGCAACGATGATGATGATTTGGATGAGCCCGTGTCGCCCACAACGGCATCACCATCTGCTTATTTAGCTTCAAGGTGCGAAATTAACACGAATTAATTCTCTTTATGCATTTCACAGCTCAAAATTCGAAATTTTATTTTAATTTTTTTTTCAAGGTTTTAGTTACATTTCTTTTAAACGATTGGGTATCTGCTGTAAATCAGAATACAATATATAAAAACAAAAAGGCATTTATTTTATGCAGACATTTCCGTGTAGTTGTTAAACGTTGTCAAAAAAGCAAATCAAAGTCGCTTTTATTTTGTCTAAAAATAACATTTCTTTTTTCGTGTAGTGTCAGTCCAACCGCCTCATTAATTTAATTTTGATTTTTTTTTTGTTATTTTCCTTTCAATCATGAAAATTTTTGTGCAAATTCTTTCACTTCTCTTTCACATTTTCTTTTATATAAATGTTTTTTTTTTTCTGTCATTCATTTTTCATTAAATGCGTTTTAATTGTTGATAATTATGACAAATTAGTGGTTTTTGATATTTTGTTAAACGCGTCAATTGTTTTATATTTGATATCGAAATTAACCAACAACAAAAGTTCTAATACAATTTTTTTATTTATAATTTTTCCTTTTAATCTGGTTCAAAACAAGAATAATACAATATATTTTTGTTACTTTTAATCTGAAGTTAATGCAAGTATTTACCCATTTTTTTCGATTTAATAATTAGTTCAAATAATAAATTTATAATTTCCCGTTTCAGCATTAAAAAGGTTTTGGATTTATTTTTAATAGTGGAATACATTTTCTAACATCAAGCTGAGTAGTATTGGGTGGCTTCAAAGCAGCACACAACACCGACAAAATTTTGAGTTTGCCACTTGTTATTTTTTTTTTTTTTTTTACTAAATAAAAGAAAATCTAGTGAGTTTAATAAAAGCGTAAGTTTTGATTTTTAGGAATGAGGTCAAAAACGAAATAAATTAAAGCAAATGTTTTTGTTTGACGTACTAAAGTTTTTTTTTTATTGTGTAGACCCTACACGTTACTACTAGTTGGACAACTTGATGAAGCTAGTGTTAGAGATCTGGTTGACCAGGAGACAATTAAATTTGTTTTCCATTCAATTGCCATTCAATTGAATAAGTCCAAAAGTTTTACGTGGCTAGTTACCTGCAGGAAGACTTCCAAATTTTCTTTTGAATGTTCTTTCATGTTTTCACAAAGCTAGTTTACTTTACCATGTCAATACTGAGAATGGCAGCATCAAACGAACTTCCAAGTATAAAATGAATTGCCCAGCATAGGCAAGTGTATAACTTGCCTTTTGTAAATTGGAACGAGATTTATAAAATACTAAGAACCACGTTAAATATCAGGCCATTCGTAGACGTGAAAAAAATTTATTAAAAGAATGCAAGAAAAAATAAAAATTTTGTAATATCAAATATATGTACTTATTATGATTTTGTAGAAATCATTTCTAAATGGTTTCTTGATAGTTGTTAATGTTAAAAGAATTCTTCTGCACCCTGGCATTAAGAACAGTGTTAAGCAACGAATAAAATTCAAAGCCTATATGTATATGCATAAGAAGAAAGTTGCCAGAATAGTGCTGTCTTGCTTACACATAATGCCCAATTTTTAATGTCGGTAGTCCAAAAGGGACTTAATATTTCATTTTCGCTTTGACATGGGGCTTTTTTTATCAAACTTCTCCTAGTTCTTATTAATTCTTAATAAATTCCTTCTTCACTAAAATACTAAATTACTGGTGTTCTAATTTCTTTACTTTCATTGCCTACTGGGTAAATTTAATTTGGAGAAAACTTTATATATTTAAAATAAATATTTAGAATTTTCTGCATTCAACTTCGGCTCAAAGATTTTTTGTTTCCAATTTCCAACGATTTATCCACTTATTCTACAATTCATTATTAGTTTTTCAACCTTCCTAGACAACTTCATTTCAATGTTTAATCAAAAATTTGTAAAAGCCGAAGTTGAGTTATGTATACAAAGGGCTACTAGATCCAGTACTCAGGAGTTGATCCCCATATGTGGTCAACATTTGGTAGTTGAACAAAAAAATAGGAACGAGTGAGAGACAAAACTTTGTTTCTCGCCAGGGCATAGAAAACATATCAAAGAATGAACCTCTACAAGATAAAAAATATACAAAGAATTAACACGAAATGCAAAAATTGCTCTTGTTTTATATATACATATTATAATTTTGTATGTATAAAATTAAGTGAGCATTTAGTTTCTCTTTCTCATTCTCTTCCACTGGAAAACAGTAAATGTTGTACGAAGAGCAAAAACAATTTGTTGAGGTTACTGAGATTTTGTTGTTTTAATGTAAATACTCATTCACCATAGCTTATGTAGAATTGCGTGCAGTTTATAAAAAATTAGAACACAGCCATAAAGAACTGGCCTCCAAATAAGTGCTTTTAAATCATGTGATTTCCAATATTAATATGGGGATGTGTAAATGATATTCTCGACAGTATTTTAAACATCTTTATCATAGAAGGATCAAGCCGGAAAAGCAAAAAATCAGGTTTTTGTTTTAATTTGTTTTTAGAAATCATGTGGTATCATCAAAGTGATTTTCAGAACAGACCTGATATCAAAAAAAAAAAAAAAAAAAAATATATAATTTTTATTAAGTGGAATAAATTAAGAATGATTCATATGCTTGAAAAAGTGATTTCATTAGTTTGCATTTCCTTTCACGAATTAAGTTGTTAACTACGTTGCACATGTCCATCATTTGCGGATAGCAGAAAATTACATTACATACATATATGCTCTCCCATTTGAAAAATTTACTTTGCTTTACTAATTTCATCGTATATGAAACGAATCAGCTTTAAAATAGATGTCTGCATTAAAAGTAAATCCGAAGCCATTGACACATTTTCTCAGCTTCTTTTGAAACTACCCACTAATAAAGTTTACAATTTTCTCATCCTTTGAACAGATACAGTGGCTACGGAGGCACCGATTTGGCGCGCAGTCGTTCATCACATGCTTTAAAATCACGTGACAGCTCTCCAATAACCGAACGCCCCTCAACACGCAGCGCTGCGGCCACATCTTCGTTGGCCAATGATAATAAGGATGGTGAAGCTTTAAGTTCTTGGGCCCGTTATTTGAAAAACAAATATGGCAACAAGAGCACCAAAGATACACCGACCGGTAGTGGACGTGATGGTCTCGGCAGCAGTAGCACTTCTTCGGCCCTGCCATCTACATCGAGTCATGGTGCAAGTGGCAGTGGCAGTAGTCGTAGCCACGTTGCCAGTGATGTATCACGTCGCCTTAGCCTGGGTCTGCCGTTGAGGCAGGTCAGTGACCTGGTTTCATCTGATGATGATGGTTCAAAAAACGGGCTAGGCTCCCCTACCTCCCCTACGGTAGCAGCAGCAGCTCACGGTATAACCGGAGTGGCAGGTACTTCCCCTAGGCAATTGTACTTGCGCAAGCGTCAACAGCTGTTCCAATTGGGGGGCCGGGGGAGCGAACCCGGTTCCTTTACCTGGCCACGCGGCTTAGCCGTTGGGCCGGATAATAGCATTGTCGTCGCCGACTCGTCGAATCATCGCGTCCAGGTATTCGATTCGAATGGCATCTTCGTTAAACAGTTTGGTGAATATGGCAATGGTGAAGGTGAATTTGATTGTTTGGCCGGTGTGGCGGTCAATCGTATTGGTCAATATATAATAGCAGATCGGTGAGTGTGATTTAAAAACCTTGTACTAGAATGAAACCCAAGTGTTTTCGAATTCCTTAAATTATGATTATTACTTAATTCAAAATGCAAAAACGTAAAACTTCTTAATTGCCGACACTGTTTTATAATAATTTTTAATCAAATAAAGTTCTGCCATTTGATTTCTTTCAAATTGTATTAAATTATTATTTCGTTTAGAAAGTCGTTATCGATTTTGCTTTTAAAATTTCAAGATTATTTTTTTTATAATTTTCGCTTGATTTCGCTTGAGTCAAGTTCTTTTTTATTTCATTTGTTCTGCCCTGAACCATTTAATATCCAATTGAAAATGATGAACGAATGATGGTTGTTGCTCTTAATGTGATATTTAATTACAATTTCTTGTAAGAATTTTGCATTTTTGTGGCAACTTGCGCTAAATACAATTCAATCGAAAAGATGCGTATTTGGCAAAATGTCAGCAGAAAATTTAAACTAATTCTTAAAACATACTTATGTATATATTTTCCAAGCCTCTTATATTTTGGCAATGCTTAATGCTTATTTAAAAGGAAAATGTCACTGTTGACTTTAGTGTATATTTTTATGGGAAAACTTTTACTCTGCTGTTTATTATTTTTCTTAATATTAATGCTTTTTGTCATTAATAATTCGTTAATTACTTTACCGAGTTTCATGTAAAAAAAATTTAATTAAAAACCGTAATTATTTTTAACGCTAATTGTACAAACTTCTTATAAAACATGCCAGTAGATTATTTGGCTTTGTTCAATTTCAGATAATTAATTCCAAGAAATCTTACAACAGAATGTGACTTCATACCACTTAGAAAGTCAATAAATTATTTTGTTTAATATAAACATAATGAGAAGGGCACAATTCATTTTAATAATTTTGGTTTTTAAACTTTTGCAGGGAGTTTCTAATAAAAGTATTTCTATAATAAGTCGATTTCGAATGAAAAACAAGTGCTTTTACGAATTTAGATTGTTAAAAGCACTTTGCTTTGTAACGCTCCTTGCTGCTCCTGAAAAAGTGTAATAAATGAAAAGTGCTGTAATCCTTTCTTGCGTTAAAGGTAACACAATATGTCGAATAAAGTATTAGGCTCATAAAGTGTTTAAACTTTGAACAAAATTTAAGAGTTTATTGAATTTTTTGACAATGATGTACATCTGTCACATAAACCACACGCAACGGTTTGAGTCATATGTTCTGCTGTCACTTTTATAATTAAACTCTTGTTTAGGGATTTCAAATTCAAATGAATGTTGAGCAAGTAAATTTCTTTACAACTTTGCGTTCGATTAAAATCTTTTGTTTTCTCATTAACAGTTACAATCATCGCATTCAAGTGCTTGATCCACAAGGACGTTTTCTGAGGGCATTTGGTTCACAAGGTACCGCAGATGGTAAATTCAATTATCCATGGGGTGTGACCACAGATGCGCTGGGCTTTATCTATGTGTGTGACAAAGAAAACCACAGAGTACAGGTAAGTGTAATTCGAATATTCCCTTCGTAGCATATAAAACATTTTCCTCTTTTATAAAGCGATTATTTTGTTTTTAATACATGGAGGTGTGTGCGTATGTACAATACACAGAAGATTTGTAATGGAGATTTTTGGCGAAAACATTTGACTCGACAATATACATACATACATACATATGTGTTCTATTAAAATCATGTTAATATAAATTGCTTAAATACGTGCCGATAAATATTGAACAATTTCAACTGAAACTTAATGAGATACTGCTGATTATGTATCAATGCAATTTCAAATATTTGTAATTAATCAATTGTTTCTGAAAAGGTCATCATGTAAAATTGCTTAGGGAGGCACTATTAAAAAAAACAAAGTCGATTTGCATGTTATGCATTACTACACAAATGTATTATTTAAAAACCACACAAAACAAAAATCACTTTTGAGATAAAGTGTTTCTTTGAAATTATATTTTAAATTCGTACTTTTTAAAAGCTAAAGCAAAAATAGCGATGCAATTTTTAGAAAAATATTCTAAAGTTCTCTAGAAAAAAAAATACAAAAAGTTTTTTGAACACGTCGGCCAAAACAAGTCATCCGATGTAGTTTTGATTTCAGAATTTTGGCTTGCTCAGTGTTCGCCGTTGCATCGTCGTGTACTCCAGAACTAATTGGTTCAATTTCGGTAGAAAAATTCAGTTAACATGACCCTATAGCGCGTTGTCGTTTGACCAGCCTCGTCCTCGAAAAAAAAATGGCCCGGCGACTCCTCCAGCGTGACTATTGCACCGTGCAGTCACATTGAGCGGGTGCAATGGCTTGTGCATCACTCGTGGATTTTCGGTGTTCCAGACTCTATCGTTTTGCTTATTCATGTTCCCACTGAGGTGGAAATGAATCTCATCGCTCATCTTGATTTTTCTCGAAAAATCCCCCTCTTCCTCATAGATAACATTATTCTGCATTCTTAGAGAGTGTATCGCTCTGTGGCTTGTAAACTTGTAGTCTACAGCTGTCTAGTTCACAAATGTATTTAAAAATTTCCCTTTTCAAACTACAATAAAAAAGTTCTATTTAAGGTACTTCGTTTTTTAGGGTCTTTTAAAAAGGTGTCTTTTAAAATAAATCTTTAAAAGGTACTTTCCTTTTAAAGTTTTATTTTAAAATGGTAAAAAGGTACTTTCGTTTTAAAGATTTATTTTATATAGTTATGATATATAGTTTGAAGAAGTGCCTTATTAAAAATTTATTTCAAAAAGTACCTTTAAATAAAATATCCTTGATAAGTACATTTTAAAAAGAACCTTGTGAGGGAAGGAACTTTTTAGAAAACACATTTAGCAAAAGGTATTTCAAAAATGTAGTCTTTGAATAAGGTACCTTTTGACAAAGCTCTCTTTTAAAAGCAATGCCTCTTAAATATACTGCCTTTTAAAAAACACGTTTTAAAAAAATACATTTTAAAAAAAGTTTCAGTTAAAAATTACCTTTAATAGAAATAACTTTGAAATAATTCATTTCAAAAAATGCATGTTAAAAACAAATTTTAGAATTGTACTGTTAAACAAATTTTTTTAAGATAAGTAACTTTAAAAAAATAATTGGAAAAAATTTCTTTCAAAAATAGTGGTTTTAGAACAGGGACCATTCAAAAAGTCTATTTTTCTAAAAATACCTTTTCTAAGAGTTGTAGAAAAGTACTTTTAACAAAGCTATCATTAAAAAACACATCCCTTTAAACCTACTACTTAAAAAGTACGTTTTAAAAACTACCTTTTCAAAAAAGTACCAACTTAAAAGTACATTTTACAAAAATATCTTTAAAATAATGTATTTAAAAAAAAAAAAAAATTCGATTTGAAAAAAGTTTTGAGAAAAGTACATTTTAAAAGATGACACTTTTGAAGATATAATACAATTTAAGAACAGCACTTTTCAAAAATAATAGCTTTAGAAAAAGTACCTTTCAAAAAGTTGTCTTTTCCAAAATTGGCTTTTAGAAAAGTACTTAAAAAAATCGTTTTATAAAGTTATTTCTTGAATGACAACTTTCCGAAAATGTGCTGTTTGAAAATAGTACCTCTTGAAAAAAGTTCTTTATCCAAACACAAACAAGTTACAAAAAGTAGGTTTTTGAAAAGTACCCTTTAAAAAAACATGTACATTCAAGGCCATATTCATTATTATGAATATTGTAAGTTTATTAAGCTCTTATTTGACGTATTTCTACGGAATATTTGTCCAATAAACGTGTCATAAACCTTCAATAGTTTTTATGCATATGGGTGTTGAAAATTTAAACATTAGTTCATAAATTTATCGAACTTGAGTTAGATTTTACTTTCAAAGGTTTGAGAAAGATTTAAAATCTTTCAAGGTTGAGTAAGATTTTAAAATTACCCCTGTACAAAAATATACTCTTCCAAAATACTGTCACAGGCATTTAACATTTTTCTTTACAAAATTTATTTCCTAGAAAAACGTTAATTTCGTCAGTACTTCTTCACGAATTCCCATGAAGATGACATCTTGTTGGGGGAAAAAGTATTTGAATTAATTTTACTACCTTAACTTCCCATTTTATCAAAACCCATTTGTGTATTAGCACGAGATTTCCGTCTTTGTGAACATATATACATATGTATGTATTACAACGAGCAAATAAAGTATTACAATATAATTGAAAAAGTGTATGTAAAACATATTAAGTTGAATATTTGTTAACATGGCATATTTTTATCTCCTGTACAATTGATTTCCTTAAAACAAATTGAATTTTCTTATCTGCACACACATCTGCGAACTCCTACAGTTGTGTATGTGTGTGTGTGTGTGTGTATGTGTTGGTGTGTATGTGTTTGTGCGATACAGTTTTGTTTTATATGTACATATACATATGTTTTGTTGTAATTCTTTTAAGGTTTTCCAATCGGATGGTTCATTTGTTGGCAAATTCGGCACTTGCGGTCGTGGTGAAGGGCAACTCGAACACCCACATTACATTGCTGTGTCGAATACGAATCGTGTTATTGTATCCGATTCGAATAACCACAGAATTCAGGTAATTTTACACTTCATTGAATTAAATCATTTTCTATTCTATTGTTTTTTGTTTGCTTTTTTCATTGTGTTTTTTTTTCTTCTTCTTCTTGTCGTTGCCATAAGATTTTATTATTTTGCCAGTTTGTTTGGCAAACGATTTTGTTGTTGTTTTTGTTCAAATCTTCTTAGCAACTAAAACGTTGTTGCTTTGCAATAATTTGCTTGTGATTTGGGTTTATTGAATTTTGGTTTTCTTTCGTTTTTCTCTCGGTTCTTTTTTGTTGGCACTGAAATTGTGTTTGTAATCGCTTCTTTGGCGGCAGAAAGGGAAAAGGATTTAAATATTTGCATAATAGATGAATAATAAAATTACACCATTTGGAAGAAACACATTAAATTTAATAATTATGGAGCCGAACAGAAGCCTTTTTTTTCTACATAATTTTGATATTAAATAAAATGTGTAATAAAGAGCAACACAATTGTTAAATAAATGTTTTCTGTTAAGGTGAAAATTTCAATTTATTTTTAATATTTAAGTACCTAATTCGTTCTGAGCAAATTTAAAATTGCTGTTTTGTTGTGATTTGGCTTCTAATTTGTTTGGCTGCTGATGAAATAATTAAAAAATAATATTATATTTTTTGTGTTGCACAAACTGCAGTTGTGTTGTTTGCAACTGTTGAAATCCCTTTTAAATTATAATGAACACATTTTTTGTGTTCTGCAAATTTCTTGCGAGTTTTCTCGCTTGTGTTAAATTTATATTTTAACTCTATAACGAGACATTTTTTAAGCATAACACTGCAGTTACACGACCAAGTTGTGCTATCAAGTTTTTTTCACATACTGCTTGTCAAAATTCAATAACATTGATAGCTGTGACGTAGGCTGCACGCAATTTTATAACAATTCGTTTTCAAGATACCGTCAACAAGAAAATTAAAAACAGCTTCTTGCATATTCTGCTAAAAAAATTAAAGCAAAGTCTTTTGTTCTATATTCTACATTAAACCCAGAAACTAATTCAGATTCTACATCAATATTTTTTTTTTTTAACTATTTAAATATTAATATACGAATATCTTTTTTTAAAATTGATAAATTTACTAGAAAATCAATATAAAAATAAAAGTAAAAAATTTGTTGGTTTTGCACGTAAACATTTTTATTTCTATTTTGAAGCTTGAATCTGTTTAATTTTTATCACTTTTAATTGCAACTTTCAAACAGAACAAAAAAATATTTGCACACAGAACGAAAAAAAAAATATTGTCAGCTGGTTTGTTGATTGTGATTTGATGCTCTCTATGGAAAACAAAAATTGTCATCAAGTTTGCATCAATTTTCAAAATTGTCAGTGTATTAGTAAGAAAGTGTGAATGCATTAAAGCCTGAAAGGCAAAACTTGATCGTGTAACCCCCAAGTTAGAGTAAAAAATTTGCTCAATAAATTTTAAGTTTTTGTGTACTTTTTTTTATTTTCAAGCTTTGCCGTACAAACATACGCTTTTATCAAGAATCATGGTCTTGTTTTTGTTTATTTGTGATTCTTTTCGAATAATCAAAAGTAATACAGATTATTTTCAGATTCTTTGTCTTAATAATCAATTAACAATCAGAAATCGGATAATGTAATCACTATGATTCTTTTTGTAAAAGAATGTAATTGATTAGTAATTGTAATTAAAATTTAACAGCTCTGATTTCAATATTTTTTAATTAAATGTAAATTTAAGAGGTCTATTTTTAATAAGTTTGCTGATTTTTTGAGTTATGTTTTTCAAATAATTTTGTGCTTTTTAAAATTACTATTTTTTTTAAATCTTTTTGCTTTGCCCTGGTTATGACTGATATTGATTTATGTATGCTTTCAATTTGGATACAGTTAGCTTCGTATCATGCAGACAAAAGTTTGTACCTCTTGAAAAAACATGCTGCCTCTTAAATTAATATAGAGCATATGCAGTCATAATTTTGCATTTGTAATTAAAGACTTGTCTCAAGAAACGGTGTATACGATTTGAGAACCTCAACCACTTAATGCTGTTTGCTGCAAATCAAATATATGAACAATTAACAATTTAAAACTTTTCTTATTTGCATTCGATTCGTTTGGAAAATTGTTGCGGTTTGATTTAATTAAAGCAAAATTTCGAAAGCTCATTAAAAGTTTGTACCATTGTTTTGGAATTTTTTTTTTCAGATATTCGATGTTAATGGCAAAGTTTTGTCAACATTTGGTGGTGAAGGTTCGGACGATGGTCAGTTTAAATTTCCCAGGTAAATTTTAAATAAAGTTTTATGTAAACGAAAAGAAAAAATTTAATGAAATGTGTTAATATATTGTCTTACAGAGGCGTTGCAGTGGATGATCAAGGTTATATATTTGTGGCCGATTCTGGCAATAATCGCATACAGATTTTCAATCCTGATGGCAGTTTCTTGAAGACTTTCGGTTCCTGGGGTTCTGGTGATTCAGAATTCAAAGGTCTCGAGGGTGTGGCCATCATGTCTAATGGCAACATTTTGGTATGCGATCGTGAGAATCATCGCGTGCAAGTTTTTTAATCATCGGCAAACCCATGTTGGTTACAAAACCAACAAAAAACAAGCAGACGTCTTCAGCACAATTTTTATCATTGTTTTTATTTTATAAATTTTTCTTATTAATTTGTTTGTTACACAATTTTTATATCATTTAAGAAAGAAATTTCCTACAACCTTTTTCTACTTTGTTTATGAACGAAAAAAAAAACTTTAAACATATTTTTAAATTTTGTTAAATTTTTATTTTGAAAGCCTGAAAGCGATTTTAGAATCCCCACCCCAACAATAATTGTATTTAATTGCTTTTTTATTTGAATCACTCAAGCTAAATTAAAAAGCGTATGGTTTTTAAATAAATTTATTATTTGTAAACAAATTGAAAAATAAAATTATTAAGAAAAAAGAAAAATTGCAAGTAGACTTGCTTCCAAATGCAGATGTTTTAAAGTTGATTAGATATTGAATAATAAAAACAGAAACCACCAGCTGTTTTCTGGGACGAACGACGAATTTTTCGCCGCGAATATTCGCCGTCAAAAATAAAACACATTGGTGTATATGAAAATGCACACAGTCACTCGTTGTATGCGGAGAACTTGAAATAGATTTATTTCTATTTCTTATGCCGGCGAACGGACGAACAAATCAATACCTTGTGGCCATTTTGGTTTTAGTTTTCAAGTTTTTTTTTTTATAGTAATTTAAAAGTTTTTATTTTAAGTGCTAAGCTTTGACTTTTTGCATTTAAAATAAAAAGCCAACATATTAGATTATAAAACATGTTTGTAGTGTTTAATTTTTTGTTTCTGGTAACGCTAAATTTTTTAGCAACCAGTTTTTTTAATATGGTCACAGCTGATGGAGCTGTTCACCTGTAATAAAATAAAATTAAAAAACTGAGAAAATGGGTATAAGTGAAATTATAATGTTTACGTACAAGCAAAAAGGCCTTTACCATAATGAACATGATGTTCATTATTTTAATTATTTTTACAAAATTTTAAATTCTTTGATTCATTTAATTTTTTTTTTATCTTTGAACAAACAATAAACAACTTTATGAATTATAACAGATGTTTTTGTTGTTCGTCGTTATTGAGCTGCATACGACGAATTTACACAGCGAATTTTAACCGGCGTATTCGTCGTGTTGGGCGAAAATCGTTGTTCGTCCTAGTTGTGTTCCCAGTATTAAGCTTTCAGCATATTGTTGCCAACCAATTCGTTAGTAGATATAAAAATTCCTACAAATTTATGTTTAAACATTCTTTATCATATTCAATTGTGGAGAACTCCAAAGATGTGGGAACAAAATTTTTTTTCAGTGCACCCTAAAAGCAGTCTTAGGATTATTTTGCTGCTGTGTCTTGTGTCATTGGAAAAAATGTTTCGTCCCCATTTTAGTCAAAAAAGAAAAGCCTTTCGCCACATTGCAGTGTCTTACTCAGCGTAATACTGTCTTTTTTAACGGCCTAATGAATACTATTAATTTTTAGTATATACAGGTTGAATTGTACACGAACGACTTGTTCAGAATCAGTGAAAAATTGGCGGCATAGAGATGGCAGTTTGCATAATATTTTATATATGTACATTCTAAAATCAGAATATTGTTGCTGTACCTAAAGCTGTGTTGTTTAGTGTGAAATTTTGTGCAAAGTCGAACTATTGACTCTTGATGTTGCTAAAAATAGGTATCGTGTTTGAACTGGCATCTACATGACATTTCAAATGACTTCATAACACATTTCTATAATTTTTTTTATTTTCTGTTTTTAATAAAAAAAAACTTTCTCAGCCAACTTGAACTTTGTAACCTTTGAACCTTGTAACATACTTTCTTTTTTGCAATACAATATGTCTTAATACAGGCATTGTTCAACTGAAAAAAGTTTCTTGTTAGTATTATATTCTTCTTCGAACAATTTCTAAACAATTTTTAGCCAGACTTGTTCATTGCCCCCACAAAACGCAATTGCGAAATCCCATTTACCATCAGTAAGGGCAATTAATAGTTAAACTTTAGTTCACTTTTTGTTATTGTTTGTTCTGTGTTTTTTTTTTTTGCAAACATTTGTTGTGTACATGAAATCGTAATTTGATGTAGATGTGAGTTATATGTTACCCAGAAAAGCCAAGGAAACCTTGAACGCTAAATTCATGCCCCAAAGTTATTGAATTTTATTTCAAGAATGTTTTATGTCATGTCAAAATAATTTTTTGCTTATGAGTTTCTTAGTATCAAAATAAAATTGTTGTTCACAGCTGTGTAAGTGCATAAGACAAACAAAAAAAACTTTTTTTATTGATAAAATTAATAGAAATGAAAAGTTTTAGCACTTAATTTCATTGTGAACACACAAAAGTTCTTGATATTATATGTTGAAGTTCAAGCAGAAAGCTTTCCTGCCAAACCGTTTTCGAATCATTATTACAGCAGGAATTAGTTATGATATAAATTATGTACAAACGTAAATTTGTTTATCTTCCTTTGAATGCAGATCGATTTTCAATATTAAAATAAACAGGCTTATTATGAATTCCACCAGAGGTTTCGATGGCATTTCGATGAGAAAATGTTATTATGGATTTTGACATAATGACGAAATATTATAAATTCATGAGAATATTATAAATTTCATGAGAAATTTGTACGAACTTTTTTGTGTTTAGGGAGCATATAAGAATTACTTGGTAATAAAAAATAACCATGTTGATGTGAAAGAATGGTTTTAAAATACGAAAATCAATAAAAAAAAATCATTTCATTATAACGTTCATAAATGAAGTCGGCCATGCAAGACTGCTATTACAAGTAAACTAAGTCGATATTAACTACTCATATTAATCTGCCATGTGGCACAGCTTAATTCCCATATAAAAAGAAGCATGATCTACAGTTTGATTCTTTAAAACTCCAAAGAAATGCTTCTACATCAAACCATTTTTCAGACCAAGCAATTCAAAGTTGCAGACTGGCATATGTACATTTCTAAGCATTAGCATATCGATAGAATATTTAGAAAGCAATTTTTCGAAATTTTAGTGTAAGCGGAATGCAAAATAAAATAATTAAAAAAGTCTTCAACTTTACTTTTCTTGTCTTCTTTAGAAAATATTGATCACTCCAATTTTATCACAACAAAATCTTTCTCAATTTTGAAGAAGTAAAAAACTGAACTAGAAAGACCGCTAAAATTATTAGCAATTGTAAATCATAAGCTTCACTATAAAATTAAATTCATAATTAGGAAAATCACCAAAATGAGAACTTGTCCGAATGAAATACAAGACATATTTGAAAAGATGTTTAAATCAAAAGCGCCAAAAATTGTAAACTTGGGGCATGCAAAAATTCTACTTGATTCGAAATACATGACATGGCTGAATAGTTCTGTATATTTTTGCTTTGCATAATGCTTGGTTTTTAAAGAACTATAATTCTACTTGATATTTAAAACTCTTGAATTCTTATTTGTTGGGGAACATAATGTAATTTACGCTGTAGCTGGCTCTGTTTCAAAGCTCAAGTATACTTTAAAAGTTTTTACCCTATAAAAAAAAAAAATTCAAAATCTCTTCCCTACTTTAAACTTTACAGAATCCCCTTTGAAATGCATAATACCTTAAAAAATACTCTGTAATGAGAGCAGCTGTCGCTGTTGAATTATATTTAGTAATACTGTACACGTGTCAGTCAGTGGTATAATAATATCAGGAACGTGCTGAAAATCATTTCATAATTGCACAAAAATAATTTAATTTAGTTTCCTTTACATAAAACAGAAACTCATCGACAAAAAATGAAAAGATTTAGATAAAAAAGAAATTAAAGGTATAAAAGGTTGTTTAAGAAAAACAAAATGTCAATCAAAAATTATTGAACAAAGAATATATTTTCTAAGAACAGTTGACCTTCAGTAAGCTCATTTTACAAACACACACGCATGTGTATGTATGTATGTATATACACGCCGACTTACCGCATAAAACACACAATCAATTTTACCTTAAAGTTCTGGTCCTTGCTTTGTTCCATTGAACAGGAGTTACAACAAATGTGGTTGTCTGGGACACCTTTATGTTGGATTTCTTTATAATTGAGCTGTATACTCAAATTTGAGCAACAAATAATTTTCTTTGTTTGGCAATTATTTCCATTAAGTATTTTTACCTGAATAATTTTATTTTAAAGATTTTTTTTAAACAGCAAATAAATAACTTTTTACAGTTTTTGCAAATAGAGTACATTATTTATATACTATGATCGCATTGAACATAAGAAGTGCGTTTTACGGCAATTTCTAGAAAGTTTCCGCAATTTCATTTTTTATCACAACTACTACCATGTACATATGTAAATAAACCTAAGAATTTAAATTCAAAGTCAAGTTGGTTGCTAAGGAGTATCGCGCCGCTGATTTTAAACATTGCCCATCACCCTAGCCATCAAACGTCAAACTTTTTATGGTCATTTAGTTAGAAAATTAATTGGCCAAACCGACACTAAATGGGCTACCGGAAGTGTGTGAATGCGGATTGAGTAGGATGGACTCCTTCACACGTTCCTCAGGCTGCTTCAGATCGAAACCGGCCGGAGGTAAGTAGGGCAGTCTCCCTACAGTCTATTCGGGTGGCACAACGGGAGCTTTATAGGACCCAAGTGGAACGTAACCTAACATAGTCAGAAATAATTGAGTACTTGAGGCCAACATTCGTGATACGACCCCACTTACTAGTAAAAGTGCCCCAAAATTGATTCGATCGAATGGGGAACTGTAAACAGCGGCAGACCCATGAACAATATAACATTTCATCTGTAACCGGAAAAATTTATTTTTACGGAACTAAGTTGTAAGCTGAAAAGAACATGGTTTTATGCTGGACTATTTTTATGTATTTGTTTGTGACCATTGGGATGAAAATTTTTCTAATGGCCTGACATGAGCTGCCAACTTTATAGATTAGCAAGTAAAAATATTAATATATAAAATATAAAAAATAAGTCTTCAACTTAATGCTAGGCACACAAAACTGGCACGAACGACGAATTTCGCCCAACACGACGAATACGCCGGTTAAAATTCTCTGTGTAAATTCGTCGTATGAAGCACAATAACGATGAATAACAAAAACAGCTGTTATAACTAATAAAGTTGTTTATTGTTTGTTCAAAGATAAAAAAAATTAAATGAATCAAACAGTTTCAAATTTTGTAAATATAATTAAAATAATGAACATTATACCTGATTATAAATATAAACATTCATGAAGCTTAAAATTTTCAATTATAATTTCAGTTGTATCCATTTTCTCAGTTTCTTAGTTTTATCTTATTATTATTGTTGAACAACTGATGGGGTGACCATATTAAACAAAAATTTAGTATTACCACAAACAAAAAATTAAACACTACAAACATGTTTTATAATCTAAGCTTATATAATATAATCAAAGCTTAGCACTTAAAATAAAAACTATTAAAGTAAAAATTAACTGTTCTTACAAAAAAGAAACTTGAAAACTAAAACCAAAATGGCCACATGGTACTGATTTGTTCGTCCGTTCGACGGCGTAAGAAATACAAATAAATCTTTTTGAAGTTCTCCGCATACAACGAGTTTCGACCGATGCAGTGACTTTGTGCATTTTCATATACACCAATGTGTTTTATTTTTGACGGCGAATACTCGCGGCGAAAAATTCGTCGTTCATCCCAGTTGTGTTCCTAGCATTAAGTAAAAAATATGAAAAAAATATAAGGTTATAAAGGCAAAAATTAAAACACCTAATTTCAAAACTTTCTTAATTATCTAGATGAAAAATAAAAAACTATAAGAACTAAAATAATTATACAACTTCTTGGTTTATACATTGAGATATTTCAAGCATGTTTCCACACTTTAGTTTCGAAAGCAAACATTTCCCAGCAGGATTTAAATCATTTTTCATTTAATAAAATACGTAAACTCTTTGCTTGCATATGTAATAAGAACAAATACTCTCCAAGAAAGAGATATTTTGTGTAAAACAATATGAGAAAATGATAAGAAAACACAACGTGTTGCATGCTGCCAACACTTTTATTACACATCAATATCTTTTCAAATACATGAACTGTTTAATTATTTAAAGTGTTTGTATAACAACAAAGTGACCTTTCGCATTCGCCGACACACTCATAAACAGTCACAACTCCAAAATTTCTTATCTCCTTGTAGTCTTTAAATAGCAAATACTATTATTTCTTGTTTCTAAAATTCAGCTGGATGAAATTGCTGTTGCATCAATTGGTTGCAGGCAAAATTGAATATTAAGGGAATGTGCCAATCGCTAGAAAAATACTATCGGTTTTAGAAATACGGGTAGTGAATAAAACGTCACTAGCCCTGGCAACTAGTATACAATGTGACATAACGATGAATATATTTGACAATCAATCAAATGAATGACAAGAGGTTCAGGGTCGATTCATTAAAGCCATCTTATAGTCGCTGCCCAAAACAGCCGCTGCTGCCAAGCATTTTTTTTTTTTTTTTTTGGAAAATGTAATATTTTGTATTTTCAAACTGCTATTTGGCAAATACTGTGTTCAAATATATAAAATAGCTTGATACCAAAGCTGTTAAATTTTGATTAGGATTTTTAATCATTTACATTATTTTTCAAAATTCTATCTTATCTTTCTTCAGAAAATTTCTGGTAAATAATTGATTAGCAAAGAATAATGATTATTGAAAGAGAATCCGAAATAATCGAAAAATAATGCGTCTATTTTCAAACAGTATTTGCATTTCTTTGTGATTCTTTGACATAATAATGTATGTAAATTTAAAACGTGGTTAAATTTAAAGGGCCGATGTTGAATACAAACAACACCTTCAACGTTAAGTTGTTTTCTGCCTTTCATTTGACATTTTTCAATTTTAGACCAATTCAGTTTGGATGATGGATAGACATGCAATTAAGCCACTCGTTGAATTATTTCAGGCTTTTTATAAAACTGAGCCTTCAAATCAGAATTCATATCGTGCATTTTTTTGATTTTTTAGCTCAATTTAATCGTTCAAATGTGCGTATCACCGGAACAGTTGTGCAAATATTTGAGCAAGTTGGCTCTGTTGGAGCTGGTGAAAAAACCAATTCATGCTTGTAATGCAGAAAATATTGCTGCTTCGTCAAAAAGCATACCATTTAAAAATCTTGCTATCATGGCAATGATTCACTTATTTTTTTAAATGCTTCTAAGAGTAGTTTCCTCCCACCTCTGAACATTTGTCAATATTTGGAGTTATGACTATATATAGTTTAGTTGGTGATACAAACAAACATATTCTAGATTTTAATTAAATATATATTTTTTCCTTTTTATTAAATTTTCTCTTAAATAATTGCATAAATATTTGATCAGGCTGAAATTGATTTTTGCTCCCTTTTTATGTGGATTCCTTGATATGCATTTATTCAGCAAATGTTGTTTTTTTACAGCTCTCCTCTTCACTCTGTATGTCATTTATTATGGTTTTATTTCAATTAAATTAAAAAAAAGCATTTTTTTTAAATTGATACATTTTATTCAGCATGTGCAGAAATTCAAGCGAAAATTGAATTTGGAGAGAAAGGGAAAGAGATTTGAGGTGAAAAATATTTATTAGAACTGTGTATTTATCAGGAATTAAATGGTATTCAAAATGGCATCAGCTTTATAGGGGTTTTTATCAATAATATTTTTGCTTTAGCGGAATTTTATTTATTTATTTATTTATTTATTTTGACAATACAATACAACAAGAATATATGTATCTTATATTACAGTATTGGTTAGAAATTTGGCAGAAGCACACATTGAGTGAAATTAAATAATTTTGGGATAAGAAAAATCATAAAAAAATTTACAATTTTTAAAAATACAAAAATACAAAACATAAAAAAATTAAGGGAATGAAAGTTTATAAAAACAATTAATAAAAAAAATCAAAATTTTACAATGTATTTATGTTAAAAACGTCTAATATATATACATACATACATCAAGAAAAATGTTTGAATACTGAAGATTTGAAATGCCTTGCATTGCTCATTATTTGTATTTGAGGTGGTAGTTGACTCCAGAGGCGGATCGAATTTATGAAGAAATGTTGCTCAGATATCGCTTTGTTGTATTTTATACTATTTATTTTGCAGGCTCTGTTTGATCCGGAGAATATCAGTTTTTCATAAAGATACGCTGGTTGTGACACCCTGAGGTTTCTCAGCATAGAAAAAGCTTTGCCACAATTAGCTTATATATTATAAGAATTATTATATTATTATGAGTGCAGTAAAGATAGTTAACAAAAAATAAAACTTGTATTCAACTTCTGCTTTGGGAACAAATGAAATTGTATTCTTATAATAAATTTATTGAAATATGAGTAAGATTGCAAAAATTAAACCAACTTGCCAATGTTCTCTTGGAAAAGTTTACATTTCATTTATTATTTGGTTTTTACGACCCTTGTTTTTATATTTTATATATTTATTTTCTTGAGCTAAAGGTGTTTTTTTTTTTGTTAAAAATATTTAATTATTTTTGTCGATATTTCGCTCTTTTTATTGGTTTTTTTAAACCAATAAAAACTATTTTCATTATTATTGTCCTGAAGAAGCCATCCGAAGGAGAGCGATATATAAAATAATAAAAATAATTAACCCATATAACCCAAAATAATATTACGTCAGTGTAATCGAAAAGATTGTTAAACCGTCAAGTTAATATCATAAATTATTTCGTCTTATATTTCAAATAAATGCTCTAATTTCATTAGATTACTTTTAATACCAAAATGCAGCGACGAGTCCATTCGTTTGAATAGCGCAGCTACAGAAATCGGTACATCAACTCCTTGGTTTTTTAAATCTAAAACTGATGGCGAATTCTGCTAGTATGACCAGGCCTTCCAGCAGGCCCGCCGCTTCCCCTCTATTTTTAGTACTGGCTCATATTACTTTCAAACCTGCTGATGTGCGGTCTAAAGCATTCACTTAAAATTCTTTAGTACTTGTGTGAGTGTGTCTGTGTTGTTTTATGAGTGTGACTGAGTGTAAGTTTTGAGGAAAATAAAGAGTGAAAACAATGAAATTGTATTTTATTATTTTTATGTAACATTTCCGCTTCTGTTAGTGTTGCATGAGAGGTTTGCTTATTGTTCACTGTACTCGTCGTGCCAAGTTTTGGGAAGAGGGTATGTTTGTACGTGTGTTGCACGTACAAAGGAAAGCGAGCTGCTAAAATAAATAAGGATTTTGAGTTTCATTTTCCAATTTAGATGCACGTAGTGTGAAGCGTCATTTAGTTTTTGCTGTGTAATTTCTAGCAAAAAATTTTTGTAAAGTAAACATTTCCTAAAGTTGTAGTTTACAATTTATACTTGTTTTATTACTTCACAAACAGTTGCAATAAAAATTTTATATTAAATTACTTATTCTGCTGCTTTGGTAGTTTATCTTTTGCGTTTGTGTGGTGTAGATGTTTTGAAAGCGTGGTCCATTTGAAGCGTGACGAATTGTTTTGAACAATGTTAGTGTTGCTGGTAGGGGTCATTTTCTTTTGATAAATTAAGCTAATTCTTAAAAGATTTGTAGGTCATAGGGTTGAAGTCACAGTTGGCATACTTTTGTAAAATTTTCGGTCATATGTCGTAGTGTTAAATCTTAGAGTTAATTTTTTGTCTGCCAGACCAGGAAATTTTAGATACAAAACTATTTTAAAAGTAAATGGAATGGCCATTAATTTCATTGTAAGAACTTTTTCTATTTTATTGTCACAGATTTATTTTATTCCGGTGCTATTTTCAGAAACCTTTTTTCTGAAGATATGTAAGTTCATATTAATAATTATGTTTTTTTTATACAAAAAAGCAATAACTAACTAACAATGTTATTTCGATGTTTCGTTTTCCTTTGGAAAACTTTTTCGGGTGTGTTTATTTGCAAACATGCATGAAAAAGTTTTCCAACTGCTGAAACAGAAACAGTGTTTTCCATGAAAATTGACATGAAAATAAATTGTGATATGTGGTGATAATATAGACTCTCTTTTATTTTCTTGTGTTTTTTATTTTTTATTTTAACAACTTACATGTGCCGCGAAAAATATGCCACATTTAAAAAAAATATAAAGGACCTTCACTGCAGTCAAACGCTAAAGTTGGTTCTTTTTAGAAACAACTTAAATTTTAAAAAGCGTTGCTAACTTCTTTTTAACTATAGTTAAAGTTAAAGTTGGCTTTAAGTTGAACCAGCTTTAAAGGGTTGCCACATTATTTATTGAAAATGATAACTTGATTATCATACAATCATTTACAAATTTAAGTAAAATCCCATCTTTAATAAGATGACTCTTAAAAATTGTGTATTAATGTAAATACACACATATACAAATGTAAGATGTTTCATCTGGGTCCACTACTTTTTACCCTCTTCATAAATGACTTACCTACAGTAATAATGTTTTCATCTATCTTGATGTATGCCGACGACGTAAAAATTTTCATGACTTATAATAAATTTTCTGAGCAAAGTTTACTTCAATTGGACCTGGATTCTTTTTATGAATGGTGCAATGCAAATCTGATGGAACTTCATTTGAATAAATGTAAATTAATGCGGTTTGCAAGATCTAACCAAATTACAGCAAACTATGTTCTTGGCGATCATCAATTGGATTTGGTCGATAGTTTCCTCGATTTAGGTATATTATTCGACCCCAAGCTGACTTTTACTTCCCATATTACTCTAACAATAAACAAAGCTAGAGGTACACTTGGATTTATAAAACGATGGGCAAAAGAGTTTAACGACCCATACATTGGAAAAGCACTATACATAGCAATGGTACGACCCATTCTGGAATATGGTTCAGTAATATGGGATCCAATTTATCAATGTCACTCTGATGCAATTGAATCCGTGCAGAAACAATTTCTTTTGTTCTGTCTTAGAAGTTTACATTTTGATCCTCTTAATATGCCCCCTTACACAAATAGACTTGCACTTATCAAGCTGCCTACTCTCAAAAGCCGTAGAGTTATGCTGAATGTATCATTTATTCTAAATATTATTAATGGCGATGTCTGCTCTGGATTTTTGATCAACGAAATCTTATTTAACGTTCCTCAACGTACATCACGTAATTTTATTCCTTTGTTGGTAAAAGTTTATAGAGAAAATTATGCTGATGCTGATCCTCTCAGGAGAATGTGTTATACTTTTAATCAATTTTATAGATTTTTTGACTTTTCTTTAAATCCCGCTGCAGTAAAAAACTCAGTTATTCATTTTTTAAATTCATAAAAAATTTTTAATATTTTAAATTTTTTAAACGCTGTCTTTAAATGTAACAAAATTGTATATTATGTATTGTAAATTGTCTGTAGGGAATTAATTTCCATAGACTAAATTAATAAATAAATAAATAAATAAATAAATAAATAAATAAATAAAAGATTATATTAGTAAGTAAACAAAAAAACATCAAAGCGAATTTAAATGAAAGTTGTTATAAATAATAGATATTAAAAAATCTTTAATTTAATTATTTAATGTAAAAAAATTAATATTAAAAAGCTTTTAAATTTAAAAGTGACATTTGTTTGAGGAAAAGCTGTTGCTAAACAAGCTAAAGACAACTTCTGCTGGTTTTAAGTTTAGACCAGACTTTTGCGGGAATCTTTTTTGTCTATAGTAGACAAAAGGATATATTATATAAATGTTTTCTTCAGACCGCATGATGTCGGACAGTTTTCGGAAATTTTTTTTTACTGATTTCTTGTACTTTTTCCTGTGTTGATAGTCCTTCAGCAAACTTTGAGAATTTTTTTTTGGCTTATGGTTCCAGAGACATCGAATATTAAAAAAATTCCGTTGCAGGAAAACTACGTTTAAAGAAGCAATCATAACTTCTGCAGTATTAGTCTAAATAAAATAATTGTTTTTTGGATTTTTTACTGTTTGGCCTACTCTTCAATAAAAGCTTAAACAAAACAATTACACAGTGGTCTTGGATGCAATAATGCGGTTGTAATGGCTGCTCGTGCCTCTCTCTCTCTCTCTCGTGGATTTTCAGTTTATTGGAAGAGCAACTTCTAATAGGGTGATTTCTTTTGGCCCATGTGGTACATCTATTTACGCTTTTGTATGTTTTTATATGTATGTATACACGACAAATTATTTAAATGATTTATGTTAAAGAAACATCGAACCATTGAAAATCTTATATAATAATTCTGGTTGACAAAGTGCTTATGAAACATTATGTTACACAAGGTCTTCTTTTCATCATTGGCAGCATTTGCATATGTTTCGAAAAAAATACATAAATTTTGATGTTCAGTTTAAAAATAATTTTATTACCAAAAGTTTTGTAGCGTAAAAGATGTCTGGCAAAATGTTTATTGCTGGCTTGCCCACATATGTGCGTTAATAGTATTAAACTGTTACTTCCTAACAAAATTAACTATTACTCTATGATGTTGAAAAAAGCTCCATGTGAATAAGTTTTTTTTTTTTTGGTTTGCTTAATAGAAATTTCCAACTGAAAGCTTTTGTTTCGTTTTACTTATTTCTGTAAATGTTAAACACACATGTTCTTTTTCATTCATATCACGAGAAAAAGTTCATCAATATCACAAGTCAAATTAAAACCAAAAAAGTAAAAAGTTTAACAATGGCTTTCGAGTAAGTTTAAAAAAATATTTATCAATCTTTTTACAGGGTTTATAAAACAAAACGAGAAAAAAAATCAGACCGATTTTATGGCAAAACGACAACGAATCGATCGCATGTGCAGTTTGATGAAAATATAAAAAAAAACGAAACAATAAGAACAGTTTCAAGCTGGAAAAACTTTAAAATAAATTAATTAAAGTGGTGGCAGTTCACCAAAGAACTGTAGCTCTTAAAATGAATTTTGCTAAATTTTTCCACTCTTTTTTCTATAATATATTTTAAATGTTTATTGAACATTGCGAAAAAAGTTTAGCAAAAAAATTTGACGGTGTTTTTTTTTTTATAAAAGTGAGGTATTGTTATATATCTTGATAGAAATCATCTATTCACAAATGTAGTTTTAAAAAATTTTTATAAAATTCACTCTTATAAAAAGTAGAACACAATTTCATTTTTGTTAATATACTTCAAAGTTCCCATTTGACCCTCTTTTTTATGAAAAAACTTAAAAACAAAAATCAAATTGATGTTGGTGAGAGAATATAAAATATACTCCGATCTACATAAAAACACAGTGATTAAATGGAAAGTTGATCAATAAGATTAAATATAGACCGTCAGCAATGAGGAGCTCAGGTGGTAGGATGGGTATGTATATGCTGCTGCCTGAAAATAGTCTACAACTATTCATGGCCTGAGTTTCTGATGAGCGACATGGTGGTCGTGCAACAGCCATGGTAGGTACCCCAGCCACTAACTCTTCAATTTTACTTCTCTTGTCTTTTTTAAAAATGTTGCAAACTCCAATTTTATAAAAAAAAAAAAAAAAAAAAAAAAAAAAATTATCAATTTCGAGGGTGTAAAAATTGAACTAGAAAGAAAATTATTAACAATTGTAAAAACAAAAACAATTTAAAACACTCAATATTTAATGCTGGCTGCTTATTATCTTTTCTTTTTCATTGTGTGTATACATTTTAGAACTTCTTTTGAATGGTGTACCAGCACTCAATGTTGGCACACAACACGCACATCCATACATGCACACATTTTCTAATATTGTCGCAGTTTTTCGAATTTGATTTATTTTATTAATGATCATTGAGGTCAGGTTATACTCATATTTTTGTTAAATGGAAAGTCCGACATATTGAAGAAATATACTAAAGTAGTTTTATGTCGAATAAGTTGGCAGTGTTTTGTAACTTTTTTGCTCTTAAAATCTGGGCAGAAGTGGTATGCAAGTAATTTTATCTTTATCTCATTTTCTGTTAAATATTTATTGCAAGCAAGATAAAATTGTAAATTTTTCGTGTTAAGAGAAAGCAATCAGTGTGAATTTCATTGAAATCATACTTTTTGTAGATTGCTATTGTTTCATGCTTTTGTTGGCTTGGAATGGCATTATTATGATAATGGTTACAGCAAACTCTTTCTTTTTAAATATGTTAATATACTAGGTGGTGTATAAAACTATTATGGCAAAATTTATGGGTGAATACAACATTAAAATGATTACTCTTAAAAATTGTATGGTTGATTTCCACTAAATTATATTAGCTTTAATTTATTTTCCAAATGTCAATTTTCTTCAATTTTATTTATTTACTTACGATCGTTTTACATTTGGTTTTAACTATAATTTACATGGTAAAGAGCTCAAGATTTTTCTTTTTCAGCTTAATAATTATAAATTCTTATACTACTTTGACTACGTACATATATGATTAAAGGAATTTCGGAGGCAAAAAATTTACAAAAACCTATTTGACTTTTTTTTATATTTTAATAAAATCAATTTAAACTACAACTAAACTAACTAAATAACTACTACTATGATGGATTTTTCAAATGTAATTTATTTAAATAGGACAACACTATGATTGTGCTTGACAGTAAAATGATGATTGAAAGCCGCAATTTAAAAACAGTAAGGTTGGACATGGCAAAACAATAATACGTTTGTCGTTCATGTTATATTTAACAATTAATCATATATTTCAACAATAATATGTTTTTTTTCGCATATGGCTAACTCAACCATATTTTTTCTTTACGTGTGTTAAGTAGAAGAACTCAAGGAATTTTGTGAATGACACGGAGTTTCTATATAGCCGTAATTCAAACTGTTTATGGCTTAATCTACGGAGCTTACAACAAGCCTATACTGGCTTAAGTGTGTGTCGCACAACATGGGCGACACACAACGTACCTTTCCATAAAATTTAGCCCAAACTATTTATGCTGAAATTTTTAACGTAACGACTTAATAATTTTTTTAAATTTCAACATATGTTTGATATACACTTTTATCTCATTTTTCGAGAAACGTAAGAATAATTTGTTTCACTACTTTCAGAACGCAACCACTGCTCAATTCCATCATATGCCTTTATCAATATGGTGACACACATTTCAAATGTCTGTGAAAAGTAGTTCGCTTGCGGACTATTTTGTTTTTTAAAAGAAAAGGCATTTTAAATTTCTGTCTCAGATCTTAGTTTCCTGGCCTAAATCCATTTTTGTGAGTCTATTTATGGCTTTTATCTTATTTGGCCAAACGAGTTTAGGCTTTTAGGGAAAGGGAATTGTGTTTCCTTTTATTGAATTATTGAAATTTTTTTACTTAATTTGTTACATTTATTCTTTTATATTTGCTTGTTTGCTTAATGATTTCTGCAGAATATTAATATATTTCTGTCAGAGAGATTGTCCGCATGTTTTATTGTTTATTAAAAAAAAAAAAAACAAAATCGCCTGCTAAAATGTCGCTTAGTGCGGAAAACATTTGCGGAAATTATTATTTGCGGAAATAAAATATAAACATGTTTATGTATATGTCCTCTTCATATGATGCTTCTAAATGTCTCTTTTTTCTTGAAAACTTGCTTAAGGGTGGGCCAAAAAAAAAAAAAAAAATCAGATAATAATAATAGTATTACCATAATGGGGTATTACAGATCAAACGGAATGCATTAGAAATGGTTACAACATGTTATTTATGACCATAAATTCTAACAAAACAAGCACAAGAATTTATTAAAAGCTTGAGGGCGAATTACAATTTGAATGCTAAGTTATGGATGAAAAGCGTTTGGAAATTTAATTTACATGGTTTTGTAAAAATATAGAAAATGTTATTTAACCGAATCAACAGTGATTTGGTAAACAAGTTATGTGTATAATTTAGTATAACTTTTTTAGGAAACGGTTATTAGATAACCAAATGTTTAGTAAGCAATCCAATAGAATATTTTATTTTTTTATATAATCCAATTTTTATTACATCTGTCTCAATGTGATAATAAGTAATTGAATTTCCCTAGTTGAGTGTTAATTATCTGAAATCAATAAATAAGATAACTTATGTTGAATGAAACGTTATATATGTACATAAATGCAAAGAAAAGTAAAAGAGTTGCAAAACGGAAAAAAAGTTAAAAGTTTGTTTGAACACTTCTGACTTTCATTTTGTTCATCAAAATTTTGGAATAAGTAATTGGGTTTCAAGCATTCAGTTAAGATTTTTTTAAGTCTACTGATGAGTTGATTACCATCAACGAAATGTCAGCGGCATATAGACACTTAAGAAAACGCCAGAAAACATTTGTAAGGTCTACTTTATACCTGAACCAAGATATACATATGAGTACATAAATAAAATTTAATTTTACTCTTTATTATGACAGTCTTAGAATCGGTAAACTAGCTCTGAAGTTACATATTGTTTGAGTCTTCTGGTTGCCAGGGTTTCTTTTGCCTGCAACTGTCTGAGTTCCACAACAGAATGACAACAAATGTTTATACATATGTGCACATTTATATGCTAATAAAGTTTCTGGCAATTTTTGCAGACCTTCATTTGTTCCATATATATTACGAAGTTCTATAGCGATTATTAGCAGCAGTTTCTTCAACTATTTTACTTTTTTATGTAGTTATATCTTTTCATACTACGAGCACACAGAAAACTGAGAAATAAATTAAATGTCAACGGAAACAACATAAATACCGCTATAATTTGTTTATTTCATTAACAAACTTTGGTTACCATTTAATTAAAAAAAATATGGTGGTTTTCACAAATGTCGCAACCAGACTTTAACATGTTTTTTCTCTGCGTATACCGCTCCTCTTATAGAAAAAATTTTAGTATTTTAATTGTTCGAGCCTTTAGGTCATTTGTTTTTTTTTTTTTTATAAATGTTTATTAATTTCGATATTTCGATATCACAATGGATATCTTCTTCAGGAATGTTTTGATGTTTTTTCAAAAAACTTTTTTTGGAACGAAGTTCCTTAACGCGACTTGCTGGTAGTGCAAAATAGTAGAAATCGTCACGAAAGCGTGTGAGCTGTTTATATGGATTGGTGTATTTGACGACAAACAATTGTGTAGGTGTCATCGGAGACACCTACCAATATATATTAATTAGTTGTGAAAACGGTTGCTAGTTGTCGCTAAAATAATGTATGTCACAACAAAAAACAGCAATATTGAAAAATTTACAACAGTTGCTTTTCTTCGTTTTGTAGCAGATTGACAAAAAAATATATATACAGCTTTCACCTTGTATTACATTCGAAGATGAAGAAGAAACGTAAGGAACTTCGTTCTTAACGGGGTCCCCCGACCGCATTTCTGTTTTTTTTCAGAAACATCAAAACATTCCTAAAGAAGATCAAAAATCCCAAAGAAATTCAAAACATTCCTAAAGAAAGATGTGATATCGGAATATCGAATTTAATAAACATTTATAAAAAAACAGGTGATTAAAAGGCTCAATCAATTAAAATACTAAACAACAAAGTTCGAAAAATTAGCATTAAGAATAGAAAACATTTTAAAATACTCGTCTTTGTATTTTCCATAGAAAATCGATTTTGAAAATAGTTTTGTAATACAAGATAGACATTTTTTGGTAGTTGTGATCTTAGTTTGTGAAGACAGCCTCTCTCAAAAGCCTCTGTAATATCGATGTAAGGAGCTTTTTTGTGTCAATATCAGTTGCTATTTTATTTGTTACTCCATATATTTACTGCATGGTAGAGTACTTTTGACTGAATCTACACTGGTGGTCAGGTATGAGCTGCCTTTCTAAATGAATAGGCTCAATGCGGTCGAAGAAGAAGTTTTTCACCGAGCTTAGAGAGCAACGGAAGTAGGCTTATTTTCCGGTTAATACCTGGTTTTAATGAGTTTTTGTTTAATTAGGGGACAACTATTATTTCAGAATATAATACATGTGATTTTTTGGTGTACAAATTAAAGGTTTTGAATGATTTGAATATTTGATTTTCAAAATTTTTTTTTTTTTGTATATCATGTGTTACAGCTTCGTTCAAAGACTCAAAGTTATTTGTTAATTCATGACTTTGTTGAAAAATAAAATGTTTGTTTAGAATTAGCTTCTTATTTTTAACTATGAAGACAAATTTAAGAAAATTATGTGCTAGAGACAATACTATGCAAATGCTTGCAACGGCTTCGGTGGCATAACTCTTTCGGAAATTTTGTTTGACAAAATAATGTTTGATGGAACATACTGCAGAAATAAAAACCTGACACATTCATTTTGATTTTAAAAAAGCTATTAGACTAATATAAGGTTTTGCCCAAAAATAAACTCTTTCACTCATGTAGATATCAAATTTCTAAATAAGTTTGATGATCTCATTAAAATGCATATTTTTATGCAACCTCAACTCCAGTGATTGTTGCATATGTATATATTTTAGCCATAAAACAACATTAGCCAGGATAATTTGTATATATCTGCCTTAACATCTTCTTGCTATTTGCCTGAAAACCTGCTACTTCAGTCTTTTCATTTGATATTATTTTGAAATTAGTTCGAATTATTCTTAAAATTCTTGAAACTGGAAAGAAGTTTAATTTAGTTTTGCTTCATTTCGTTTTGATTTTTATTTTGCCGCCTCATATAACTTGTAACAAATGTGGTTTGGTACAAATTTCCGTTCCTATTTAAGCGGACGTATAAATTTTAGCATACAACATTATTTCACCAACGATATGTTACAAATGTCACGGATATTAAAATTCCAAAACGTATCAGAGTGATAAGAAATTGTTTTCAAAGAAAATACAAATATGTATGTATATATTCTAAATGTAAGCCCTTGTGAAAAAGTAAAAGAAAACGTAAAAGTTTAAAAGCCCAAACACAAATGTTGGACAAGTATTAAATTCTTACGTGTTATTTTGCACAACACGAATGAACGAATGCGATACTGCTGTTCTACTTATGTCAATTATGCGGCAGCAACACATGCAAGCAACAAGCAGCGCATGGACCTTAAAGTCAGGCATTAATCTTAAAGGGGAGTCCAACAGTAACGGTTGCAAGAAAGTCTGGCAAAGCCACCGGAACAAACAAAACATTGGCTTTGCTAACAAAAACGTGCCATATACATACAAATTCTGGCAAAAACTATTTGTATTTTTATATTTATAAAAAAGCATTTAGAACCCAAATGGCCAAAGACAACGTAAACATAAAACTATCTAGCAGGTGCTGAATCAATTTTGCTGTATATAAGAACAAGTTGTCATTCTTCTTGACATTTTCATCAATATAAAAAATAAAGAGTTATATATTTCATCTTAATCCTAAAGGTCAACAATATTAAAATTTTGTGCAACTATATCTCACAAATAGCCACAAGACATTACTCCTTGGGTAGTTATGAATAACAAAATGTAAGAAACACGTCCACATCTCAAAGCTCACACACTCACACACACACACACACACTCACAAAAAACTCATAGGATTGCATAAGCGTTCAGTTAAACGATTATCCTTATAGAAATTCGAAGTAAGTTTACATACTTACAAATAAATACATGTATTACTGAAAAGCCAGGTTACGTGAACAGCACAGTAAACATGCATTCACCTATACGAGATTAGCAGTGGAACCTTATATGTTTTTGTTTTGCTTTGCGGTAAAAGTTTTGAGAAAGTGAGAGATGTATGCCAGTTCTATAGATAAATTTACTTGCAAACGTATGCCCCAAACATACATTTGTACTCGCATTATGTGTTCTATTTAATTTTATTGCAATTTTGTCCTGCCGTATTCGGTTGTGCTGTTTTGTGCGGTTTTGGTATTGTGTAGTCTGTTTAGTATTCTGTTGTGGTTACAGAGCACAGCATTCATGCAGTCGGCAGGGGTTTCAGAGAGCTTAACTTATGAGTCATAAATTTACCATAGCATTTTTGGTTGACCACTATAAAGGCGATGAATGAAGGCAATTGGGGTGAAGTCATTTTGGCTAAACATTATTAAAACACAAGCTTGAAGGCATACCACACACCTGTATGTATGTTTGTGCTTAAGCGTGTCATATCAATATATACTGCCCACTTTTAAAGTTAAAGATAACATTTCGGGCCAAATCAGGTCGCTGTTTCACATGGCAGGAAATTGAAATTGAAACAGTAAGTGGCAGCCATTGAAAAGTTTTATTTGAAAACGAGATGTGAAACATTTTGAGAATTCTTAAAAAAGTCCTGAATAACAAAAACATTTTTTTTTTGCTTAACTGTTGTATTAGTAACCCTGTAAGAACAGTGTCGGTCATATGATGGTTCATACATCAGGGTTTCTATCATTTTCTTAAGGGCAAAATGAAAAAAAAAACTGATGTAAACATTCGTGTACGTGTGAGCTATTTTTTAACCAGCGTTACCACCTCGGCAAAGCGATCATTTGAAATAATTTTTTTTAAAATGCCCACAAAATTACATGCAATGATATTTATTTCTTTATTGTTAATTAGAAAAAAAGAGTTTTTTCGAAAAATTAAAAAAAAAAAAACTATACAAGGAGAACAGAATAAATTATTTTAGAAATATTTAGATAAAATTAAGAGAAAAGCAGTAATCAGTAGCAGTTTTAACAATAAAAAAACTGAATCCTATGGAAAAAACATGCACAGCACTATTTTTTTTTTTCAAAGAAAAGAAACAAATTAACCTATAGAAACATTAATGCATAAACGTAGTTCCAAATGAAATTATCAAACTAATACGGGAAAATCAAAATACTAAAAAAAACATTGTAATGGCAACGCTGAAAGCTATACAATTGCTTTGAATGTGTTAGTAAATAAGTTGTTACTGTGTTAGTTTCTTGCAGGGAAGGTTTTTTTTTATATATTACGCATACGCCACATGTGGTCAGGATTGCTTAAGTACTCGAGTGACTTGTCGCAAATTCGACACACAGTTTAATTGTGTGCCCACGTTCGTGCTTGTTCCGCGATCAGCTCTAATTGAAGCAAAATATTTTTTCCATACTTCTATTTTAAATTTACAATGTCCTTTTTTGCATTGCATCTGTGCCGGGGTTACGAGTATAGAAAAACAAAACCCAACATTTTAAGTTTATATTTATAAACAAGGCAATAAATAACACAAAAAGTTGTATTGCAATTGCTTAAGTAGTGTGTTTCCGCTTTATTGTCAATGAGTTTTAAATAAAACTTGAAGTAGTTCGTTCGTCGTAAAAAGTTTTTCTTTTTCTAATAATTTTAAAACTCATGTTCAACATGTCCTGAGCTAAAAAAAACTAGCAAAGTTTTAAAATACTTGGATTAATGCAAAACAACATGTCCAGCACATTTCTCTGGGTGAACAATAGCAAATACCCTGTTGACTTTTTGTTTGAGTGTGTGTGATGTTTTTGCGGTAGTTTTTGCTGGCGGTGAAACAAATTGTATTGTGATTTTAAGTTTCTATTTATTGTGTTTTATTTGCAGGGTGTATTAAATAGAAGCGCTGGTAATAAAGCAGTGTGAACAATTTTTGGATATAGAGAATTGGAAAATTATTGAAAGCGCTATCACCAGCAGTTTGGAAATTTTTTTGGATATACAGAATTGAAAAATAATTAGGATTCCGTAACAATTAGTTAAATTGGAAAATTGTTAAATACGTATGTGTTTTTTTTTTGTCCTATGACTTTGCTCAAGGAATGACCTCTAAATATGCCTTGCGTGCTTAGAAGAACTAGTAGAGTGGAAAAAAAAATAATAAAAAAATAATAAGATCAATAATAAAAATAATAAAAAAAAAACGGAGAACTGCTATGCTGATTTTTGAATCTTTAGTATCTTCTTTCGGCACTTGATCTGATTTTTCCAGCATCTTCCTCCAAATTAGAATAACCTCCTCAGCAAACTTGTAGGTTGTTATTTACTCTTTGTTGGTATTGCTTCCTTTCGCTCATCATCTTCATCTCCATTATTGTTTATACGCTTTCCCTCATATCAATAGTTTCTTTATTTGGCTTCTTAAATTTTCCTACTTTTAATTTATTTTTCCAATTGTTTCCTTGGGTTCTTCTAACTGAACTTGGTCGTCTTGGTTTTCTTAAGCTCTTTTATGTATCTATTTTTTCCAAATACAACTTCTTTTCAGCACACCGTCTTTAGTTGAGCCCCCATGTGATAAGTGTTCCTTTCTTTTATTGAAGAAAACACATTATTTTATTAATTATATTTAAATTATATTATTACTATTATTTTTCGATATTAATAATAATAATAGTTTTATATTATATACATATTTTAAAAATTGGATTTTCTCCGCAATGTGTCCGTTGTCGTCGGCTTTTCAATATGTATTCTATTTTATATATTTTATCATTTTTCATGTTTTTTCTTTATTTAGGTTCTTCTGTCATATCAAAAGAGTGTTTTTTCTTATTATTTTAACCCACGTTGCTCGCTGGGTTTATTGTGTTCGTTCCTACATAAATGTAACATGTTTTATCTCGCAGAAATCCAATCGATTTTGTGCTTGTTGCTGTTGTATCAGTGGTAACACATGATCATGCACTTGACTCGATGTTTCTGAAGTCTATTCAGTCATGAATTCGCACATAAAACTATTCTCTCTGCTCACTCAATTAAATAGCAATTTATAACTTATTTTGTCGCTCTGGTGACCTGAACCTGGAACCTAACTACTGCCAGTACAGCCTCTCTACCAATTCAGCTTTCGCAGCAACTGAAAACTTAAATAAATTTCAATACTTATGTAAACGCCCACAGCTACTGGATATAAATTCACCCAAGAATTTCATACTCATTTTAGGCCACAACCGGATTGATTATTTTTAATAATCCCCATCCAGCTTGTGCTAAGTGCGCTTGTGTGTTATACATACTTAAGTTACATTTCGTACTATAATCGAGTAAAAAAAAACCTGAATTTAGAACGAGCTTTTCCTTTCTGTGCACGTATTGGTTATAAATATTACGATAGATTGCTGTAAAAGCAGAAAACTCTCACTTCCATATATTTTATCACTACTGTAAGAAGCTACAAGAACCACCATTTATTACGCTTTCAATCGCTAATGTATGTTTAATGTTTTCAAACATGTCCAAAAACCTTTACAATCATATATGTATTTCTCTAAATTTTTACATACTTATCAGCAAATCCAAAGCAAATTTATTACATTCGTACTAATTTTGCGCTCATAGTTGTTTGCAGTAAATCTTGTTTTCAAATGAAACAAACACGATTTACTGCAGGCTTAATACTACCATTGAAGTCGTATTTGCCACACAACAGGTACCTGTTCATTTATTTTGTACATTTAAAATCATTCCACTCAAACTAAACAGGATTATACAAAAAGCACTGTCTGGATTTTTGAAACATCTATTTTTATGTGTTTTGGTCAAGCGTATAATTTTTTGTTTAAATTTAATTGGGTCAGAGGGATATTTCTTAGAATATAAAAAAGAAATAAAAAAGTGGCAAAGGAAAAAAGGGAAGAACCAAAAAAAAAAAAAAATTAGAAGTTAAGAAGGATAATATAAAAAGAACTTTAAATTTGCCAAAAAGAAAATGAGGCCACAATCAATGTGAAATATTTAAGACCTTTTACTGTGCCCGGACGGTAGCTTTCACTAGCATTAGCTTTAGTTTAAAATATTAAATTTTTACACACCAAAACACGAAAACCACCAAAAGTGAGAAGAAAATAATCTGTAAAGCTGTAGGTGATGATATAATGTTGGAAAATATTTATTAAGTTGAGTGCATCAATTGGCTAAAGGACTAATTAGTATTTACTTTCACTTTCCGTTGCTTTCTGGAGAAAATAATTTCAATTACTTTTTCGGTGAAAGTAGTTAATTTTTTTCAGAAAAAAAAAACTGTTACTATAGTATAATCTATACTACAGTATAATATTAATAATATCCTGAGCAAATTCCAAGTATCTATTTCTTAAGGCTCAAACTTTACAGCCAACTTGGCTTTCTTGTCTGGGAGTACTCTAAGTTGATTTTTTGATTTTCTGGTTTCTGGTTCTTGTTGTTGAAGTGCATAAAATTTTAAGTCTCTATCTCTCAAAACTGACAGCAAGTAATTTTTACAGTTAAGTAAGTAATTTTTACAGTTTCTTGTATCAAGAGCCCCTTGAACTTTTGCAGTTTTGTTGCTTTTGGTATTTGTTGTTGTAGAACCTATGAAACCGCACACCTTGTGCGAATTTTAAGCCTTTATCTGTTACTACCACTCAAAATACACAGCTAGTTTTAACATATTTTCACAGTTTTTTGTATGGGACCACGTTTTAGTTTTTGAATTTTTTGTTTTGCTTTTAGTATTTTTGTTTTTTTTTTTTTGTAGGGTTTGGGCAGCGACATATTTTGTGAAAAGTTCAGCTCGCCATCTTCCACTATGTGGCAGAACGGAGCTCTTACGACAAACTAAAAACAACGTGTCGGTAACAAGGTTCCACTTTCAACCAACGCACGGCATCATAAAAGGAATATGTATTCCCAAACACTAAGGCAAAAAAAAAAAATATCAATGAAACACATTTAAACTAGAACCGTATTGTGAAAAACAAGAATTGATTCCGTCTACTTAATTTTTGCTTTTGCTCCACAAACGTAAAAAAAATATTTTGCAGCAAAATGGATATGGTTCTGTTCCTTTTATAAACATTGTACGATGAGCGTACCTGATCTTTATTTTGTTTTAATATTTAATATTAATATGTAACATACTTTAAATAATTGTTTTCCCTTTATTTTTTTTTCTTGCATTATATAGCTTCTAGCTTAAAGACTTTTAACAATTTTAACAAAAAAATTGTTTTTATCACTTTTCAATATTCCGTTTTAAGGCCAGGATATCCGTTCTGCATTTCAAGCACACAGTTTGATTGCACGAAAAGTTTTGAGCTGTGAAAAAGTTAAAAATAAATGCAATTAAAATATGTTAAATTGTTCACTATTTACATCAATTGATCGGGCGGGAAAACAGCAAAACTTTTATATCAACATAAAGAAAAAAAAACTAAGAAATCTTTCACTTGCCAAATCTGAGAGTCAACTAAGGAATATGAGTTTTTGTTTTCGGAAGAGTGGCAGTCAGACTTGAGAAATATTTGACTTGAAGAAAACTTAAGTTTTTACGTGTGTGTAGTTTTGTGCAAAGTTTGTAACTTTTTGTGTGTTTATCCTTGTCTCTAGAGCTTAACAAATGCTGCTGCTATTTGTTCAACCTTTAGCGCCAAGAATACTTGTAGCAAAGTTAAATATATTAAGTAAGAGCTGTTCTTTCGGCGTTGTTTTTATTAATGGTGATTTAAAAGGCAGGGTCCTCAAAAAGTTTAGTGTGAACGGCCACATCAGGTTAAAGAGAAAATTTGAAAAAATTATATTATATTAAAAAATTAAATTATATATCTCAGCCACTTACTTTTTCATAATACCCGATTAAGAAGTACACAATACTTGCAAAAATAGAATCATTTCGCTGGGTTTTTGAGATCTTAGATAAACTAGGTTTAGTTTAACGGTAAATAGATATGTTCCGCCACTAGGGCGAGAGGATATTGCTTTCTATTGTTCAATGAAGCAAAAGTAAGCTGTTCCGTCAAAAAATTTTATATAAATTGTTAGGAGTAGCACTTATTTTTTTTTTTTCAGTTTAACTAAACCTAGTTTAAATAATATCTCAAAAATCAGCCTCAATTAAAAGATTTGTAGAAATTGACCCATCTTTTGAAAAAATTTCACTATATATATTTCATTACAAGAAAAGAGAGTGAGAGAGAAAGTGCTGAATATACACATTTAGAGTGATCGTTCCCATAATTTTTGATTTTGGTGTTGGATTTTTTTTTTATTACTTAAACGCAACGAAAAGTGAATTTTTTAGAAGCTGCAACATTCACAGAATATAAAGTGCAAAATTAACGAAAATTAGCAAAAACCAACACCTAACACCTGTTATAAGTGAATTGTTCTAGTATGTAAAATTTCGCACAGCTGCGTGCCCTTTCATCCCATTGCACTAGATGTTTGAATGTATTCTCCGTTAACAGTCTGCACAAGTGCTGTATCAGCTGTTTTTGAGGGCAACGAAAATGAATCAAATTTGGACGTTATAATAACTCGTCCCATAAAGGTCTGCACAAGTGTTGAATCCGGGACTACAAATGCAAATATACTTTGGTTATATTTTATATTAAACTACTTTTTCAGGCTCAAGTTCAACCCTTGGTTTGTCACTTTTTACTCATTATCAATTGAGTACAGAAAAATAAACATTTTTTATAGCTAGGTAGACAACCGGCTGTTTGTGGGTAGCAAACACACTTCATCAGCACCCAATGAAAGCAAAAATTTCATATATAGTTTTATGAGAGTTATGCTTCATGTTTGTACTAGTGTTCGAGGGTTGCCTTTAATATTGCGTTATTAACAAACGAAAATAACTATTTATAATCGTAAATCATTTTAGTGACTTTTAAAATATTCTCCATTAAGATCTATACACTTTCGTATACGTTTGAACCAATTGTCGGAGCACTTTTGCCCCTCTGATTGAGGTATCTGCGAAACATGTATTCTATATGCAACAACCGCGTCTTCAGATGTCGAAAAACGTTGATCTCTCAGCTTATTATTCACGTACGGGAACAACAGCGACCTTACTAATGCCCTAGATTCGCTCAATTGCACGGTAGATCACATGACGATCTTTCAATATCGATTCGCGCACAACGTCAATGGTTTTCGGAACAACAACTAATTTTAGACGAGCTACGCGAAATTAGTCTTGGAGTGAGCTACAAGCACGATTAAATTCACCAAACAATCGATAAAAACTGGTCTGTGAGCTTTATCGCCAAAAATTGAATTAAAATCATACATGCACTGTTGCTGTGGTTGCCCATACCAAAAGTTGTAGAGCTTTAGTTGCCATATTAAAACACTAGGGTTATCGAATCCGGAAACATAAAAAGCAAATTTCGTATTCGCTGAGCAAAAAAAAAAAAAACACTAAATCACTTTGGGATAAGTTAAGGGCATATATTACTATCTGGTTTAATAGTGTGATAACTACGTTTGGTAATTTGTTCACATTTTATACATAGCAATGCGTAACTCATATTTAAAACATTTTTGGTTTAAATTTGAGCTAATAAAAACAAATAAAATAAAATTTGTAATTCAGACAAAAGTTGTAAATTTTGTTTTTAAATATTATTACCTTTAAGGTTTGAAATTTTGGTTAAGTGGGTTATCTTTTCTCTCTATCTATCTCGCCTTTTATGGCAGAAGAAAGCCCATTGTTTTATTCATTTTAATACCAAAAAAAAAAGTTTTTTATGCTGTTGTGAGTAGTTTTAAAGTGTTGAAGAACAACTTGATTGATTTTTTGGATAATAAAATAAAGACATAAAAAGAGAAATGGAATTTAGCTTTCAAATAATGAAGCAAGAAAAAAGTTTTTTTTTTTGTTGTAACTTTTAACGCAATTAAAAGATTTAAAATATAAAACCAATTTGGCTGAGATAAAACAAACGCTAAAGCTTATCTACAATAAACTTTATTTATTTATTTTTGGTAGTTTAATTTAAATGTTAAAATCAGATTTGACATATAGTAACCAGCTTTTTGCACCAAAAAGAAGGTCGGTCATATTTCTGTACTACAATATAAAACACAATTTTTCGAACAAATTTTTCATATGAAATTTCAGCAATATTTTAACTTTTATGAAGATATTATTATGTGTTTGGTCAGGACAAAAGAACAGCGCTCCCCTTATTTGACCGCTAATAATTTATAGTGTGACTGTACATTAATGTTAAGTTGAGCAGAAAATCTGACATTAAGGGGTGTCACAATTAACACTATGCTTTGTGGTTGGACCACCTTTTATAAAATATATTTTATATTTAGTAAGTTGCTATTCAAAACATTTCCGTACAATATTTATCAAATAAATGTTTAATAAACATAAAACATCTGCTATAAATAAGCCAGATATATGTTAAACCCCAAATAAATTCCTGTAGGATGTAGCTTAGTTAAGCGGTTTAAAAAAACCGATGTCTTAAGCAACAACAAAAAAAAAAAACACTTCATTGAGAACATAAACGATAGCCATAAAACAAGACGTCTTGTTTATCAGACGAAAGCAATCTAATTTTTGAGAGATTTTAACACAATATAATTTTTGATGTTAGCTAAGTTCTATTTAGAAGATAAGTACTGAAGATAAGATACTGCTGTCTCTAGTAATGCCAAAGTGGACACACATATACACATTAAAGCGCAGAACTCTATTGTTCTGCACTTTAAACTACAAAAAAGAAAAAACAAAAAATAGAAAACAAAAACATAAAAATAGTGTGTGTGTCTTGCAAAACTCTGGAAATGAAAAACCACTTTACCGCAAAACACCCAAAACAACTGACCAAATATTTTATGCACATTCGTATAAAATCAAGTGTTTAAAGATCCTTGCTGAGCATCACATTTGGTTGCTTTCATTGTGGCTGGTAAGAGTATAACAAATGTGTGCATATTCTTACCAACAAACTGAGTTAATTTTGCAAAACCTAAAGCATAGAGGCGGTGGCGAGCAGAGGGAAACCCAAACGTGAATTAGAAAAATGGGACAAGAATTTTTTCAGCTTTGCCCTGCCACTTAACTCTTTAATAACACTACCCAACAGCAAAAAAAAAACATGAATGACCACTATTTTTTTTCTTTGATGTGTTATGCCTATCTAAATACGAAAATCATAAAAATTTCAAATTCTATGTAGCAGTATTTTTTTTTAGAACTTTTTTTTCTTCTAAAATATGAGACTTTCGTAAAGGTTGATCCAGACCTCTAGTCAAAACCTAAAAACGGCGTGTCCGATTTTATCATGTAATACCTCTAACAATTAGGAATTACGCCAGCTTTCAGTTTTGCAAAAATTATTTTTTGGTGTCGTTAATAATTACCCAGCAGGTAGCAAATGGGTGCGATAATACGAAGTCTACTTGTTATTGTAGTTTATAACAAACGCAACTATTTGCTTATTTTTTGATTTGTATCTATTGCATGTTACTGAGATAAGCAAGCACTTGCTTCAGTTGTGGGCAATGATAGCAAAAAAGTGTTTTTTTTTTTTTTTGTTGCCAAAATGGATATTTTTGCTTTTTCGGCAATAAAATAAACATAACCACACAGATTTTAATAAAAGGGGGCTCATTTTATTGCTATTACATGTGTAAATAAAAACGGGAACAAATTTGCAAATTAATAATTATGGTACTCAAACGGTCTCATGTTGTGTCATAATGTCAGAAAGTACTAACATTTTATGATAGTTTAAAAAAATTGTGGTTGTGCTGCAAACAAAAATAATCATAAATTAATAGGACTTCATCGACTGTGTTTATTGAGTCGTCATAAGTTAACAGCATCACTGCGTCACCTAAGAAATAAATGCATTAAAATGTCAAGTCAAGTCAAAGCCCGGTTTAGCGAATGATATAATGTTCAGACCTTTCGTTATATCGAGATATTCGTTATATCGAACAGTAATTTTTTATCTTAAAATTGTATAAAAGACGGTGGTCCGCAGTTTTAAAAAAATCAAAATTTAACTGTATTGATAACTTAGGGTAGAAATAAAACTTTAATTGATATTTTAACGTTTATTTAAGAATTGTTTTTATTTCTAATATGTAAATTCATTAAAAATCATAAATGTACATAGAGGCATATACATATTTACTTGTGTTTGGATGCTATTAACATGTTGTAGGTTTATTATTACATT